>SJYW01008702.1:15357-33041 GCA_006410735.1 Raphicerus campestris
GCTGGAATCAAGATTGCAGGGAGAAATATCAAGAACCTCAGATACGCAGATGACACCATCCTTATGGCAGAAAGTGAAGAGGAACTAAAAAGCCTCTTGAAGAAAGTGAAAGAGGAGAGTGAAAAAGTTGACTTAAAGCTCAACATTGAGAAAACGAAGATCATGGCATCTGGTCCCATCACTTCATGGGAAATAGATGGAGAACAGTGTCAGACTTTATTTTGGGGGCTCCAAAATCACTGCAGATGGTGATTGCAGCCATGAAATTAAAAGACACTTACTCCTTGGAAGGAAAGTTATGACCAACCTAGATAGCATATTGAAAAGCAGAGATATTACCTTGCCTACAAAGGTCTGTCTAGTAAAGGCTGTAATTTTTCCAGTGGTCATGTATGGATGTGAGAGTTGGACTGTGAAGAAAGCTGAGTGCCAAAGAATTGATGCTTTTGAACTGTGGTATTGGAGAAGACTCTTGAGAGTCCCTTGGACTGCAAGGAGATACAACCAGTCCATCCTAAAGGAGACCAGTCCTGGGTGTTCACTGGAAGGACTGATGCTGAAACTGAAACTCAGCTTTGGCCAAAGTGAAAAAGTTGGCCAAAAAAGATGTGAATACTTTGGCCACCTCATGCGAAGAGTTGACTCATTGGAAAAGACTCTGATGCTGGGAGGGATGGGGGGCAGGACAAAAGGGACAAGAGAGGAGGAGATGGCTGGATGACATCACCGACTCGATGCACATGAGTTTGAGTGAACTCTTCGAGTTGGTGATGGAGAGGGAGGCCTGGCATGCTGCGATTCATGGGGTTGCAAAGAGTTGGACACGACTGAGCGATTGAACTGAACTGATAGGGTGTTACGTATGTGAATTATAGAGTACCAGTTATGATTAGCACTATAATCAAATTATCTCATAATATTTGAGAGCTTAGTATATTAAAATGTTTACAATGGAAATGGTAACAAAACAGTCTAGCCAACCTAATCACACCCTTAATATGTTAATTAATAAAGTCAATAAAGTCTGGTCATTAGTAAACAGTACCCCTTAAAAAAAATCATTGTTGTGCAGCCCAATAACCCAATGGCCCCCATTTATGTAATGAACAAATAACAGCTTTATGACTTTGTATCTTAATTGACAGAGTNTGTTTACAATGGAAATGGTAACAAAACAGTCTAGCTAATCTAATCACACCCTTAATATGTTAATTAATAAAGTCAATAAAGTCTGGTCATTAGTAAACAGTACCCCTTAAAAAAATCATTGTTATGCAGCCCAATAACCCAATGGCCCCCATTTATGTAATGAACAAATAACAGCTTTATGACTTTGTATCTTAATTGACAGAGTAGTCACTGTTCAAGCTTTATTTTAGTTGGTGTAACTTAGTTGGCTGCCTTATTTATGTAATTTTTCCTTTTTACATTACAAGGCAATGTACACTCTTCTGATACATACAGTACATAAGATTCTTTAGAACACAGTTATGCACATGGCATGCAATACTGGATTTGTACATTGGATCCCAGGATGTCATTAACTGGAGGGAAAAAAGTTGGACTAGGCACCTTGGCTAAAGGAACCAGAGGTTATATTACACAGTAAATACACATCTGGTTTGAAGGGCAACGGCAGCATCTGCAACATGGGCAGTGGTACCTCTTGAGGAAGTTGAATTATTTGACAAATCAATTTAGGACCACACTAGGTAAGTGCCATCTAGCATCAGGATACAGCTGCAAGGTTTCATGAACCATTCCTTGCCATCCAGCAGGGTTTTATGAACCATTCCTATTTCTAACATTAGGAAATTGATTTTTTCCTAGGCTGTCTTAACAGTACTGTTTTAATCACAGATCAGCTATAAAGGACAATATGAGTTACAACCTCCAACTAAAATCCTGTGTAGCCTAGACAGTGAAGTGACACATTAGAAGACTTTAAAACTGCAGTTCCTTCTGGATCCCCCAAAGTGTATCTGCACTCTTCTTCAAACAGGCCTCTTCCTCATGAGTCAGAGTCACTTTCACAACGTCTGAGATTCCATTCTGTCCCAAGATGCAAGGAACACTGAGGAAGACATCCTCTTTTATTCCATAGAGACCCTGAGGATGAAATGAAAAATATTTTATGTTTTTTTCTATGCATTCTGGGATCTCCCAAGACTTTCTAT
The DNA here is from genome assembly GCA_006410735.1 of Raphicerus campestris. Taxonomy (NCBI): domain Eukaryota; kingdom Metazoa; phylum Chordata; class Mammalia; order Artiodactyla; family Bovidae; genus Raphicerus; species Raphicerus campestris. The sequence goes on from SJYW01008702.1 coordinate 17,535, forward strand.
TCTCTACAATCATGAAGCTTACTTAATACAACTTGACAAGTAAAATTTCTTCCTAGATTTTCACTTAGGATGTAATGAACAGTATAAAAGAAAGTCATTAAAATACCAGCAAGACTTCCATTCTAAAAGAAACTCTACATTACTGCTATTATCCCTCATACTTTCCAATTTTTGTCTGACACTTTGGCATCTTTGAGTGTGATTTCTATTTTTTCCCAAAGGAGAAAAATTTGTGTTTTATAGTCTTCCACGCATCTCAACAAAATTGAATCAAGTTTTTCAGTCAGCAGGAAGTAGCTATGTGTTAATAACCAGAATACTAGTAGACATTAATCCTAAAGCTCAACCATGTCTTTTCAAAAAAGAAAGCTGCAAGTGCACTAATTTATTTCACTCAAATCAGTGATTGAGACCTTAACTTAATCTAATTGCTTTCTGAAATGAGTTTAAAAAACGGAACAGGAAATAATGGCATTCAAGTACATTTTACTACGTAGACCTACCTTAATCATGGTGGAAATCGGATGCACCCGCCTAAGATTCTTCATTATACTTTCTGCCAAATCAGCCACTGATAGTCCAATGGCCCAGGATGTGTAGCCTTTCAGTTTGATCACCTCATAAGCACTGTAGGATAGCGAAGGACAGGAAAAAGTAGGGTAGGAGGAACAAAGAAAAAGCTTTCACTGAACACATGCTTTATAAGAAATCACTGATATAATAAGTAATAGTATATAAATAATAAACTTGCATTATATACCTAAGTGTAATCCTTGCACATGTATGCCAGGATATTATGTATGGGGATGTTCACAATAGTACTGTTCATAATAGCAAGAACCTGGCAACAACCCCAGTGCTCTTCAACAGGAGGATGGATAAATTATACATAGCTGTCAAACAACTATGGCTCAGGCAACAAAACAGATGATTCTTATACACACAATACTAAAAAAGCAGATCCGAGAAGATTACATATTGCGTGCTTGACGTGGGATTATCTCAAGAGTGTGTATGTGGGGGCTGGGGGTTAGGGGTCGAGGGTTAAGTGGGAAGAGCACAGAATCCACTCATTTCCAAGCACCCCCCAGACTAATAATTCCAATTCAACAAACACTACAGTTAGTTAACAGCAACTGTCAACATTTCTTGGGTTGGATGATGGGTTCACAGGTTTTAACAAATACAAATCAGAGGGCCTTGCTTAGACCAATCATGATTCATTCTTCAATTCCATAGACCTGAGGTCTACACATGGCTACCTTATTTAAAGTAAATAATGCCAGTAAGTTTCATGTTTCCCTATTTCAACAATTTGTAACAGTTAATTATTTTTTGTACCATGATGAATTTGTATCTTGTTTAAAACATTATAATCATCTGAGTAAACAAGCAGCTAGTTGTATTTCTATTCATGATTATAAGAACTTAGATTAAAAAATTCTTATTCCTAATTAAATCAATGATACATGCTTTTGAAGTGAAGACTGAATCTTAAATCAGGCAAGACTTGTTTTATATCTTCGTTTACAAATACAGGAAGAGTTATCATACTATAAATTGAGAATTATGGCAAATAAAAGTAGACTGTAACGTTAATACATGCCCGCAATATCTAATACCTTTACCTGTTTTATAGTATGAGTTTTAACAAGCTTTAGAAAACAAGTTTTCTGACAGTTACCAAATGCAAAGGTTATTAAACTTTTAATCTTTTATCTTTCTGGCCATGTGTGGGGTTTGCCAGATCTCAGTTCCTCAACCAGGGATGAACTCACAAGTTCAGCAGTGAAACCTCAAGTCCTAACCACTAGACAACCAGGGGATTTCCAAAACTTTTAATTTCTTAAACAAAAATAAAAAATTTTAACCTTCTGTGTTACAAACTATAAGATCTATTACCTGTCAACCACTTGTTTGTGAACCGCTTTCCAATGTTCCTTATCTGCATCAGTGCCTAATTCAGGGTGTAAACTCTTCAGGGAGACACCAGCAACATTCACTCCACTCCATACAGGCACTAAACAAAATAGTACAGAATATATTTACTCCCAAGCACTACCTAGCTGAGCAGTAACTCTGACCCATTCTCCAAAAATTGCGTTTTCTTATTTGAGGAAGATTATCCCCTTTTGGTTGGTGGTCAAGACTACCAATACTCTGATTAATTTATGTAAAGCTAAGAATTTTCACTGTATGCTAATCTGCTTTTTCCTAATGGGAAATATTGAGACAGGATATTATGAGATAAGAGGAATTTTCTTGCCATAAGGAACCGAGAACTCTGCACAAATTATAACATCTTTCAACTGTGATAATGGATTTTTTCCTCATACATTCAATTTGGATCAGCACTTTGCCTATAAACAGCTGTGATATTAAGAACTATCATCTTATTTAATATGTTCATTATAATAAATTTCATTCCTCATCCCTTATACCAAAATATGTCACACAAAAGTGGCTAAAATCTTAACAATTTTAGCATATAATTACACCAAGAGATAAGATTTCTGGAAACCGTCTACCCTAATGGCTATATGATTTAGACTCTGACTCAGTAATGATATTCTGGTTAATTTTTTTACACAATCTTTTTGCCAACAATAAAAGAAGTCACACTTACCACTAGAGTCACCATGCTCTCCAAGGATCCACCCATGGCAGCTTAATGCGTGAACTCCCAGCCTCTCCCCCATGAGATAACGGAACCGAGCTGAATCCAGATTGCAACCACTTCCAATAACACGGTTTTTGGGAAAGCCGCTTATCTTCCAAGCCACATAGGTCAAAATATCGACTGTGGAGAAAATATTTAGACAGAGGTATTATGTGAATTGGGCTTACCTGGTGGCTCAGAAGGTAAAGAATCTGCCTGTAATACAGGAAACCCGGGTTTGATCCCTGGGTCGGGAAGAACCCCTGGAAAATGGAATGGCTACCCGCTTCAGTATTTTTGCCTGCAGAATTCCATGGACAGAGGAACCTGGCAGGCCCCAGTCCATGGGGTCACAAAGAGTTGGACACGATTGAGAGACTAACATTTTCACTATGTGAATCATGAGCTAATGACTGACTACTCAAGATTCATGGCTCTATATAGATCTTGGTATTTATCATGACCAATCAATATTTCTGTTAATATTTTTAAGCCTCTATATTGTGTATAACAAATACATTAAGAATTCAAGTAGTTTAATGAAAATAAGTTGTGCATCAATAACACATTATTCTTAATTATTCCTTATCCAAAATCTTCCTAGGCAAGTTACAAATTTTAAAGTGCCAACTACGTTAAAGACATTGTTTCCCCTTGATGTTTTAACTATTTTACAAAAACAAATTCACTCAGAAGGAAAACGAAAAATATGAGAAATACATATAGATTATGATACTAGCAGTTTTACTCTAGCTCATCTATTTTTATGCCATTAGAAGTCTCACCTGGATTGGAAACAACAAGCAACTTGCAATTTGGGCTGTATTTTACAATATTAGGGATGATGAATTTAAAGATGTTCACGTTACGCTGGACCAAATTCAGACGGCTCTCTCCCTCTTGCTGACGTGCCCCAGCTGTGATGATAACCAGCCTGGAGTTTGCTGTTACATTATAGTCTAGACAAAAGAGAAACAATAACTAGATTAAGGCTTTTAAGAAAACTCCAGCAAAAATTTGTTCCATTAACTTTTTAAATGGACAGTTTTATCAGTGTTTTGTGTATGTGGCATATATATGCCCAGACTCCTCCTCTACTTTTGGAGTTTTATCACTGTGGCCACTTACACGGAAGGAAGACTACATCGACACCTCCCTTGTATTATGTAATTATGTTGTGGCTTTATATAACTATGACTGGGGGGGAGCTGAAAGGAATCACATTTATTTCACACTCAAATGAGACACACCCCAATTTTTTGCTGCCTGAGCTTAATGTTCACACTTTTCCACACTCCTATTTCTACTTAATTGTGGTCCTATCAGCTCAGGGACAGGGTTTTTTTTTAAGTAGAGGCAACTTCACACTTATCAAGCATGTCTTGCTTGTATATATCCTGTGGCACAGTATGGTTAATCTGGGTTAAAGACAATGAAACGAGTAATCTATCAGATAAATGGTCACTAGTTTTCAAGTGTCAAAACAGACTATTTCGGCCCACGTCTGTTTCCTGGCTAGTGCTTGTAAAGTGTGACAGGGTCAAGCCAAGAATATCTGCTGAACAGGCTCATTTACCCTAGTCTCTACCTTGTGTTAGTGTATGAAAGGAAGTAATGGAAGTAAGTGTATTTAAATATTTGAAGCAATGTGGTACACTATGAACCTAAGAAGCTTTGCTAGTTATAATTCAGATGTTTTCCACATCATGGACAAACTAGATTTTCATTTAAAAACACTTTTGGAAATTTAAACATTGGTATCTATAGATATCAATGCAAAATTGTTCAAAAGGCTCTCTTATCCTGTATAAGGAAGAAATCTTTGAAGCACTGATAGGATTTTCAAGCCTGATAAAGAATTAAGCCTAACACAGAATGTAATATAAATGTGCCAAAATCAACCTTTGCCAGAGACAATTTTTGGTGTTCTAAGGAAAAGGCTGCCATGTTGGAGATCCATCATCTCTCCCTTCAGTTTATCTTCCATGACATCAACAAGAGCAATTTCATCTGCCAAGTCCTGAAAGACATAAAATTTTAGTTCAGTGGAAAATAGCCATTTCCAAAGTTTTACACAAGCATGCAAAATTTCCAAATTTCTGGAATAGGAGAATTCTGCTACTTTCTTATTAGTACATACCTCAGAGTAGAGGTAGGCTCCCATTAAAAGCTCACACACAGATGACAAATACATAGGAAAAAGAACTGACCCCCTCCCTCATTGGAGCACCCTCGGCAAGAGCACCACCACCACTGCACAGAAGCAGAACACTGATTTTGCAGGGAGTACCACCCAGTTATGTAAAACTGCTCTATTTAGTCTCTCAAATTCAGTTTTACACATTGATTTTAGGTTAAGTCATTAAATAGATGATACCAACTAGTATTAAGGCCTAAAAAGTGGTATTCTAGATCATTCCCTGGTTACATGTTTTCCGTATGTTAACCAACATAAAGTTTTATAGACAGATTTGTGCATTACAAAATGTTGGTGAAAAATATCCGTTCAGGTGAATCTACAGAAGTTCATAGGTGCATCTCAGACAAGGAACACCAATAATAGCTTTAATACAAATGGAATGTGGACTATCATAACCAAAGAGATTATAAGAGCTGAGGTGCACATCTACCCCTAATCATTTACAGTGTAATAAGTGGTCTGCCAGTTACTCTTAGCCACACCTGAGTTAGGGGGCATCACAGAAAATGACCACAGGTGGTTCACTGGTTTGGGAGAAATAAATGGCATCAATATCTGATCCAGTGGGGAAGGAATAAAGACTTTGAATAACATGTGGTCTCTTTTAAGAACACACAGAGCAACCTGTGGGGTTACAAGACCTTCGCAGAGCTCATTTCCGCCTTTAGTCCCTTCTCATTTCAGTCCTTTTTGTTCGGAATCCAGAATTCATCACTTGACTTTCTTATTAGTAACTCCAAATCTGAACTTAAAAATATTTTAATATTGTAAGCTCTCTCAATTTCTTTTTAATACAAACCAGGCTTGAATGCTATAAAAAGTGTTTATTCATTCACAAATTTTTTTCTAATTAAATGTTAATTCTACTATTGATACCAAAACTGCTATCCAAGGAGTGGGGCTGAGGGGATTACTATGGGCAAGCCTTCCCACATTCAGTTTAATTTAACCATGTATATGTGTCAATTTCAATTCAAAAATTACTTTTAAACAATTTTAGCTTGCTTAAAGGCATAGACTCAACTTTTTCATTTGTAGGCAACTAACGAGGTTAATGTAGTTTCCCTGGTGGCTCAGAGGTTAAAGTGCCTGCTTGCAATGTGGAAGACCTGGGTTCGATTCCTGGGTTGGGAAGATCCCCTGGAGAAGGAAATGGCAACCCAGTCCAGTATTCTTGCCTGGAGAATCCCATGGACGGAGGAGCCTGGTGGGCTTTCAGCCCATGGGGTCGCAAAGAGTCAGACAGGAATGAGCGACTTCACTTTCACTTTCAATGAGGTTAATAAAGCACAGCGAATTTAAGGAACTGGGTCCCCAACCTAGAAGCCTTTAATTTTTGTAGTTTTTGTAGTTTAGATAACCCTTTGGTATAGCATCAGGCTTTAAAAAGTTTGCTTCACATAAAGTTCTTTCAATGAGTGCATGAGCTTATATATTTGTATATACAATGTGATAATACAATTCTTGGAGAGCAAATGGTAGATGGGTGGAGTCAAGGTATCTTTAAGGGACTTGCAAAGTGAAAGGCTCTCGCTTACCTTCATTAAGATACTGATGGCACAGGCCATGCCAACAGCACCCACCCCAACAACTGTAATCTTATTCTGGGGGACATGTTCTTCTTTAAGAAGATTCTGAATCAGTTGATCCTTGAGAGTTGCCATCTTGGACTTAGAACCTAAAGGAACCTATAAGGGAAAGAACATGCACTGTCACTTGGATCCTTCCGAAAACTTCTGAAAAAGCTTCTTTTGATTCCTTTTTTGATTCCTTTAGGGGATACCTGCCCCTAAAAATCACAAGAAATGATTAAAAGTGGGGAGGAGGGAAGAAACCTACCAACAGACAAAGAGAACTGAAAGGCCTAATGCCAGGCTCTGGTCTAACTAGGGTCTTGGTGTAAACTTCCTCACCTTGGCGTGGAAAAATAATACTGAAGTTTGGGTATAAGTATAGCCTCCTGAAGGCTCACTCATCTTGACTTATTAACTCCAAGCGGAGCTAGCCTTTCTTCAGACGAGATCACTGTAAGCCGCCCGCCCAACACTTCGGCAGTCACCAGGGCTCCTGTCAAGCCCTTAAGGACCACAGGTACAGCTCTACTCCAATCCCCAGGACTCTTGCCAAGCCCTGCGAGGACCACAGATACGTGCGTAAAGCGGCTCTAACCGCCTTCACAGCACTAGCCAGACCCCGTGGGAGCTCTGCTCATGCGCAGCTCTAGTTTCGCCTCCCAGTCCCCAACCCCCGTCCTCGAAGAAGCAGTGGCCATCCAGTGGCCAGTGTGCAGGGGCCCGCGGAGTTTACGCCCCGCCCAGACCCGGAAGATTAGCGGCCGCCCTTCCCCCGCCCACGCACCGCGCCGCTCATCTTGTGCGCAAGCGCACTTCACAACGCTGGGCGGAGGCAAGAGTCGTGTGCCTCGGCGCCGCCGGCTACTGAGAGGTGAGCTCTAACCCCGACAGCCCAGCGCTGGCTTGCGGAGCCCCGCCCGTGAGCGGACCTGATGAGGAGGAAGTCTACTGCTCTGTGGGTCTGAATGAGCTCGGAATCAAGACTTTTTCAGGCTGAACTCGTGCTCTGAAGCACACTTGTTCATGAAGCCCGGCTGGCTGCCTCCCCGGCCTGGCGCGCTGCCAGAACCAGTTTAAATCTTGATACCAGGCACCAGGGGCTGTTAGCAAGCTCACATGGAGACACCTCGCGTGGCTTCCGCTGTGATCTTTGTTGCAAAGGCGTGAGGCCTGGTATGAGGAAATTTTGTTACTACAGGGAATGTAGCAGTAGCTGCAGAGACCCCCTAAAGTTCATCAATAAAGTTCCTCTTGGTGGAAGCCTCGATTTCCAGAGCCGGGGAGGTGGTGGGTGGAGGGTGGAGCGTGGGGGCTAGGGTGGGGTAGGGGTGGTTCTGCGTTCACTGGAGAGATTTTCATAGATTGCATCCCGAAAGCACTACGTCTAATCTTGACACTGCTCCAAAGGGCAAAAATATCTGAGAGGACTTACAGGCAGGCAGCCCAGAGTCACCAAGCTGGAATCGAGTCTCTCCTGACAAATCACTGCTATTTCTAGACAGCCTTGAAAGGTTTCTTCAGCCTGGCAGGGGGAAGGGAGTGCTTTCTGCAGACATCTCCTGGTTTCACCAAAACCGAAGCTCTGGGCTCCAGGGCTCCCTTCAGTGTGGGGATACGGATGGGAGCGGAGACCTGGAGAAAGAGGGTCTACCTCTCCCCAACTCTGGCAGGCACTCACTGTGACCTTAGAGATGTCCTAATCGGCCTTGGATTCCCCGTTTGTTAAAAGATGAAGGTACCAGATGATCCTCCTTTGATTCTACTGGGAGCCAGGAGAGCTGGTACCCTTTCTCCTTCGTATTTGCATGCACCACGTCTAGTTCAACGACCGATACAGCGGCAGCTGCTTAACAAAAGAAACTTGTGCCAAGAACTCCCTCTCATCTGCAGGCAGCGGCTGCCCCAAGGAGCCCACCTCTCGAGAGTGCCAGGATTAAAATGCGATCCGAGCGCACCCAGCGGCTTTCCAGCTTCCGGGAACCCGCCCCAGACTGCTGAAGCTTTTTCGGTTCCGTGGACTCCGGCAACCTGACTTCGAGCTCCGTGCGGCTTGCTCATTTCAAGCCCGGAGGTGTACTGCACCCCCCATCCCTCCTCCCCAACCAGTCGTCTCCTATTCCGTCTGCATCTACCCGGACCTTCGACCCCAGGTTAGGTGCGACCACCTCCTTGGTTCCCCAGCCCGGCCAGAGGCCACTGTGCCCACTTAGAGCAGCAGCAGCAGCGTTCGGCCGGCCCCCGAGACCATTTGGTAGTGTGGGGCCACCGCCCAGGTCTCAGGACTATGCCCTTTGGAAGCAGCGCCTAAACCTCCCAAGAGCGGGGACCCCACCATGGGCATCGCCTGGGCCAGTGAAGCCTAAAGCGATCGCCCTTGCCCTCGGGCGCAGAGAGCGCCGGTCCGGACCGTACCGGGAGTGACCGTCGAGCGGGCGGGCGTCGGAGGCGCGCGGCGTGGGATCCGGACTTGGCTGCAGCGGCTCCGGTACTCGGAGTGGGGCGCGGGAGGGGCCTTAAATGGAACCGCGAAGCTGACGTCAAGGGGGAACCGGGCGGACGTGCGAGAACCCACGTGTGCGCTGGGCTGGGGGCGGGCTCCTAGCCGGGCGGGGCGGTGAAGACGCCCCGGCGGCGAGCGCAGGCGGGTCGACCCACGTGCGCGGAGACTTCAGAAGGACTGCGCAGAGGCATGCTGTCTCTGGCACAAAACACAGAGCCGTAAGCCAGGATCAAGCCGACCCTCCATTTCCTCTTCCGTAAAATGTGGAAGTAACTTTCAAGGAAGGCTCAACCTGAATTTTTGCCTCTGTTCCCCACTGCCCAACTTCTAGCACGTAACCGACACTCGACAGAATATTTGTTGAAAAAAAATTCTTAGCACAGCGTCAGCCTACTTAACCCAAGTCGTGTGATTTCCAAAACGTGACCCTGCCTGTCCCCCTACCGCTGGAACTTGGGAAGTCTCACAACTCAAAACCTCAGCCTCTTGATTGCACTCCCTGCTGCCCTACCGGTCAAGCTCCTGTGTCCCAGCCACGCTCCAGAGCAGCCTAGGTTTTATGTTTTTAACATATGATATTTTTACCTCCAGCTTTGGCTCACCCTGGTTCCTGGCCAGCCTTCCTCTGCTGTCTCTTTCAACTGTACGCATCTTCTCACCCTCCCCTCTCCCCACAAACCCACAGAGTTGGTATCCCCCTCCTGTAGGCTTGCGCCACACCAGTCTGTACATCCTGCCAACTGCTTTGCAGTAGAAGTGTGCGTGTGACTCAGCTGTCCTACCTGCCCATGAATGTTTTAAGGGTATAGGTGAATCCACCTCTTCCATGCACCTGGGGCACCGATTAATAGCCGCCAGCTGTGAAAAATATCCCTACTGGTGAGTTCCTTGGTTTTGAAGGGAAAACTCTAACTTCAGCTCCAGAAAACAGAGCAGCTTTCTAGCACATCCTAACAGTTTTCCTAGGCTTCCTAGGTGGCTTAGTGGTAAAGAATCCACCTGCCAGTGCAGGAGACGCAAGTTTGATCCTTGGGTCAGGAAGATTCCCTGGAGAAGGGAATGGCAACCCACTCCAGTAGTCTTGCCTGGGAAGTCCCATGGACAGAGGAGCCTGGCCAGCTACAATATATGGGGTTGTAAGAGTCAGAGTTGACTTAGCACCTAAACAACAAAAAACAGTTTTCCCACCACTCCAGGAGGCTCAGAAATCTAGTCTGTCTCCCCAAACACACAGCTGGAGGGACTGAGGGCCAGCCACAGGTTCTCCAGGGTTCCTCAGGGCAGGGTGAATTGCAGCAGTGTCTGTGGTTCATCAGCCTTTGCAACAGTGGCCTCATTCAGCCAGGGCTGAGCCCCTGCCTTCCTATCAGTGCAACCACAGCTGTCAGTAGGAGGAGGGCAGAGCCCGGAAAGCAGAGGTTAGGCTGGGGAGCCAGGTAGGAACCTTCAACAGCTGGGCTTTGAGACCACCTCTGAAAATAATCTAGGCAGAGAGTTTGCAGTTCTCTAAATTAAGGCAGCTAACAACAGCTCATTCCAAGCACAGCTTCCCTCTGTTTATGTAGAACTGGAGCTTCTATTTTACTCTACAAATATGAATCAAACAAGTACTGTTTACTCAGCACCTCCTGTGTGTCAGGCAGCAAGCTAGACAGTCCCCATCCTCATCTTCACTTTAATTCTTTGGAATAGGCATAATCATCCCCATTTTTCAGATGAGAAAGCTGGGGCATAAAGAGATTACTGGTTTTGCTGAAGTTCTACAGGTAATCACTGATTTCAGCTGGTACTTTTTAATCCAGGCTGAGGACTCCAAACTAGGAGTTTTTCCTCTATAGGATGTTGTCCCCCTCCTACCCCTCAGTTCAGTTCAGTTCAGTCACTCAGTCGTGTCCGACTCTTTGCAACCCCATGAATCGCAGCACGCCAGGCCTCCCTGTCCATCACCAACTCCCGAAGTTTACCCACACTCCTGTCCATCGAGTCGGTGATGCCATCCAGCCATCTCATCCTCTGTCGTCCCCTTCTCCTCCTGCCCCTAATCCCTCCCAGCATCAGAGTCTTTTCCAATGAGTCAACTCTTGGCATGAGGTGGCCAAAGTATTGGAGTTCCTACCCGTCACCCCCGACCAATTCCACAAAGGCCCAGAAATTATATAGAGGGGCCCAAGCCAGTCCCAGGTTCAGAAAGTTCAGTTTCCAATGAGATGCAGTGGGCGTCAGTGGGTGTCTCTGCCCATCTGCTTCAGCCGAGACGTGAGTCTCTGATCCTCATGGAACTTACACCGCTGACACTCCGGCTTCTCAGGCCTTTGGCTGGGGCTGGAATGCACACCACCTGCCTTCTTGGACCTCCAGCTTGCAGACAGCAGATCGTGGGACTTCGCAGCCTCCATAATCGCATAAGCCAATTCTTTATAATGCATCTCATTTTATATATAAATGTTCGCTTTCTCTGGAGAACCTTGAGTAATACAGAATCCTGACTAATGCAATCCAAACACAAGAACTTCTGTATTAAAGTCAAAGCTGAGGGTGGGGCAGGAAACTGTTTCAGAAGGCAGAACAGACTTTTCACCCTGACAAAGTGGTTTTGGGGGGGAGGCGGGGACAGGTTCTTTAAAAGGGAAAATCTCACAAAGAGGTGATGTGATCAGGGGACAGGCTGGCTGTTGAGCAGAGAATGGGTGCTGTTCCGCATCCAGCCTAAGATTTTCCTAAAGTGACCTTGGCCNATCACCAACTCCCGAAGTTTACCCACACTCCTGTCCATCGAGTCGGTGATGCCATCCAGCCATCTCATCCTCTGTCGTCCCCTTCTCCTCCTGCCCCTAATCCCTCCCAGCATCAGAGTCTTTTCCAATGAGTCAACTCTTGGCATGAGGTGGCCAAAGTATTGGAGTTCCTACCCGTCACCCCTGACCAATTCCACAAAGGCCCAGAAATTATATAGAGGGGCCCAAGCCAGTCCCAGGTTCAGAAAGTTCAGTTTCCAATGAGATGCAGTGGGCGTCAGTGGGTGTCTCTGCCCATCTGCTTCAGCCGAGACGTGAGTCTCTGATCCTCATGGAACTTACACCGCTGACACTCCGGCTTCTCAGGCCTTTGGCTGGGGCTGGAATGCACACCACCTGCCTTCTTGGACTTCCAGCTTGCAGACAGCAGATCGTGGGACTTCGCAGCCTCCATAATCGCATAAGCCAATTCTTTATAATGCATCTCATTTTATATATAAATGTTCGCTTTCTCTGGAGAACCTTGAGTAATACAGAATCCTGACTAATGCAATCCAAACACAAGAACTTCTGTATTAAAGTCAAAGCTGAGGGTGGGGCAGGAAACTGTTTCAGAAGGCAGAACAGACTTTTCACCCTGACAAAGTGGTTTTGGGGGGGAGGCGGGGACAGGTTCTTTAAAAGGGAAAATCTCACAAAGAGGTGATGTGATCAGGGGACAGGCTGGCTGTTGAGCAGAGAATGGGTGCTGTTCCGCATCCAGCCTAAGATTTTCCTAAAGTGACCTTGGCCAGAGAATGGTGTCTACCCAAAACACATCATTCCTTCATCCAGTAAGTATACATTATCTTTCTCCTCAAGAGCATTCAGTGGCCCCTCAGTCAATGGCCTCCAGAATAAAATCCAAATTCTTTGAAAAGGCTCAGTAGACTTTCTATGATCCAAAGCCCACATCCCCTCTCTGACCTTATCTCCTATTTTCCTGCATGCCATTCCCAAGAGTACTTACCACATTCCCCAAATATGCCACTCACTTCCACCTAGGCAGTTCCTTCAACCTGCATGATTCCCCTTGCCGCCATCCCTGCCCACCCTAACCCCATACCTCCACAGGTCAAGTGCTGTTCCTTTGGCTTTATGTTAAATTAGTTCTTATTGCTGTGCATCTCTTTCTCGGATTAGATTGTAAGCTCCTAATGGGCAGAAACTTTCTCACTCATTTATCTCCATATCACCAACATTTTGTTTAATAAATATATTTCAAATTACATGCCTGCTACGTAAAGAGTATCATTATAGGTTCTGGGGATACAAAAATGAATAAGACAAATTTAGAAGGCTTCTCCACAAATTTAATGAAGAAAACCAACAGCATCCCACTCAGTAGTTAAAGCACAAGATAAAATGTAGCATTGACACAAAAGAGGTAGAAAGTAATGCTCTAGCATTCAGGTGAGAGCCAGGTCCTTTGGCAAGGGATACCTGTGAGGGCTTTCTGGAAGAGGTAGGATCTGAACTCAGCCTTAAAAAAAGAGAGAGAGAGAGAGACTTGAACTGATGAAGATCAGGTGTTGAGAAAGCGGAAAACAAATGCCTGGAGTCAGGAAATTCAAGGTATATCTGGTGAATCTTTAGCTTTTAATGTCAGGCTAAGAGATTTGGCAGTTCGCTTTTTTGGGTTTTGGTGGTCACTGGAAGTCACCGAAGTTTTGGGTGAATGGGAGAGATGGGGTGAAAGCAAGATGGTTGAGAGGTGATGGTTGAGGGCTGAGTAAGGACAGTGTTGCATATACACAACAGAAAATATAGGACATACACAGCTCCAACCAACTCTGGACGAAACATTCACTTCTCTGACACGCCATGCATGCCCCACAGCCCCTGTGAAGACTCACTGACAGCCTGACTTTTTTTTTTTTTACCTTTTCCATGGCTGCAAAGCTGATGACTTTCCAGAGTTGCAGGGTCCAAGATGCAGATCGCCTTATTGGTCTCCATCTCTGACAGGCCAGGGCCTGCTGTGTATGGGCCACAGCGGAAGCTCCTCTGTTTGGGAAGAGAGCAGGTGCCTCCCTGCTCATGAAGTGGGAGACCACTTTATGTCATCCTCCCAACCCAGTCTACTTCTCTCATGATGGGAGTGGCAGCTGAAGACTCTGCCCTGAGTCCTCAAGTTCTCCTGGGTGCCATCTCTTCTGGAACCCTGATGGTTCCCTACCCCCAACTCCGTCTCCCCTCCTTCAAGCTGGCCTCACCCTCAGGCACTGGATGCTGCCTCTGTTTCTCTTTTTGAATTAGACTGTCATTTCCTCCAGAGTTCATTCCTCATTTGACCCCCTAATGGAAGCCCCTCAGAAACTCCCGATTCCCTTTGCTGTATACAAAACGCCTGTGTCTCCCCAACAGCCATATATTGAAAACTAATTCCCAGGATACTATCATTTAAAAGTGGAGTTGTTAGGAGGTGATTAGGTCATGAAGGTAGAGACTTCATGAATGGAGTTAGTGCCCTTATAAAGGAGACCCTAGAGAGATTCCTTGTCCCTTCTGCTATGTGAAGACACAGCGAGCGAAAAGATTGCCATCTATGAACTAGAAAACAGACCCTCACTAGAAACTTGCCAGTACCTTGCTCTTAAACTTCCAAGCCTCCAGAACTGTGAGCAATGTTTGTTGTTTATAAGCCATTCAGTCTATGGCCTTTTGTTACAGCAGCCTGAACAGACAAAGCATTACCCTTCTAGCCACTTTCTACCCCAGGAAAGAGATNGCCTCCAGAACTGAGCAATGTTTGTTGTTTATAAGCCATTCAGTCTATGGCCTTTTGTTACAGCAGCCTGAACAGATGAAAGCATTACCCTTCTAGCCACTTTCTACCCCAGGAAAGAGATTAGACCTGTATCCTTTTATCTTCATACTCCCCTGGCAGGGGTTTGCTGTTGTTGTTGTTCGACCCCACGGACTGTAGCACACCAGGTTCCTCTGTTCTCCACTATCTCCTAGAGTTTGCTCAAATTCATGTCAGTTGAGTTGATGGTGCTATTTAACCTTTGCATCCTCTTGCCTGGTGAACTCCATGGACAGTAGGAAGAGCCAGGGAGTTAGGCCTCAATTCTTCCATCCCATTGATGGATTCCAAANCCTCTGTTCTCCACTATCTCCTAGAGTTTGCTCAAATTCATGTCAGTTGAGTTGATGGTGCTATTTAACCTTTGCATCCTCTTGCCTGGTGAACCCCATGGACAGTAGGAAGAGGCAGGGAGTTAGGCCTCAATTCTTCCATCCCATTGATGGATTCCAAAGCAAAGACTGTCACCAGGATGTAAGTGGCTTCCTAACTGAGACCTTCAGAACTCAGTGCTGCAGAGGGAGTCCCAGGACCTCTCCAAGCCAGATAATTCTCATTGTACCCGAATGTGTCCCTTATCTAATCACAGCAGGGGAGAACTGTGGGGACCTTTGATAGCCTTTCCCTCTGACAGTTTGGGTGGCAAGGACAATGACAATCATGGCTTAGCAAAGATGAGTGAGTAGCCTGATAGAAAGGCAACATTGACCTGAGGTTCTCACTCCAGCTTTTCATGAAGATATCATGGTAATCAGATTCTCTCTGTAGTCCCAGCATCCCTGACTGTANTTTGGGTGGCAAGGACAATGACAATCATGGCTTAGCAAAGATGAGTGAGTAGCCTGATAGAAAGGCAACATTGACCTGAGGTTCTCACTCCAGCTTTTCATGAAGATATCATGGTAATCAGATTCTCTCTGTAGTCCCAGCATCCCTGACTGTAAGCAGAAGAGGGTCTGTCTCTTTCAGTTCAAACATCCAGAGAGGCTCA
>SJYW01008707.1:3170-14470 GCA_006410735.1 Raphicerus campestris
ATTGCTAGACAGCTGGCTGCACCGCCTTATGGACGGTGAATTTGATAACGGTATTGTCGCAACGCTAGATGCACTGGATCTGATGACTGCGGTGGTTGAGTGAGAGGATGCTCTTATTCTCAAAGACAGAAATAATCAGATCAAAATATGAAGGGGGTGCAGAAGCATGATGTCTGCAACTGACTCTCAAATGATTCAGGAAAAGAAAAAGGGATACATGTTGAGAGGGCCATGGCTAAAGCTAATGTGGCCAAATATTTACAGTGGTTAAACCTGGGGAGGCCCCCAGAGATCCTCGCCTCCCTGTTTTCAGGCTCCAATCAGGGGTGGCCCTCAGGAATCCCCGCCTCCCTGTTTTCAGGCTCCTCCCACACTGTACCAGGGTTGGTCTCGCAGCCATAGGAACTCAGTAGAAGTGATCATATGTCACTTCCAAGGTTAGGTTATAAAAAAGACTGGGTTCTCTCCTGGGCAGCTCCCTTGCTCTTTTTCTAGTCAATTATGCGCTCAGGGGGAGCTGACCGTGGATCCTGTTGTGAGCTGCCCTTCGGGAGGCCTCAGTTTCTCTCTACGTAGGCCCTCTCTCCCACCAGCAGCCCTGCCAGAGCACCATCTTTGTGGTTGCTATTCTGGCTGCGCAGTGCGGCATGCGGAATCTTAGTTCCCTGACCAGGGATCGAACCCTCACCCCCTGCAGCAGAAACACAGAGCCTTAACCAATGGGCCACCAGGTAAGTCCCACGCGTGCAGCATCTTGGAAGCAGACTGTCCAGCCTGGTCAAGGCTTCAGATGACGGCCCTGGCCAATACCTTGACTATAATCTCCCAAAAGATCACAAACCAGAACCTTCCAGTTAATCTGCTTCCAGATTCCTGATCCTTAGAAATCATGTGAGGTAAGTTAATGTCTGTTGTTTCAAGCTGCTCAGTTTAACAACAGATAACTAAAACATCTGGTTAGAGTAAAGAATTCACATGGGTATTATTCCTACATTCTGGTCCTACAACTTTGCTATATATTTGAAATGAACTAAAAATGAAAAGCTTAATAATAACCCAAAAATTGAAAAATATTTTTAAAAATTCTCATCCTCAATAAAAATACAGGGATAAATACTCACACACTCCCCCCAAACCAAGTCAAGAAGCAAATGACATACTGGGGGAAATAGTGAGAGTCCCTTAGACAGCAAGGAGATCAAACTGGTCAATCCTAAAGGAAATCAACCCTGAATATTCATTGGAAGGACTGATCCTGAAGCTGAAACTCCAATACTTAGGCCACCTGATGCGAAGAAACCATTCATTAGAAAAGACCCTGATGCTGTGAAAGATTAAAGGCAGGAGAAGGGGACGACAGAGGACGAGACGGTGGGTGGCATCACTGACTCGACAGACATGTGTTTGAGCAAGCTCTAGAAGACGGTGAAGGACAGGAAAGTCCGGTGTGCTGCAGTCAGTCCGTGGGGTCACAAAGAGTCAGACACGAGTTAGTGACTGAACAACAACATAGCCTAGACAAAGCTCATCTCTCTCATATAAAAAGAGCCTCTGGAAATCACTAAGAATAATAAGCAGTGAGAAAAAATGGGGGCAAAGGATATGATCATACACAGTGTAGAAAAAGAAACACAAAAGGCTTAAATAAATAGGTCAAGAGATGCTCAACTTCCCTTGTAACAAGAGAGATGCAGATCAAAGGTGCCCTATGGAGCCAAGTTCAGGCACACATTACAGATAAGTCATACGTCTCATAAAGGCACTCGCAAGTTGCCCATGGGAGTCTAAACTGGCACCATTTGCTACAGCCTCAGAGGAGTGCAATTCAGCAGCTGCTGTGCAAATCCTAAGTGCACCTGTGCTTTGATCCAGCAAACAGGCTTCTGGGAAGTGACCAGAGAGATACATGTACACGAGATGACATGTTTACTGCAGCTCTGTGTGAAGGACCAAAGCCTAGACATGGTCTAAGGGCATCAGGACAGCATGTCCAAGGATGAAAGTCCGTCCAGCCCCATCTACACAAAGGAATACTTCTCCACTGTGACAAAGGACCAAGGAAACGCCTCACGGGCGACCCAAGTACATGGATAATGTGCCACCTGCTGGGTAGAGAGAAATATTAACCTATACTTGCACAAGGTTGTATATGCACAGAGCTGGAAGAAAATACAAAAAAAGTACGTGCGGAGGCTATGGGGAGGGGTTTGGAATGCAGGCATGGGGTGGGATACTTCCCCCCATACTTTAAAAATCCTTTTTGGAACTTCCCTGGCTGTCCAGTGGTTAAAACTCTGGGCTTCCACTGCAGGGGCGCAGGTTCAATCCCTGGTCAGGGAACTAAGATCCCACACACCACAGATAAAAAAAATTTTTTATTTTAAAAAAAAAGCTTTTTCATGATTGAACCATGTGAATATACTACCTAGTGTCAAAAGGGACAAATGTTTGAAATGGATGAGAAGACGACAAGCAAGGCTAAAGGAAGACTTCATACCAAAAATGTTGCCAGCAGCTTCTGCACGCTGGTAATTCGGGTGATTTGTTTTTCTTCTTAGTTCTTTTCTGTATTTTTAAAATCCTCTAGAGAAGCATGAAATTATTTTTATAATTACATTTTTTTTAAGCTCCCACATGAGTGGACTGTTTACTGAGAGATTCCAACTGCCCGTGGGGAGATGGGAAGGCATTCGAATCAAGCAGAATTTGAAAGCACAGGAGTGGAGGGGCATGCATTTTCCCCTGTGGCGGGCAATGAGTGGGTCACTGATCTAGGGCTGAGGAAGCTGACAGAGGCCTTTACCAGCAGGAACCTCATGAAGGAGCAGCTGGATTGGTCCTTTACATGCTTGGGCAGTGCGTACTGTCAACCCTCCATATCCACAGGGGCTCACCCCATCAGATACCAAAATCCAAGGATGCTCAAGTCTTTTATACCAATGGTGTAGTATTTGCATATAACCTACACACAACCTTTCATATATTTTAAATCACCTTTAGATTACCTACGATACCTAATAAATGGCGCTAGTGGTAAAGAACCCACCTGTCCATGCCAGAAACTTAAGTGACGTGCATTCAATCCCTGGGTTGGGAAGATCTCCTGGAGGAGGGCATGGCTACCCACTCCAGTATTCTTGCCTGAAGAATGCCATGGACAGAGGAGCCTGGCGGGCTACAGTCTATGGGGTCGCAGAGAGTCGGACACGACTGACGTGACTTAGCACGCATGCGCACACGCACAATGCCACGCACACGCACAATGCCAATGCTACGGAAGTAGTTGTCTGCATATTCAAATGGTGCTTTTTGGAACTTTCTGGAATATTTTCCCCCGAATATCTTCCATCCACTGGTGGTTGAATCCAGTGGAGCAGAATCTGCAGATTCGGAGGGCCAACTGGATACCCTCCGATCCAGCAATTCTATTTCTAGACATTCACCCTATGGGCATTCTCACGCACGTGCAAAGCCCGGTATGAGAATATGGACGGGAATGTTCATTAACGATTCCGTGGGACTGGAAACCTTAAGTGTTCACCAATAGGGGACTGAATAAGTGAAGTCTTGCACATCTACATAANGAAGAAGACAAGCAAGGCTAAAGGAAGACTTCATACCAAAAATGTTGCCAGCAGCTTCTGCACGCTGGTAATTCGGGTGATTTGTTTTTCTTCTTAGTTCTTTTCTGTATTTTTAAAATCCTCTAGAGAAGCATGAAATTATTTTTATAATTACATTTTTTTTAAGCTCCCACATGAGTGGACTGTTTACTGAGAGATTCCAACTGCCCGTGGGGAGATGGGAAGGCATTCGAATCAAGCAGAATTTGAAAGCACAGGAGTGGAGGGGCATGCATTTTCCCCTGTGGCGGGCAATGAGTGGGTCACTGATCTAGGGTTGAGGAAGCTGACAGAGGCCTTTACCAGCAGGAACCTCATGAAGGAGCAGCTGGATTGGTCCTTTACATGCTTGGGCAGTGCGTACTGTCAACCCTCCATATCCACAGGGGCTCACCCCATCAGATACCAAAATCCAAGGATGCTCAAGTCCTTTATACCAATGGTGTAGTATTTGCATATAACCTACACACAACCTTTCATATATTTTAAATCACCTTTAGATTACCTACGATACCTAATAAATGGCGCTAGTGGTAAAGAACCCACCTGTCCATGCCAGAAACTTAAGTGACGTGCATTCAATCCCTGGGTTGGGAAGATCTCCTGGAGGAGGGCATGGCTACCCACTCCAGTATTCTTGCCTGAAGAATGCCATGGACAGAGGAGCCTGGCGGGCTACAGTCTATGGGGTCGCAGAGAGTCGGACACGACTGACGTGACTTAGCACGCATGCGCACACGCACAATGCCACGCACACGCACAATGCCAATGCTACGGAAGTAGTTGTCTGCATATTCAAATGGTGCTTTTTGGAACTTTCTGGAATATTTTCCCCCGAATATCTTCCATCCACTGGTGGTTGAATCCAGTGGAGCAGAATCTGCAGATTCGGAGGGCCAACTGGATACCCTCCGATCCAGCAATTCTATTTCTAGACATTCACCCTATGGGCATTCTCACGCACGTGCAAAGCCCGGTATGAGAATATGGACGGGAATGTTCATTAACGATTCCGTGGGACTGGAAACCTTAAGTGTTCACCAATAGGGGACTGAATAAGTGAAGTCTTGCACATCTACATAATAAAATAAAGATCTCAAAAGGTTTGGCAGACTAAGGCCCAGAAGCCTGGCCTGACCATTTTGGACGGCCCGCAAGGTAAGAATAGTTTTACGCTTTTAAATGGTTGAAAAGAAGTCAGAGAAGAATATTCTTTGACTCGGGACACTGATAGAAGATTCAAATTTCAGGCTTTATGGGAGCCCACTCACGCTCATTCATTTATCTAGAGCCATTTTTCTAGGCTATAGTGACAGTCCTGCAAAGCTTAAAACATTTACTACTAGCCCTTCATGGAAAGTTCGCCAGGCTTCTCTCTCATGCTCCAGGACTTCCGACATGTCGGTCCTGTTGAAGCACTTTACATACATTTACTCCTCACAACAGCCACTGTCCTCAAACCCATTTGTCAGGTCAGGAAGTTGAGGCCCAGGGAAGTTAAGGGGCTTGGGGGAGGTACCATCTTGGTACTGTTGGTTACCCAAGGAGCGAGTCCAGACAAGCACCTGCAGGGTGTGTGTAGATCACAGCCGGGCCTTGTGCCGGCTCTCAACCACAGCACTCGGAAGAAGGGCTCCTACCAGCCCCGAGTTCCAGCTGAGGATGGAAGGCTGGGAGAGGGGACTGCCCTTGCCCCAGGGACCCAGGCCCACATCTGACCACCCTAGAAACAGTACTTTCAACCTGAGTCTCTCACAGTCCAGGTGGCCCCTGCCCTTCCTCCCTGTGTAGAGATGACCTGAGGAAATCTTGGCCCCCTGTCCCTCTGGACTGACCCGCGCTTGATGCCACAAACACAACAGCTAAAACAAGCATTTGTTGTTGAGTCGCTAAGCCACGTCCAACTCTTCTGTGATCCCCATGGACCAAAGCCCGCCAGGTTCCTCTCTGTCCACGGGATTTCCCAGACAAGAATACTGGAGTTGGTTGCCATTTCCTTCTTCAGAGGCTCTTCCTGACCTAGGGATCGAACTCGCCTCTCCTGCACCAGCAGGCAGGTTCTTTACCACTGAGCCACCTAGGAAGTCCCCAAGTAATAATAACAATAGCAAATATTTTTGGACTGCTTACTCTGTGCAAAGCACATAGCAACTCGGTTACTCGTCCTAGTAGACGTATAAAGAAACTACTATCCTCATCTTCCAGATGAGGAAACTGAGGTTCAGCAGTTATAGGGACTTGCCCAGGGTTAGCACAAGGCCTGGCACATACTTAGCGCTCTCTTTTCCCTAAACAACAGTTGACAGAATGAAGCAGCTGGTTGCTTCCAGTCACATGGTGAGTAGCAGAGCCTGACAGTGAAGTCATGGCTATTGACGGCCAAAGTGCAGCTGATTTCTGCCCGCCTGGCCCTCGCTCATCTTATTTCCTCCTCTTCTGCCTGTCCTAATCTACCTACCCATGGATCCTTTTTGAACAAGTGCAACATCTATCCCTCCAGAATAAAAAGGGCCCCCATCCTAACCTCTCATATGCTGATGCGCTAATGACTCATATGAGACAAAGTCTATTTCCCTAATATGTAAAGAGTTTCTACAAACCAACAAGAAAATAGCCAGCAACTCAAATTTGAAAGTGGCCAAGTGTATGAACAGATAACTCCACAGAAAACACAAATAACTCTAAAACTCTAATCTATAAAAACCTGCCCAGCCTCATTTACAGTAAAAGAAATACAAATTAAAACAGAACAAGATACTGTTTTTTACTTACCCAAGTGGCCAAGTTCAATATCACTTGAGGGTGGGGGCAAACAACCAGAGATCATATACTGATCAACCACAGATAATCCATTAAACCAGTTTATACTCTACAGGGAGTAATTTGGCAATATTTGTCACAATTATAAATGCATATGCTCTCAGACCTAGCAATGTCCTTTTAGAATTTATCCTACAAAGAGACATATGTACAGAGTTGTACTTTGCAGCCTTGCTCATCTGACAGCTAAAGACCAAAAGTGACCTAAATTCCCAACAACAATATCTGGTTACATAAAGAGCACCCACACACAGTGGAATACTATGCAATCGTGTAAAAGAGTGAAGTACAGTCTCCAAGATGAACTTCTAAATGATAAAACGTGCAGAATGCATGCAGAGTATTGCTTTCATTTTCATAAAAATGGAAGGAAAAGAACCCCATTGTCTTTTTGTCTGTCTCTTTGTGGGAAAGGAGTGGAAAAAACCCTCTTGGGGAGGGAAAGCCAGGCTTGGATCTAGACCTCTTAGTGTCTTCCTCGAAATCTGAGCTACTTATCCAGACAGAAAAATGATCTTTCTAGGACCTAACTATGGCATCCCTAACTAGAGTGTGGTCTCAAGCATCCACGGCCCTCGGGAAACATCTGAGGAGCCAAGGGGAGCACCGCTTCCCAAGCCAGCAAAACAGAGAGGCAGGCAGGACAGCCAGAGAGCGCGTGGAGGGGGTGGGGAGGCGGGGCGAGGGGCAGGGCTGGTCTGCGCTGGGACAGAGGCTGCTGGGGTTCGTCTACCTGGGGGGCCGGCGCTGGGGAGGCCTGGCTGTCAGGGGCCTGAGGGCCAAGGCCAGCTCCTTTGGCGACAGGGGTGGTCGGGGCTGGGTCTTGGGCGGGAGGCGGGGCGCTGACTATGACCGAGGCGGGCACGGAGAGGTGGGGGCCCTCTGTGGAGAGGGGCTGCTGGCTCCTCTCCTGCAACGGGCAGCCCACAGTGGGTCAGAGGCCACTCCCACAGACCCGAGGCCTCCACACCCCAACTCCCAGCCCCCACAGGTGCTCCGGAGAAGGGGGTGGTGGGAGTCAGTTGGGGGGCACCCAGAGACTAGACGCCAAAGTCAGGGGATTGGGAGCCCCAGGGTCCAGAGGGCATGACCTGGGGTAGCTCAGTCCCCTCAGTTCTGTGAGTCATCTTCCAGCTCCAGACCAGCATCCATCTCTCCCGCCCCGTCTGTCCATCTGTGTATCACCCACTCTCTCTCTTGGACCCTTCTCCAACCCTCCAGCAAGAGGGCAGCCTTTCTCTCTGCCCCTCCCCTCGTCTCTGTCCTGATGTCAGTCAGCTGGGCCCTGTCCCTCCGGGACCTCCTCTGAGTGACCTGGGGCAGGGGTGGCAGCTCCGGGCACCCTTCCTGACCCCGGGGCCCTTCCCACTTGCTGCTTCAACCGCATCCGGGTCCAGCTCCGGGCCCCCCTCCACGCGGGCCCCTCCCTCTGCCCCGGCGGCCCTGGTTACCTGGGGCAGAAACATCTGCAGGGAGTCCTGAGTGAGGACGGCCGTGGGGGCAGCAGAGGGAGGCTGCCCCAGGACAATCTTCTCCGGGCTAGATGCCAGGCCCGGGCTGGGCTGCGGGGTGGTGGCCTGAGCCGGGGCGGCGGCCTGCGGGGTGGGGGCCTGTGGTGGCGGCGGCGGCTGCTGTTGCTGCTGCGGCTGCTGGAGGCCCAGAGGCAGTGGGGTGCTGACCGTGGGGGGCGCCTGGGGCGCGGTCTGCACCGTGAGGACAGGCGTGGCCTCCCCGGCAGCAGGGGTGGTGGGCTGCACCAGACCATCGGGGGTGTTGAGCATGGCCACAGCGCTGGGGGGCAGGGTGACCCCCTGTAGGACGGTGGTGGCGGCCGGCCCGGCGGCAGCCGGCTGACTCTGCGTGGGCAGGCTGCCTGCGGCCAGCGACACAGGCATCTGGAAGAGCGCTGGCTGGCCCACCTGGATGGGGGCAGCCGAGAGAATGTGGGCGGCACTGTGGGCCCCCGAGTGGGGAGCCAGCACGGGGCCCAGGCTCAGCGGGCCTGCCAGGTTCTGGTTGGTGAGGATGGGGTTGGCGATGAGCTGTCCGCCCGCGTGGGGGGCCGCGGCCGCCAGGATCTGCCCGCCCACGTTGGCCGGCAGGGCTGAGAGTGGCTGGGGGAGCTGGACAGCCGACGTGCCAGGCAGCAGGAACTGGTTCTGGCCCGGAAGCATGTGCTGGGCGGGGATGACGATGCTGCTGCCTTGGTTCAGGAGGTGCACGCTCATGGGCTTGCTCAGCGTCCCGGGGGGCTGCGGGGGGGCCGCCCCCGTGGTGGTGGCCGGAGGCGGCTTGAAGACGTTGGCCTGCAGGGCAGGTGCCGGGAAGCCAGACAGCACCACGTTCTGGCCAGCCTTGCCCGCCGCCATGAAAGTCAGGTTCTGGGGAGCCTTGGGTGGCTGCGGGAGGCCCCCAGCCTCGCCCTGGATGGTGAGCGTGGCGCCCGCAGGGGCGAACGGCTTGGGGGTCAGCTGGTACAGCTTGGGGGGCAGCACGCCGGCAGGCTTGGGCTGGATGGGCGTGGGTGTGCGGTGCAGAATGACATTGGGCGCTTGAACCAGCGGCGATGTGCCCAGGCCGGGGGCCACTGTCAGCGGCTGTCCTGATGGCGCCCCGCTGGCCGCCGCCGGAGTAGCTCCTGCCCCTCCGAACACCGAGTTCCCATTGAGCGTGGTGGCCACAGCGGCAGGGAGGTTCTTCTGGAGGACCAGGCCAGCCCCCTGGGGTGAGACGCCGGCTGATGCCAGGGTCACTGGCTCCGAAGGGCCAGCTGCTGAGGCCAGGTAGCCGCTGACGGGCACCTGCTTGGCCAGGAGCTGGGAGGTGGGTGGGTTGAGTGCCATGACAGGCTGGCTCACCACCTGGATGGGGGCCAGGCCGAGCGTGGCTGCTGCGGCACCCCCGGGGCTGCCATTGGGCAGGCCCTGGAGGCCTGGGATGGGCTGCAAGGTCACATTGCCCAGGCCCACAGGCTGCAGGAAGGGCTGGACGCTCAAGGCTTTGCTGACCACGTCCTGGGGTGGCACCAGGGCCTGGTGGGTCAACACAGTGGGAGGGGCCTGCAGCCCCAGTAGGTCGGCGCCCCCCGAGAAGAGTGCTTGGGGTCCCGTGGCCACGGCAGCAGCCCCTCCGGCCCCCGCCGGGCCGGCCCCACCGTCCGCGGGCTGCAGGGTGGGCAGCTGGAAGGGGCCCAGGTCCAGCTCAGCCTCAGCCTCAAGTGTCTGCTCAGTGATGTTGGCCTCCTGGAGGCTCTGCTGGAGAATGTCACAGGGCTGGTCGGCGGCCCCCGCGCCCCCGCCGCCACCCCCGGCCGCGGGCGAGTCCAGGATGTCATCTTCCAGGAAGTCAAGGTCTACGCTGGGGGCCGGCTGGCTGGGCTCTGGGTTCAAATGGTTGCCAGAGGCTTCTTGCACATGGAGCTGAAGACCGGGGAAGGTGAGGGAGGAGAGAGCCCAGGTTAGCAAGGGGCCGGGCCCAGGACACAGCTGAAGCCAAGGGTACCTGATGTCAGGGCAGCAGGGAAAGAAAGAACCTTCTACAAGAAGTGGCTGGACCTGGGTTCAAATCCCAGCTTTGCCAGGGCTGAGCTGGGTACCCCAGGGCTGGCTTAATCCGGCCTGTTTTCTCCCCCATCTGTGCACATCAGCAGAAGGTAACAGAAACCATTTTCTAAACAGCCATACGGTCCCATGATGCTTATCTGCAACTCCAAAACCCCAAAGGCTCTGAAAACCGTGAATGTTTTGAGAATTTCAGGCTGGAAAGTCCTGACCAGAATGCAACTGATGCTCAGAGGGAAAGGCGTCACTCAGCCACGCAACAGGACTCGCCCTCGGTGTGACCGCAGAGAAGTGAGCGTGTTACGTGACACACAGCACACACGTAGTCAGCACTGCCTTTCCAGCGTCTGAGAAACCCTGAATCCCACAGCAAGCCTGCCCCGAAAGTTTTGGATCAAGGATCATGGTTCTGTTAAGCACAGGAGCATCAGCAGCCTTGCCTGGTGCCAAGCGCACTGTTGAGTCTGAGGTTTCTTAAGCGCTTTCCAGATGGTGATCCAGGTCATGAATGTACGATCAATACATGTATGCATTTTTGAGCAAATATTCCATAAGTAATGAGTACGCTAGCAGCATGGAATACCCACTGATTAACGGGTCAAAACTGTTGTTAAAAAGATTCTGAGTTCATTCCACATGGACGGCTCAGAGCAGTACCTGGCACCCGAGAAACACCGTCTATTACTGCTGCTGGCATTACTATTACTGTCTAGGTTGCTGCTGTTAATAACAGCCCAGGGAGGTGGGCACTGCTCCCTCCTTGCCCCCTAGACTGGGAGGGGGTCACCCCGCTGCCAAACCAGGGGGCACTGCCTGGCAAGACAGGCTCTGGCTCAGCCCCCAACCAAAGACCAGGGGGTTCTGAGCTCCTAACTGCTAAATGCCTCCTAGGANGCCCCCTAGACTGGGAGGGGGTCACCCCGCTGCCAAACCAGGGGGCACTGCCTGGCAAGACAGGCTCTGGCTCAGCCCCCAACCAAAGACCAGGGGGTTCTGAGCTCCTAACTGCTAAATGCCTCCTAGGACGGCTATGACATTTACTGTCATCAGGCACGTGAGGTGCTAAGAACCTGACCAGGGTCCTTACAGGTTAAATTAAGACAGGGTGGCGTGGATAAGAATAACGCATACTCTAACCGACCTGTAAGTGTAATAACATGAAAGTACTATTATTTGCTGGGTTCTGGATTTAGGCATGTATATTACACCGGAATATACATTGTTTGGAATGTGTTATTACGGTGGTTGTGAGGATTAAATGAAAATTACTGTAAAGGGTCTAGCAAATGGCAAGTGT
>SJYW01008711.1:0-30488 GCA_006410735.1 Raphicerus campestris
AGATGAAGGGCCCTTTCCCTGATCCGTCGGGAAAGGGTTCCCGGCGCTCCCCTGCATCCCAAGTCAAGGCGCTCACACCTGGAGAGTCGGGAGGAGTCTCAGGGGTCGGGCCACCATTCCCAAAGAACCCCAAATGACTAGTCAACTCTCTATGCACCTGACTGCCCTGCACTGCCTCGACTGTCACCCCGAGACTCTACTCCCGAAACACTGGCAAGGGTGACAGCCCTGGGGTACCTCGAGGGCAAGCCACAAATTCCTGTGTCAGCTCGACAGGGAGCCAGACACTGCTGCTGTGGCTGGCGAGGAAAGCGGTCGTGCACGTTTCCAGGCGAGACGAGGCCTGACTTCCTTGTGGGGACTCCAGGGGAACCCCAAGACCTATGTCAGCACGGTTGAGGCAAGCTCAGGCTCCGGCGACAGCACCAGACTAGGACTGAGGACCCAGCGATGACTGGGGAGGAATCCCCAAAGGTGCCTCGCAACTCNGAGAGTCCCTTGGACTGCAAGGAGATCCAACCAGTCAATCCTAAAGGAAATCAGTCCTGAATATTCACTGAAAGGCCTGATCCTGAAGCTGAAACTCCAGTACTTTGGCTACCTGATGTGAAGAGCTGACTCCCTGGAAAAGACCCTGATGATGGGAAAGATTGAAAGCAGGAGGAGAAGGGGATGACAGAGGATGAGATGGTTGGATGGCATCACCAACTCGATGGACATGAGTTTGATCAAGCTCTGGGAGTTGGTGATTGACAGGTAAGTCTGGTGTGCTGGAGTCCATGGGATCGCAGAGTCAGATATGACTGAGTGACTGAACTGAACTGAACACAGAGGCAGCTGGAAGAGGAAAATTTTGATTTGCAGAGTCCAACTCCAGGATCAAAAATAGGACAAAAGAAGGGAAATTTATAACTGTGAGCAGATAAATTAGTTTTAGACATTCTGAGGATTCAACATAACTTCACAATAAGCATAAAGAAGCTAAGAGAAAGGAAATATTAGAGACAGAAAAATAATGAAAAGATAAAATAAAAAGGACCAATAGATGAAATAATTTTTATGTTCTCAAAACTAATAAAAATAATAAATCTCTGGACAGATTAATAAAATAAATATTAAATTATGATATAACTACAGATCTGACAATTAAAATATGGATGTATATTGAATAATTTCATGTTAATAAATTTGAAAACTTAGGTGAAATGGACTAAATTCTAAAAGATACAAATTACCAAAACTGATATAAGAAAAAACAGTGAACATAAATTATACTATAATCATTTAAGAATACTAATTAGCAACTGAAAAATTTCCTACTAAGAAAATATCAAACTGAATGAGCTCAACTAACATTTAATGAACAAACAATTCAAATTCTAGACAGTTTCTTTGAGATAACAGAATAAAAAGGAATGCTTCTTGAGTATTTCAAATTAGTTGGAAAGTGTTGACTGGAGCTGAGAATAATGAAATAAGGATAGTGTAAGAAATAAAACCTATGCTTTTATTTTCCCTCAGCAACATATAAACATCCTAAACAAACTGTTAGGTGAAGGTGAAGTCGCTCAGTCGTGTCCGACTCTTTGCAACCCGGTGGACTGTAAGCCTACCAGGCTCCTCCATCCATGGGATTCTCCAGGTGAGAATACTGGAGTGGGTTGCCATTTCCTTCTCCAGGGGATCTTCCCAACCCAGGGACTGAACCCAGGTCACCCGTATTGGAGGCAGACGCTTTAACCTCTGAGCCACCAGGGAAGTCTTCTCCAATGCCACAGTTCCAAAGCATCAATTCTTCGGTGCTCAGCCTTCTTCACAGTCCAACTCTCACATCCATACATGACCACAGGAAAAACCATAGCCTTGACTAGATGGACCTTAGTCGGCAAGGTAATGTCTCCGCTTTTGAATATGCTATCTAACAAATAGCACAATACACAATAAAAAATACACAATACACAATAAAAAAAGTACAGAATAAAAAAAGTACAGAATACACAATACACAATTAAAAAAGTACAGAATCAGATAACGTATACATCAGAAATAGGATATAATAATTATGGTGTATTTATTTAATAAACTCCTAACTATGCTGTGCCTTAAATGGAAAACACTATAGCTATAAGCTACACCATGGATGAATTTCAAAACCAACATTAAATAAATAATATAGGAAAAAACTATATCCTATACTAGTTTACACTTTTATGTAGATCTTGACTCAGTAACGTTTTTCTTACTCTCCTTCCTCTCTGATTCATCTTGCCTAACACAACACCTTGTAGACAGCAGAGCAGACACCAACTAAATACTTGATGAATGAAAAACTATATGATCAGAGCTGCAATTTCAGGATTACATTAGGTATCTTTGCTGTATAACAGAGTTCCAAAATATAGTAGGTTGGCAAAACATGTACCTCATAACTTCTGTGGGTCAAAAATTCAGGGTAAGTCTGGCTCCCTGTATGACTACAATTGCGATGATAGTCAGGGCTATGGATATTCAATATTCAAATGAGGTTTAATCACTTGCAAACTGACTCGAGACTGTTGACAGGATTCAGTTTCTCTTTGGTTATGGCCTGAGGCTGCCTTCAGTCTCTAACTACATGGACATCTCTATGAGACAGCTCACAATATGGTACCGTCTTCCATCACAGTAAGTGATAGCAGCGAAGAGAGAGTGTGAGCAAGAAGAAAGTCATAGCTTTTTATAATTTCCTTTTGGTAGTGACATCTCATCACATTCGCCATACCCTAAGTCACCAGGTGCAGCCTACAATCAAGAGAAGGCGTTGTATAGTATCCATTCTAAGTGGAATAAATAATAAAGTCGGTAAGTGGTCAGTGAAGTTGCTCAGTCATGTCTGACTCTTTGCGACTCCATGGAATGTAGCCCACCAGGCTCCTCAGTCCATGGAATTTTCCAGGCAAGATTACTGGAGTGGGTCACCATTTCCTTCTCCAGCAGATCTTCCCAACCCAGGTATCAAACCCAAGTCTCCCGCACAGCAGGCATATGCTTTACCATCTGAGCCACCAGGGAGATCCATAAGTGGTCAAGGTAGATCATTTATCATTGATCTGAAAAGACTTCATGGACTTGGGATTGGGTTTGAGATTTTAAGTATGGTTTGTACTTTGTTAAAAAAAGAGAAGGAGGACATCCATGCAGAAGGCTCATAAAATGTGGAGTGAGAAAAAAAGAGAGAGAGAAATCATACTGGTAGTGTTTGAATGGCATGACTTTAATGCCAGGTGATTGACTGCTGCTGCTGCTGCTAAGTCACTACAGTCATGTCCAACTCTGCAAGCTATGGTCTGTAAGACCGTAGCTCACCAGGATCCTCTGTCCATGGGATTCTTCAGGCTGGAGTGGGTTGTCATGCCCACCTCCAGGGGATCTTCCTGATCCAGAGATCAAACCCAAGTCTCTTACAGTCCATTGAGTCAGTGATGCCATCCAGCCATCTCATCCTTAGTCGTCCCCTTCTCCTCCTGCCCCTAGTCCCTCCCAGCATCAGAGTCTTTTCCAATGAGTCAACTCTTCACATGAGGTGGCCAAAGTACTGGAGTTTCAGCTTCAGCATCATTCCTTCCAAAGAAATCACGGGGCTGATCTCCTTCAGAATGGACTGGTTGGATCTCCTTGCAGTCCAAGGGACCCTCAAGAGTCTTCTCCAATACCACAGTTCAAAAGCATCAATTCTTTGGTGCTCAGCCTTCTTCACAGTCCAACTCTCACATCCATACATGACCACTGGGAAAATCATAGCCTTGACTAGACAGGAGTAAGCGTCTTTTAATTTCATGGCTGCAGTCACCATCTGCAGTGATTTTGGAGCCCCCAAATATAAAGTCTGACACTGTTTCCACTGTTTCCCCATCTATTTCCCATGAAGTGATGGGACCAGTTGCCGTGATCTTCATTTTCTGAATGTTGAGCTTTCAGCCAACTTTTTCACTCTCCTCTTTCACTTTCATCAAGAGGCTTTTTAGCTCCTTTTCACTTTCTGCCATAAGGCTGGTGTCACCTGCATATCTGAGGTTATTGATATTTCTACCAGCAATCTTGATTCCAGCCTGTGTTTCTTCCAGTCCAGCATTTCTCATGATGTACTCTGCATAGAAGTTAAATAAGCAGGGTGACAATATACAGCCTTGACATACTCCTTTTCCTATTTGGACCCAGTCTGTTGTTNGGGGAGAAGTTTCAGTAATTTCTGGAGTTGGGGCGGGGTCCTCTCGAGTTACGACAGGAACCCAGAAACCCACCCTTGTGGTCACAGGAGAGGACAGTCTCCCAGCGATTTGCGAGGTACCTCTGAGGATTCGTCCCCAGTCGTTGCCAGGTCCTCTGTCCTGGTCTGGTGCTGAGGCTGGAGCCTGAGATTGCCTTGCTCTTGCTGACATTTGTCTTGGGCTTCCCCTGGAGTCCGCACAGGGGAGTCAGGTCTCGTCTCGACTGGAGACTTGCAAGGCCGCTTTCCTCCCCAACTGCAGTAACAGTGTCCACGTCCCTGTCGAGCGGATACAGGGATCTATGGCTTGTGCTCCAGGTACGCCAGGGCTGTCAAATGTGCCAGTGTGCCGGATTGGATCCTCGGGGTTACAGTCGAGGCAGGGCAGGGCATTCAAGTTCATCTGAATTGGACGAGGCATTTTGGGGTCTTGTGGAATGGTGGCACAACCTATGAGACTCCTCCCGACTCTCCAGATGCGAGCACCTCCTCTTGGGATGCGTGGGGAACACCACGAAACCTTTCCCGATAGAGCAGGGAAAGGGCCCCTCATCTGGAGCTCAGCAAGGGAAAACGGGGCTCCTCTAGATTCTTGGTGGGACCCTTGGGGTTCCTCTTGAGTGGGGCCTTGTGGGCCTGGGAACTTCTTGGGTCTCAGGAAGGGTGTGAATGAACCTTTCCAGGTCAAAGAGGGACGGACTGAATTCCCCTGAGACGCCGCCGGGGACAAGGGCCTCAGACCGCCTGCAGGGGAGAAACTTCTGTTTTTTCTTGAGTTGCCCCAGGGTCATCTCGAATTATAACTGGGACCCCAGGGACTCGACTCTGTGCCCTGTGGAGAGGCCAGTCTCTGTGGATGTTGTGAGGCTCCTATGTGGATCCCTCCTCAGTCGTCACCAGGACCTCAGTCCTTGTCTACTGCTGAGGCCGGAGCCTGACCTTTCCTTGCCGTGCTGGCATAGGTCTTGGGGTTCCCCTGGAGCCCACTCAGGGGAGTCAGGCCTCGTCTCGACTATAGATGTACAGGGCCGCTTTACTCCAGGGTGAAGCAGCCATCTCCGGCTCTCCTTTGAGCAGACAAAGGGATCTGTGGCTTGCACTGGTGGTACCCCAGGGCTATCACACGTGCCAGGATGTCAGCAGTTTAGCCTCCGGGAGGAAGTCGAGTCAGTGCAGGGCAGTCAGGTTCATCTGGAGTGGACAAGGCATTTGGGGTTCTTGGGGAAAGGTGACCAGAGGCCTGAGGCTCCTCTGTACTCGCCTGGTGTGAGGGCCTCCTCTTGGGATGTGAGAGGAGAGTTGGGAACCCTTTCCCGATGGAACAGGGAAAGGGCCCCTCAACTGAAGCTGAGCATGGGATAATGGAGCTCTTCTTGAGTCGCGGCAGGACCCTCGGTGGTCCTCCTGAGTGGGGATGGGTGGGGCGGGAACTTCTTGTGTCACAGCAAGGTTGTGAAGGAGCTTTTCGAGTTCCAAGAGGGAAGGGTTGATTTCCCCCGAGATGATGCAGCGGACAAGGGACTCACTCTCTCTGCAGGGGAGAAGCTTCTGGTTTTTCTCGAGTTGCGGTGAGGTCCTCTTGAGTTACGACGGAGACCCCAGGGACCCGCTGCTGTGGCCTCCGGAAAGGCCAGTCTCCATGCGAGTTGCTAGGCACCTCTGGGGATTCCTCCCCGGACTTCGCCAGGTCCTCAGTCCTCGTTTGGTGCTGAGGCCTGAGCCTGTGTTTGCCTCGCCCATGCTGACATAGGTCTTGGAGTTCCCCTGGAGCCCCCACAGTGGAGTCAGGCCTCGTCTCTCCTGGAATCTTGCACAGCCGCTTTCCTCCCCAACAGCAGCAACAGTCTCCAGGTCCCTGTCGAGCAGATAGAGGGATCAGTGGCTTGCCCTCGAGGTACTCCAGGGCTATTAATTGTCCCACTGTGCTAGAGTCGAGCCTTGGGGTGACAGACGTGGCAGTGTAAGGCAATCAGGTTCATCTGGGGTGAACGGCATTTGGGGGTCTTGGGGAATGGTGGCCCAAGCTGTGAGACTCCTCCCGACTCTCCAGGTGGGAACACTTTCCCTTGACATGCGAGGGGAACATTGTGAAACCTTTCCCAATGGAGTAGGGAAAGGGCCCCTCATCTGGAGCTCAACAGGGGAAAACGGGGCTCCTCTTAAGTCTTGGCCAGACCTTCGTGGTTCCTCTCGAATGGGGATGGGTGGGGCAGGGAACTTCTTGGGTCACAGCAAGGTTGTGAATGGGCCTTTCATGGTCCAAGAGGGAAGGGGTAAATTCCCCGAGATGCCGCATCGGACAAGGGCCTCTCCTCCCCTGCAGGGAAGTGTCTGGGTTTTTCGAGTTGCGGAGGGGTCCTAAGAAGTTATGACAGGGACCCTGGGACCCACCACTGCTGTCCCAGGAAAGCCAGTCTCCGTGTGAGGGGCCAGGCACATCTGGGAATTCTTCCCCAGTGGCGCGAAGTCCTCAGTCCCATTCTGGTGCTGAGGCCGGGGCCTGAGCTTTACTCACCCATGCCTACGTAGGTCTTGGGTTCCCCTGGAGCCCCCACAGGGGAGTCAGGCCTCGTCACGCCCTTAAACGTGCAGGGCCGCTTTATTCCAGGGTGCAGCAGCCGTGTCCGGCTCTCTGTCGAATGGAGAAAGGGATATGTGGCTTTCCCTCGAGGTACCTCAGCGCTATCACACGGGCCAGTGTGTCCACAGTCGAGTCTCAGGGAGGCAGTCGAGGCAGTGCAGGACAGTCAGATTCATCTGGAGTGGACCAGACATTTGGAGCTTTCGGGGAAAGTTGACCAGACTTCTGAGGCTCCTCTGGACTCGCCTGGTGTGAGGGCTTCCTCTTGGGATGCGAGGAATAGAGCCAGGAATCCTTTCCAGATGGAGGAGGGAAAGGGCCCGTCATCTGGAGCTGAGCATGTGAAAATGAAGCTGCTCTTGAGTCGCGGCAGGACTCTTGGCGGTCCTCTCGAGTGGGGACGGTTGGGGCGGGGAACTTCTTGGGTCACAGAAAGGGTGTGAAGGAGCCTTTCGAGGTCCAAGAAGGAACGGGTGTTTTCCCCCGGGACGCTGCAGTGGACAAGAGCCTCACTCCACCTGCAAGGGAGAAGCTTCTGGTTTTTCTCCAGTTGTGGCAGGGTCCACTCAAGTTATGACGGGACCCCAGGGACCCGCCCCTATGGCCTCAGGAGAGGCCAGTCTCTAATTGAGTTGCCACTGGGTATTCATCCCCAGTCGTTGCCGGGTCCGCAGGCCTCATCTGGTGCTGAGGCCACAGCCTGAGCTTGCCTCGCCCACGCTGACCTAGGCCTTGGGGTTCCCCTGGAGCTCCCACAAGGCAGTCAGGCCTCGTGTCACCTGGAGACGTGCACGGCCGCTTTCCTCCCCAAATGCAGCAGAAGTGTCCAGTACACCTTCGAGCAGACACAGGGATCTGTGGCTTGGACTCGAGGTATCTCAGGGATGTCACACATGCCAGTGTGTCTGGAGTCGAGTCTCGGGGTGCCAGTCGAGGCAGTACAGGGCAGTGAGGTTCATCTGGAGGGGACAATGCATTTGGGGAACTTGGGGAGTGGTGGTCAGACACTTGAGGCTCCTTCCGACTCTTTTGATGCGAGGCCACCTCTTGGGTTGTGAGGGGAGCGCCGGAAAACCTTTCCCGATGAAGCAGGGAAAGTAACCCTCATCTGGAGCTTAGCAGGGGAAAACGGGGCTCCTCTTGCTTCTCGGCAAGACTTTCGGGGTTCCTCTTGAGTGTTGACGGTTGGGGCGGGGAACTTCCTAGGTCACAACAAGGGTATGAAGGAGACTTTCGAGGTCCAAGATGGAAAGGGTGATTTCCCCCGAGATGCTGCAGTGGACAAGGGACTCACCCTCCCTGCAGGGGAGAAGCTTCTGGTTTTTCTCGAGCTGTGGCGGGGTCCTCTCGAGTTATGACGGGGACCCCAGGGACCCGCCCCTTTGGCCTCAGGAGAGGCCAGTTTCCGTGCGAGTTGCCACTAGTTATTCCTTCACAGTCGTCGCCGGGTCCCCAGGCAACATGAGGTGCTGAGGCCGCAGCCTGAGCTTGCCTCGCCCATGCTCACCTAGGTCTTGGGGTTCCCTGGAGCTCCCACAGGGGAGTCAGGCCTCGTCTCGCCTGGAGACGTGCACGGCGGCTTTCTTCCACATCTGCAGCAGAAGTGTCCAGCTCCCCTTTGAGCGGACACACGGATATGTGGCTTGCCCTCGAAGTACCCCAGGGCTCTCACACGAGCCAGTGTGTCGGGAGTCAAGTCTCGGGGTGACGGTCGAGGCAGTGAAGGTCAGTGAGGTTCATCAAGAATGGACGAGGCATTTGGGTGTCTTGGGAATGATGGACCGACCCCTGAGGCACGTCCTGTCTCTCCTCTTTCGAGTGCCTCTTCTTGGATGCCAGGGGAGAGCCGTGAACACTTTCCCGATGGGGCATAGAAAGGGCCCATCATCTGGAGCTCAGCAGGGGAAAACGGGGCTGCTCTTGAGTCTTGCCGGGACCATCGAGGTTCCTCTCGAGTGGGGACGGTGGGGCGGGGAACTTCTTGAGTCACAACAATGGTGTGAAGGAGCCTTTCAAGGTGCACGAGGGAACGGATGAATTCCCCTGAGATGCCACCGCAGATAAGGGCCACACCACGCCTGCAATGGAGAAGATTCTGGTTTTTTTTGAGTTGTGGCGGGGTCCTCTCGAGTGACGACGGGGACCCCAGGAACCCGCCCCTGTATCCTTAGGAGAGGCCATTCTCAGTTCGAGTTGCGAGGTTCCTCTGGGGATTCCTCCTGAGTCGTCGCCGGGTCCTCAGTGCTCGTCTGGTGCTGAGGTCGGAGCCTGAGATTTCCTGGCTCATGCTTTGATAGGTCTTGAGGATACTCTGAAGCCCCCACAGGGGAGTTAGGTCTCATCTCTCCTGAAGACTTGCACGGCCTCTTTCTTCCTCAACGGAAGTAGCAGTGACCTTCTCCCCATCAAGCGGACACAGCGATCTGTGGCTTGCCATCGAGGAACCCCAGGGCTGTCTCCCGCACCAGTGTGTCGGGAGTCGAGCCTTGGGGTGACTGTCTAGACAGTGCAGGGCAGTCAGATTCATCTGGATTGGACGAGGCACTTGGGGATCTTGAGGAGTGGTTTTTGGACACCTGAGGCTCCTCCCGAATCTCCTGATGCAAGGCCACCTCTTGGGATGAGAGGGGAACTCCGCAAAACCTTTCCGACGGATCAGGGCAGGGCCCCTCATCTGGAGCTCAGCAGGGGAAAACGGGGCTCTTCTTGAGTCTTGGCGGGACTCGCAGGATACCTCTCCAGTGGGACAGGTGGGGTGGGGAACTTCTTGGGTCACAGCATGGGTGTGAAGAAGCCTTTGGAGTTCCATGAGGGATGGGGTGAATTCCCCTGAGATGCCGCCTCGGACAAGGGCCACACCATGCCTGCAGTGGAGAAGCTTTCAGTTTTTCTCGAGTTGCGGCGGGCTCCACTCGAGTTAAAATGGGGACCCCTGGGATCCACCGCTGTATCCTCAGGAGAGGCCATTCTCAGTGCGAGTTGCGACGAGTCTCTGGGGATTCCTCCCCAGTCGTTTATGGGTCCTCAGTCCTCGTATGGTGCTGAGGTCGTAGCCTGAGTTTTCCTCCCTCATGCTTCATAGGTCTTGTGGTTACTCTGGAGCCCCCACAGGGGAGTCAGGCCTCTTCTTGCCTGGAGCCTTGCACGGCCTCTTTCTTCGCCCACTGCAGCAGCAGTGACCGGCTCCCCGTCAACCAAACATAGGGATCTGTGGCTTACCATCGCGGTTCCCCAGGGCTGTCTCACATGCCAGTGTGTCTTGAGTCAAGCCTCGGGCTGACAGTCGAGACAGTGCAGGGCAGTCATGTTCATCTGGAGTGGACGAGGCATTTGGGGAACTTGGGGAGTGGTGGTCGGACACCTGAGGCTCCTCCGGAATCTCCTGATGTGAGGACACTTCTTGGGATGGGAGGGGAGCCCCCAGAAAACCTTTCCCGATGGAGCAGGGAAAGGGCCCCTCATCTGGAGCTCAGCAGGGGAAAACGGGGCTCCCCTTGAGTCTCGGCAGGACCCTTGGTGTTCCTCTCGAGTGGGAACTGTTGGGGCCAGGAACTTACTATGTCACAACAAGGGTATGAAGGAGATTTTCGAGGTCCAAGTGGGAAGGGGTGATTTCCCCCGAGATGCTGCAGTGGACAAGGGACTCACCCTCCCTGCAGGGAAGAAGCTTCTGGTTTTTCTTTAGTTGCAGCGTGGTCCTCTCGAGTTACGACAGGGACCCCAGGGACCCACCCCTGTATCCTCAGGAGAGGCCATTCTCAGTGCCAGTTGCAAGGCGCCTCTGGGGATGACTCCCCCGTCATCGCCGTGTCCTAAGTCATTGTCTGTTGCTGGGGCCGGAGCCTGGGCTTGCCTCTCCTATGCTGACATAGGACTTGGTGTTACCCTGGAGCCCCCACAGGGGAGTCAGGCCTCGTCTCGCCTGGAGACCTGCATAGCAGCTTTCCTCCTCAACTGCAGCAACAGGGATCAGTGGCTTGCCCTCAAGGTACCCCAGGGCTATCATCTTCCAGTGTGTCTGAGTCGAGCCTCAGGGTTACTGTCGAGGCAGTGCAGGGCAGTCAGGTTCATCTGGAATGGACGAGGTATTTGGGGGTCTTGAGGAATGGTGGCCCAAACTGTGAGACTTCTCCGGACTCTCCAGGTGCAAGCACCTCCTATTGACATGTGAAAGGAACACCACGAAACATTTCCCGACTCAGCAGGGAAAGGGCCCCTCATGTGGAGCTCAGCAGGGAAAAACGGGTCTCCTGAGTCTTGGCGGGACGATCGGGGTTCCTCTCGAGTGGGGATGGGTGGGGTGGGGAACTTCTTGGGTCACAGCAAATGTGTGAAGGGGCCTTTCGTGGTCCAAGAGGGAAGGGGTGAATTCCCCCGAGATGCGTATCAGACAAGGGCCTCTCCCCGCCTGCAGGGAAGTGTCTGGATTTTTTCGAATTGTGGAGGGGTCCTCTCAGGTTACTTCGGGCCCCAGGGACCCACCACTGTGGTCCCAAGTGAGGCCAGTCTCCGTGCGAGGGGCGAGGCACCTCTGGGTATTCTTCTCCAGTGGCTCCAAGAACTCAGTCCCCTTCTGGTGCTGAGGTCGGAACCTGAGCTTCCCTCACCTGTGCCTACGTAGTTCTTGGGGTTCCCTTGGAGCCCCCTCAGGGGAGTCAGGCCTCGACTCTCCCATAGACGTGCAGGGCCGCTTTACTCCAGGGTGCAGCATCCGTGTCCGGCTCTCCGTCGAACGGACAAAGGAATCTGTGGCTTGCCCTCGAGGTACCCCAGGGCTATCACACTTGCCAATGTGTCTGCAGTCGAGCCTCGGGGAGGCAGTCGAGTCCTTGCAGGGCAGTCAGGTTCATCTGGAGTGGACAAGGCATTTGGGGTTCTTGGGGTAAGGTGACCAGACACCTGAGGCTCCTCTGGACTCGCCTGGTGTGAAGGCCTCCTCTTAGGATGCGAGAGGAACACCGTGAAACCTTTCCCGACGGAGCAGGAAAATTGCTCCTCATGTGAAGCTCAGCAAGGGAAAACGGGGCTCCTCTTGAGTCTTGGTGGGACCCTCAAGGTTCCTCTTGAGTGGGGGCATGTGAACTTGTTGGGTCACAGCAAGGGTGTGAAGGAGTCTTTCTAGGTCCAAGAGGGACGGGCTGAATACCCCAGAGACACGATCGCCAGAAGGTCCTCACATCGCCTGCAGGAGAGAAGCTTCTGTTTTTTCTTGAGTTGCCCGGGGGTCATCTCAAGTTATAACAGGGACCCCAGGGACTCGCCTCTGTGCCAGAGGAGAGGCCAGTCTCTGTGCGTGTTGTGAGGCTCCTCTGGGGATTCCTCCACAGTCGTCGCCGGGTCCTCAGTCCTCCTCTAGTGCTGAGGCCAGATCCTGAGCTTTCCTCACCGTGCTGACGTAGGACTTGGGTTTCCTGCTGGAGCCCCCTCAGGGGAGTCAGGCTTCGTCTCGACTGGAGACTTGTATGACCTCTTTCTTCCCCAACTGCAGTGGAAGTGATTGGCTCCTCGTCAAGCAGATGCAGGGATCTGTGTCTTGGCATCGAGGTACCCCAGGGCTGTCTCACGTGCCAGTGTGTCAAGAGTCGAGCCTCGGGGTGACAGTAGAGACAGTGCAGGGCAGTGAGGTTCATCTGGAATGGTCGAGGCATTTGGGGATCTTGGAGAGAGGTGGTCAGACACCTGAGGCTTCTCCCTACTCTACTGAAGCGAGACCACCTCTTGGGATGGCAGGGGAACACCGGGAAACCTTTCCCAATGGAGCAGGGAAACGATCCCTCTTCTGGAGCTCAGCAGGGGAAAACCCGGCTGCACTTGAGTCACGGCAAGACCCTCAGGGTTCCTCTCGAATGGGGATGGTTGGGGCAGGGAACTTCCTAGGTCACAACAAGGGTATGAAGGAGAATTTGGAAGACCAAGAGAGAAGGGGTAATTTCCCCCAAGATGCTGCAGTGCACAAGGAACTCACCCTCCCTGCAGGGGAGAAGCTTCTCGTTTTTTCTCGAGTCATGACGGGGTCCTCTCGAGTTATGACGGGGACCCCAGGGACCCGCCATTGTGGCCTCAGTAGAGGCCATTCTCAATGAGAGTTGCGAGGCACCTCTAGGGATTCCTCCCCAGACGACGCAGGGTCCTCAGTCCTCTTCAGGTTCTGAGGCTCGAGCCTGTGCTTGCCTCGCCCATGCTGAAAAAGGTCTTGGCATTCCCCTGGAACCCCCACAGGGGAGTCAGGGCTCATATCACCTGGAGATGTGCAGAGCCACTTTGCTCCCCAGCTGAAGCAAAAGTGTCCGGGTCCCTGTCGAGTGGCTACAGGGATCAGGGGCTTGCACTTAAGGAACCCCAGGGCTATCACAAGTCCCATTTTGCCGGAGTTGAGCCTCGGGGTGACAGTCGAGACAGTGCAGGGCAGTCAAGTTCATCTGGAGTGGAAGAGGCATTTGGGGGACTTGGGGTGTGGTGGTTGGTCACCTGAGGCTCCTCTCGACTCTCCTGGTGCGAGGCCACCTCTTGGGATGCGAGGGGAGCGCCAGAAAACCTTTCCTGCTGGAGCAGGGAAAGGGCCCCTCATCTGGAGCTCAGCAGGGGAAAACGGGGCTTCTCTTGAGTCGTGCGGGACCCTCGGGGTTCCTCTTGAGTGGGGACGGTTGGGGCGGGGAACTTTGTAAGTCACAACAAGGGTATGAAGGAGCCTTTTGAGGTCCAAGAGGGAAGGGGTGATTTCCCTCGAGATGCTGCAACGGACAAGGGACTCACCCTCCCTGCAGGGGAGAAGCTTCTGGTTTTTCTCTGTCATGGCGGGGTCCTCTAGAGTTACAACAGGGACCCCAGGGATCCGCCCCTGTGGCC
This sequence comes from Raphicerus campestris, assembly GCA_006410735.1. Classification (NCBI taxonomy): domain Eukaryota; kingdom Metazoa; phylum Chordata; class Mammalia; order Artiodactyla; family Bovidae; genus Raphicerus; species Raphicerus campestris. Next base: position 13,674 of record SJYW01008711.1, read on the forward strand.
TCAGGAGAGGCCAGTCACCATGCGAGTTTCTAGGCATCTGTGGGGATTCCTCTGGAGACCTCGTCGGGTCCTCAGTCCTCATCTGGTGCTGAGGCCGGAGCCTGTGCTTGCCTCGCCCATGCTGACATAGGTCTTGGGCTTCCCCTGGAACCCCCATACGGGAGTCAGGCCTCTTCTCACCTGGGGATGTGCACAGCCGCTTTCCTCCCCAACTGCAGCAACAGTGTCCGGGTCCCTGTCGAGCGGACACAGAGATCAGTGGCTTGACTTCGAGGTACCCCAGGGCTATCACACATGCCAGTGTGCCGGAGTCAAGCCTCAGGGTGACAGTTGAGGCAATGCAGGAGAGTCAGATTCATCTGGAGGGGAATAGGCATTTGGGGGTCTTGCGGAAATGTGACCCGACATCTGAGGCTTCTCTGGACTCGCCTGGTGTGATTGCCTCCTCTTGTGATGCAAAGTGAGAGCTGGGAATCCTTTCCTGATGGAGCCGAGAATGGGCCCTTCACCTGGAGCTAAGCATGGGAAAATGGAGCTCCTCTTGAGTCGCTGCGGGACCCTCATCGGTCCTCTCGAGTGGGGACGTGTGGGGCGGGGAACTTCTAGGGTCACAGCAAGGGTGTGAAAGAGCATTTCGAGGTCCAAGAAGGAACCGGTGATTTCCCCAGGGACACCACAGTGGACAAGGGCCTCACTTCGCTTGCTAGAGTGAATCATCCAGTTTTATTCCAGTTGCAGCAGGGTCCTCTCGAGTTACGATAGGGACTACAGGGATCCGCCCCTGTGGCCCCAGGATAGGCCAGTCTCCGTGCGAGGGGTGGGACACATCTGGGGATTTCTCCCCAGGGGCGCCAATTCCTCATTCCCCTTCTGGTGCTGGGGCTGCAGCCTGAGATTGCCTAGCCCTTGCTGACATTTGTACTGGGCTTCCCCTGGAGCACGCAGAGGGGAGTCAGGCCTCCTCTCAACTGGAGATGTGCACGGCCGCTTTCCTTCCCAACTGCAGTAACAGTGTAAGGGTCCCTGTCGAGTGGATACAGGGATCTATGGCTTGCACTCGAGGTACCCCAGGGTTGTCACAAGAGCCAGTGTGCTGGAGTCGAGACTCGGGGTTACAGTCGAGGCCTTGCAGGGCAATCAGGTTCATCTGAATAGGACGAGGCATTTGGGGGTGTTTGGGAATGGTGGCCCAATCTGTGAGACTACTCCCGACTTTCCAGGTGCGAGCACCTCCTGTTGGGATGCGAGGGGAACACCGTGAAACCTTTCCCAACAGAGCAAGGAAAGGGCCCCTCATCTGGAGCTCAGCAGGGAAAAACGGGGCTCCTCTTGAGTCTTGGCGGGATCCTTGGGGTTCCTCTCGAGTGGTGACGTGAGAGGTGGGGAACTTCCTGGGTCACAGCAAGGGTGTGAAGGAGCCTTTCTAGGTTCAGGAGGGACGGGCTGAATTCCCCTGAGATGCCATTGTGATCAAGGGCCACACCACGCCTGCAGGTGAGAAGCTTTCGGTTTTTCTCGGGTTGCGGCAGGGTCCTCACGAGTTACGACGGGGTCCCCAGGGACCCGCCCCTGTATCCTCAGGAGAGGCCATTCTCAGTGCGAGTTGCGAGGCACCTCTGGGGAATCCTCCCCAGTCATCGCTGGGTCCCCAGTCCTCGTCTGGTGCTGAGTTCGAGCTTGAGATTTCCTCGCTCATGCTTTCATAGGTCTTGAGGTTACTCTGGAGCCTCCATAGGGGAGTCAGGCATCTTCTCACCTGGAGAATTTCTTGGCCTCTTTCTTCCTGTACTGCAGCGGCAGTGTCCGGCTCCCTGGAATGCGGATACAGAGATCTTTGGCTTGCGATCGAGGTACTCCAGGGCTGTCTCACGTGCCAGTGTGTTGGGATGCGAGCCTCGGGTGACAGTCGAGACAGTGCAGGGCAGTCAGGTTCATCTGGACTGGACGAGTCATTTGGGTCTTGGGGAGCTTTGGTCGGGCACCTGAAGCTCCTCCTGACTCTCCTGATGGGGGGCCACCTCTTGGGATGTGAGCGGAGCACCAGAAAACCTTTCCCGATGGAGCAGGGAAAGGGCCCCTCATCTGGAGCTCAGCAGGGGAAAACGGGGCTCTTCTTGAATCACGGTGGGACCCTCGGGGTTCCGCTCGAGTGGGACGGTTGGGGTGGGGAACGTCCTAGGTCATAACAAAGGTATGAAGGAGCCTGTCTAGGTCCAAAAGTGAAGAGGTGATTTCCCCTGAGATGCTGCAGTGGACATTGGACTCACCTTCCCTGCAGGGGAGAAGCTTCTGGTTTTTCTCGAGTTGCAGCGGGTTCCTCTCGAGATATGACTGGGACCCCAGGGACCCGCCGCTGTGCCCCCACGTGATGCCAGTGTCCAGGCAAGTTGCGAGGCACCTGTGGGGATTCCTCACGAGGCCTCGCCATGTCCTCAATCCTCCTCTGTTGTTGAAGCCGGAGCCTGTGCTTGCCTCGCCCATGCTGACATAGGTCTTAGGGTTCCCCTGGTGCCCCCATAGGGGATTCAGGCCTCGGCTTGCCTGGAGAATTGCACAGGCGCTTTTCTCCCCAGCTGCAGAAACAGTGTCCGGGTCCCTGTCGAGCGGATACAGGGTCAGTGGCTTGCACTCGAGGTACCCCATGGCTATCACACGTACAAGTGTGCCGGAGTCGAGCCTGGGGTGACAGTCGAGGCAGTGCAGGGCAGTCAGGTTCATCTGGAGTGGACCAGGCATTTGGAGGTCTTGGGGAATTGTGGCCCAAACTGTGAGACTCCTCCCGACTCTCCAGGTGTGAGCACCTCCTCTTCACATGTGAGGGGAACACCGCGAAACCTTTCCCGACGGAGCAGGGAAATGGCCCCTCATCTGGAGCTCAGCATGGGAAAACGGGGCTCCTCTTGAGTCTTGGCAGGACCCTCGGGGTTCCTCTCTAGTGGGGACGGGAGGGGCGGGGAACTTCTTGGGTAACAGCAGGGTGTGAATGGGCCTTTCGAGGTCCAGGAGGAAGGGGATGAATTCCCCTGAGATGCAGCATCGGACAAGGGCCTCTAACTGCCAGCAGGGAAGTGTCTGTTTTTATTTTGAGTTCCGGAGGGGTCCTCTCAAGTTATGACGGTGCCCCAGTGACCCACCCCTGTGGCTCCAGGAGAGTCCAGTCTCCTGGCAAGGGGCAAGGCACATCTGGGGATTCTTCCCCAGTGGTGCCAAGTCCTCAGTCCCATTCTGGTGCTGAGGCCGGAGCCTGAGCTTTCCTCACCCGTGCCTACATTGGACGAGGGGTTCCCCTAGAGCCCCCTCAGGGGAGTGAGGCCTCGTCTTGCCCGTAGACGTGCACATCCGCTTTCCTCTCAATCTGCAGCAGAAGTGTTCAGCACCCATTAGAGTGCACACAGAGATCTTTGGCTTGCCCTCTAGGTACCCCAGGGCTGCCACACTTTCCAGTGTGCCAGAGTCCAGCCTCGGGGTGACAGTCGAGGCAGTGCAGGGCAGTCAGGTTCATCTGGAGTGGAAGAGGCATTTTGGGGTCTTGGGGAATGGTGGCCCAACCTGTGAGACTCCTCCCGACTCTCCAGGTGTGAGCACCTCCTCTTGGGGTGTGAGGGAACACCGCAAAACCTTTCCTAACGGAGTAAGGAAAGGGCCCCTCATCTGGGGCTGAGCAGGGGAAAATGGAGCTTTTCTTGAGTCACAGCACGACCCTTGGCAGTCCTCTCGAGTGGGGACGGGTGGGGCGGGGAACTTCTTGGGTCACAGCAAGGGTGTGAAGTAGAATTTCGAGGTCCAAGAGGGAACGGTGATGTGAACCGGGACGGCCCAGTGGACAAGGGCCTCACTCTGCCTGAAAGGGAGAAGCTTCTGGTTTTTCTTGAGTTGCAGCTGGGTCCTCTCGAATTGTGACGGTGATCCCAGGGATCCGCCCCTGTGGCCTCAGGAGAGGCCAGTCTCCGTGCAAGTTGCCACTGGGTATTCCTCCCCAGTCATCGTCGGGTTCCCAGGCCTTGTCTGATGCTTAGGCCGCAGCCTGAGTGTAGGGAACAAAGTATAAGCGAGGCTGGGAAGACTCTTGCACATAAGGATGTTTCTTTGGTCTTTCAAAAAGGAACAGACCCAGGGTCACAAGGATTCTGAGTTGATAAGGAAGTTCCCCAAAGCAAAGTGTTAGTGGCAGTAAGTATGTTAAGGTAAAGGTTATCTTGCCCCGCTCCTGCACATTGTATAGTCATTTAATCATAGTGTTTGGCAACTTGCCCTGTAAATTGTTGTGGAAAAGATATAAAATAAGGCAGCTGCAAGTAGCAGGGGAGAATAAGAGAAGAATAAAAAAAAAATAAAAACAAAAAGATTCAGACCACTCGGCCGTGTTGGTGTTTCATTCCGTCGCTAGCACCTGAGCTTGCCTCACGCATGCTGACCTAGGTCTTGGAGTTCCCCTTGAACTCCCACAGGAGAGTCAGGCCTTGTCTCGACTGGCGACGTGCATGGTGGCTTTCCTCCCTGTCTGCAGCAGAAGTGTCCAGCACCCGTTTGAGCGGACACAGGGATCTGGGGCTTGCCCTCGACGTAACCGAGGGCAGTCACAAATATCAGCGTGCCAGAGTCGAGACTCGGGATCACAGTCGAAGCAGTGCAGGGCAGTCAGGTTCATCTGGAGTGGACTAGGCATTTGGGGTTCTTGGGGAACGGTGGCGCAACCTGTGAGACTTCTCCCGACTCTCCAGGTGTGAGCACCTTCTCTTGGGATGCTAGGGGAACACAGCAAAACCTTTCCCGATGGAGCAGGGAAAGGGCCCCTCATCTGGAGCTCAGCAGGCGAAAACGGGGCTCCTCTTGATTCTTGGTGGGACCCTTGGGGTTCCTCTTGAGTGGGGACTTGTGGTCCTGGGAACTTCTTTTGTCACAGCAAGGGTGTGAAGGAGCATTTCCAGGTCCAAGAGGGACGGGCTGAATTCCCCCGAGAACCCCGTGGGGAAAATGGCCTCACACCACCTGCAGGGGAGAAGCTTCTGTTTGTCTTGAGTTGCCCTGGGGTCATCTCGAGGTATAACTGGGAGCCCAGGGACTCGCCTCTGTGACCTGTGGAGAGGCCAGTCTCTGTGCATGTTGTGAGGCTCCTCTGGAGATTCCTCAAAAGTCATTGCCGGGTCCTCAGTATTCGTCTAGTGCTGAGGCCAGAGACTGAACTTTCCTCTCCGTACTGACGTAGGTCTTGGGGTTCCCCTGGAGCCCCTTCAGGGGAGTGAGGCCTCGTCTCGCCCATAGATCTAAAGGTAAGCTTTACTTCAGGGTGCAGCAGCCGTGTCCGGCTCTCCTTCGAGCAGACAAAGGGGTTTGTGGCTTGCTCTGAAGGTTTCCCAGGGCTATCAACGTTCCAGGGTGTCGGCAGTCGAGCCTCGGGGAGGAAGTCGAGGCAGTGCTGGACAGTCAGGTTCATCTGAAGTGGACGAGGCATTTGGGGTTCTTGGGGAAAGGTGCCCAGAGGCCTGAGGCTCCTCTGGACTTGCCTGGTGTGAGGGCCTCCTCTTGGGTTGTGAGGGGAGAGCCAGAAACCCTTTCCCGATGGAGCAGGGAAATGGCCTCTCATGTGGAGCTGAGCAGGGGAAAATGGAGCTCCTCTTGAGTCATGGCGGGACCCTCAGCAGTCCTCTCGAATGGGATGGGTGGGGCGGGGAACTTTTTGGGTCACAGGAAGGGTGTGAAGGGGCATTTCAAGTTCCAAGAGGGAACGAGTGATTTCCACCGGGACGCCGGAGTGGAACAGGGCCTCACTCTGCCTGAAAGGGAGAAGCTTCTGGTTTTTCATGAGTTGCGGCGGGGTCTTCTCGAGTTACGATGGGGACCCGAGGGACCTGCCCCTGTGGCCTCAGGAGAGGCCAGTCTCCGTGTGCGTTGCCACTGGATATTACTCTCCAGTCGTCGCCAGGTCCCCAGACCTCGTCTGATGCTGAGGCCGCAGCCTGAGCTTGCCTAGCCCATGCTGACATAGGACTTGGGGTTCCAAAGAAGCTCCCACAGGGGAGTCAGGCCTCGTCTCGCCTGGAGACGTGCATGGCCGCTTTGCACTCCATCTGCAGCAGAAGTGTCCAGAACCCTTTCAGGCGGCCACAAGGATCTGAGGCCTGCCCTCTAGGTACCCCAGGGCTGTCATACGTGCCAGTGTGCCATAGTCGAACCTCGGGGTGACAGTCGAGGCAGTGCAGGGCAGTCAGGTTCATCTGGAGTGGACGAGGCATTTGGGGGTCTTGGGGAATGTTGGCCCAATCTGTGAGACTCCTGACTCTTCAGGTGTGAGCAACTCCTCTTGGGATTGGAGGGGAACACTGCGAAACCTTTCCCAATGGAGCAGGGAAAGGGCCCCTCATCTGCAGGTCAGCAGGGGAAAACGGGGCTCCGTTTGAGTCTTGGCAGGACCCTCGGGGTTCCTCTCGAGTGGGGACAGGTGGGGCGGAGAAATTCTTGGGTCACAGCCAGGGTGTGAAGGAGCCTTTTGAGGTCCATGAGGCATGGAGTGAATTCCCCTGAGATGCTACCGCGGAAAAGGGCCACACTACGCCTGTAGTGGAGAATCTTCTGGTTTTACTCGAGTTGTGGTGGGGTTCTCTCGAGTTATGATGGGGACCCCAGGGACCCACCCCATTATGCTCAGGAGAGGCATTTCTCAGTGCGATTTGCGAGGCGCCTCTGGGGATTCCTCCCCAGTCATCTCCAGGTCGTCAGTCCTCGTCTGGTGCTGAGGTCAGTGCCTGAGGTTTCCTCGCTCATGCTTTCATAGGTCTTGAGGTTACTCTGGAGCCCCTACAGGGGAGTCAGGCCTCATCTCGCCTGGAGACTTGCAAGGCCTCTTTCTTCCCCAACTGCAGCAGCAGGCTCCAGCACCCCATCAAGTGGACTCAAGGATCTGTGGCTTGCCATTGAGGTAAACCAGGGCTGTCTCACCTGCCAGTGAGTTGGGAGTCGAGCCTCGGGGTGACAGTCGAGACAGTGCAGGGCAGTCAGGTTCATCTGGAGTGGAGGAGGCATTTGGGGGTCTTGAGGAGTGGTGGTCAGACACCTGAGACTCCTCCCAACTCTCTCTATGTGCCCACACCTCTTGGGATGCGAGCAGAGTGACGGAAAACCTTTCCCGACTGAGTAGGGTAAGGGCCCCTCTTATGGAGCTCAGCAGGGGAAAACAGGGCTCCTCTTGAGTCGAGGCGGGACCCTCGGGGTTTCTCTTGAGTTGGGATGGTTTTAGCAGGTAACTTCCTAGGTCACAACAAGGGTATTAAGGAGCCTTTCGAGGTCCAAGAGGGAAGGGGTGATTTCCCTCGAGATGCTGCAGCAGACAAGGGACTCACCCTCCGTGGAGGGCAGAAGATTCTGGTTTTTCTCGAGTTGTGGCGGGGTCCTCTTGAGTTACGACAGGGACCCCAGGGACCCGCCCCTGTATCCTCAGGAGAGGCCATTCTCAGTGTGAATTGAGAGGGGCCTTTGGGGATTCCTCCCGAGATGTCGCCGGGTCCTCAGTCCTCATCTGGTGCTGAGGCCAGAGCCTGTGCTTGCCTCGCCCATGCTGACATAGTTCTTGGGGTTTTTCTGGAGCCACCATATTGGAATCAGGCCTCGTCTCACCTGGGCACGTGCACAGCCGCTTTCCTCCCCAACTGCAGCAACAGTGTCAGGGTCCCTGTCAAGCGGATACAGCGATCAGTGGCTTGACCTCAAGGTACCCTAGGGCTATCACACACGCCAGTATACAGGAGTTGAGCCTCGGGGTGACAGTCGAGGCAGTGCAGGACAGTCAGACTCATCTGGAGTGGACCAGGCATTTGCAGGTGTTGGGGAAATGTGACCCGACTCCTGAGGCTCCTCTGGACTCTCCTGGTGTGAGGGCCTCCTCTTGGAATGTGAGAGGAGAGCCGGGAGCCCTTTACCGATGGGGCAGGGAAAGCCCCCTCATCTGGAGATCGTCCAGGGGAAAATGGAGCTCCTCTTGAGTCGTGGTGAGACCCTCGGGGTTCCTCTCGAGTGGTGACGTGTGGGCCTGGGAACTTCTTGGGTCACAGCAAGGGTGTGAAGGAGCCTTTCGAGGTCCAAGAGGGACCGGATGAATTCCCCTGAGACACGGCTGCGGACAAGGGCCTCACACTACCTGCAGGGGAGAAGCTTCTGTTTTTTCTTGAGGTGTCCCGGGGTCATCTTGAGTTACAACTGGGACCCCAGGGACTTGCCTCTTTGCCCTGAGGAGAGGCCAGTCTCTGTGCGTGCTGCCAGGCTCCTCTAGGAATTTCTCCACAGTCGTCGCCGGTTCCTCAGTCCTCGTCTAATGCTGAGGCTGGAGCCTGAGCTTTCCTCACCATGCTGACATATGTCTTGGGGTTCCCCTGGAGCCCCCTCAGGGGAGTCAGGCCTCGACTCGCCCATAGAGGTGCAGGGCCGCTTTACTCCAGGGTGCAGCAACCATGGGCGGCTCTCTGTCGAGCGGACAAAGGCATCTGTGGCTTGACCAAGAGGTACCCCAGGGCTATCACACATACCAGTGTGCTGGAGTCGAGCCTCGGGGTGACAGTCGAGGCAGTTCAGGGCAGTGAGGTTCATTTGGAGGGGAAGAGGCATTTGAGGATCTTGCAGAATGGTGGTCGGACACCTGAGGCTCCTCCTGAACCTTCTGTTGCAAGGCCACCTCTTGGATGCAAGGAGAGAGTCGGGAACCCTTTCCAGATGGAGCAGAGAAAGGGCCCCTCATCTGGCGCTTAGCATGGGAAAATGGAGCTCCTCTTGAGTCACAGCGGGAACCTCCTTGTTCCTCTCCAGAGGGGACGGGTGGGGCAGGGAACTTATTGGGTCACAGCAAGGCTGTAAAGGAGCATTTCGAGGTCCAAGAGGGAACGGGTGATTTCCCCCGGGACGCCGCAGTGGACAAGGGCCTCAGTCAGCCTGCAAGGGTGATGCTTCTGGTTTTTATAGAGTTACGGTGGGGTCCTCTCTAGTTACGAAGGGGGCCACATGGATCTGCCCTTGTGGCCCCAGGATCGACCAGTCTCCGTGCGAGGGTCGAGGCACTTCTGGGGATTCCTCCACAGTTGCACCAAGTCATCAGTCCCCTTCTGATGCTGAGGCTGCAGCCTGAGATTGCCTCGCCCATGCTGACATTTGTATTTGGCTTCTCCTGAAGCCCGCAGAGGGGATTCAGGCCTCGACTCGACTGGAGACGTGCACGGCTGCTTTCCTGCCCAACTGCAGTAACAGTGTCCGGGTCCCTGTTGAGCGGATACAGGGATCTATGGCTTGCGCTTGAGGTACCCTAAGGGTGTGACACGTGCCAGTGTGCTTGAGTTGAGCATCGGGGATACAGTCGAGGCAGTGCAGGGCAGTCAGGTTCGTCTGAAGTGGACGAGGCATTTGGGGGTTTTGGGGAATGGTGGCCCAACCTTTGAGATTCCTCCCGACTTTCCAGATTTGAGCTCCTCCTCTTGGGATGCGAGGGGAACACCGTGAAACCTTTCCCAACGGAGCAAAGAAAGGGACCCTTATCTGGAGCTCAGCAGGGTAAAACGGAGCTCCTCTTGAGTCTTGGCGGGACCCTTGGTGTTCCTCTCATGTGGGGATGGGTGGGGTGGGGATTTCTGGGGTCACGACAAGGGTGTGAAGGAGCCTTCCGAGGTACACGAGGGACGGGTGAATTCCCCAAGAGATGCCGTTGCGGAGAAGGGCCACACCACACCTTAAGGGGAGAAGCTTCCGGTTTTTCTCGAGTTGGGGCTGGGTCCTCTCGAGTTTCGTCTGGGACCCCAGGGACCCGCCCCTGTATCCTCAGGAGAGGCCATTCTCAGTGAGAGTTGCGAGGCACCTCTGGGGATTCCTCCCCAGTCATCTCCGGGTCCTTAGTCCTTGTTTGGTAATGAGATTGGAGCCTGAGATTTCCTCGCTCATGCTTTCATAAGTACTGAGGTTACTCTGGAGCCCCCACACGGGAGTCAGGCTTATTCTCGCCTGGAGACTTGCACGGCCTCTTTCTTCCCCAGCTGTAGCGGCAGTGTCCGACTCCCCATAAAGCGGACACAGGGATCTGTGGCTTGCCATCGAGATACTCCAGGGCTGTCTCTCTTGCCAGTGTGTTGGGAGTCGAGCCTTGGGGTGACAGTCGAGGCAGTGCAGGGCAGTCACGTTCATCTGGAGTGGACGAGATATTTGGGGATGTTGGGGAGTGGTGGTCGGACACCTGAGGCTTCTCCTGACTCTCCTGATGCGAGGCCACCTCTTGGGATGCGAGGGGAGTGCCAGACAAACTTTCCCGATGGAGCAGGGAAAGGGCCCCTCATCTGGAGATCAGCAGGGGAAAATGGGGCTCCTCTTGAGTCTTGGCGGGACCCTCGAGGTTCCTCTCGAATGGGGATGGTTGGGGCGGGGAACTTCCTAGGTCACAACAAGGGTATGAAGGAGTCTTTCGAGTTCCAAGAGGGAAGGGGTGATTTCCCCCTAGATGCTGCAGCGGACAAGGGACTCACCCTCCCTGCAGGGGAGAAGCTTCTGATTTTTCTCAAGTTGCGGTGGGGTCCTCTCGAGTTAAGACAGGTACCCAGTGACCCACACCTTTGGCCTCAGAGGAGGCCAGTCTTCATGCAAGTTGGGAGGCACCTGTGGGGATTCCTCCCGAGACATCACCTGATCCTCAGTTCTCGTCTGGTGCTGAGGCCGGAGCCTGGCCTTGCCTCACCCATACTGACATAGGTCTTTGGGTTCCCCTGGAGACCCCATAGAGGAGTCAGGCCTCGTCTCCCCTGGGGACTTGCACATCCACTTTCCTCCCCAAGTGCAGCAACAGTGTCCGGGTCCCTGTCGAGCAGATACAGGGATCAGTGTCTTGACCTCGAGGTATCCCTGGGTTATCACACGTGCCAGTGTGCTGGAGTCGAGGCTCGGGGTGATAGTTGAGGCAGTGCAGGAGAGTCAGGTTCATCTGGAATGGACGAGAAAGTTGGGGTTCTTGGGAAAAGGTCAGCAGACACCTAAGGATTCTCTGGACACGCCTGGTGTGAGTGAGGGGAGAGCCGGAAACCTTTCCCAATGAAGCAGGGAAAGGGCCCCTCATCTGGAGCTGAGCATGCAAAAATGCAACTCCTCTTCAGTCGTGAAGAGACCCTCGGCCGTCAAATCCAGTGGGGACGTGTGGGGAGGGCAATTCTTGGGTCACAACAAGGGTGTGAAAGAGAATTTCGAGGTCCAAGAGGGAACGGGTGATTTCGCGCTGGACGCCGCAGCAGACTATGGCCTTACTCCGCCTGCAAGGATGAAGCTTATGGTGTTTCTCGAGTTGCAGCGGGGTCCGCTGAAGTTACGACTCGGAATACAGGGATCTGCCCCTGTGGCCCCAGGATAGGCCAGTCTCCATGCGAGGGGTGAGGCACATCTGGGGATTCCTCCCCAGTGGCGCCAAGGCCCCAGTCCCCTTCTGGTGCTGAGGTTGGAGCCTGAGATTGCCTCGCCCATGCTGGCATAGGTCTTGGGGTTCCCCTGGAGCTCTCACAGGGGAGTCAGGCCTCGTCTCGCCTGGAGACATGCAGAGCCGCTTTCCTCCCCAACTGAAGCAAAAGTGTCCAGGTCCCTGTCGAGCTGATACAGGGATAAGTGGCTTACCCTCGTGGTACCCCAGGGCTATCACACGTGCCAGTGTGCCGGAGTTGAGCCTCGAGGTGACAGTCGAGGCAGTGCAGTGCAGTCAGTTTCATCTGGAGTGGACGAGGCATTTGGGGGTCTTGGGGAAATGTGACCAGACACCTGAGGCTCCTCTGGACTCGCCTGATGTGAGGGCCTCCTCTTGGTTTGTGAGGGGAGAGCCAGGAACCCTTTCCCGATGGAGCAGGGAAAGGGCCCCTTATCTGGAGCTGCACATGCGAAACTGGAACTCCTCTTGAGTCACAGTGGGACCCTCCAGGTTCCTCTCGAGTGCGGAAGGGTTTTGCGGGGAACTTCTTGTTTCACAGCAAGTGTGTGAAGGAGCATTTGGAGGTCCAAGAGGGAATGGGTGATTTCCCCTGGGATGCCGCAGCAGACAAGGTCCTCACTCCGCCTGCAAGGGAGAAGCTTATGGTTTTTCTCGAGTTGTGGTGGGGTCTTCTCAAGTTACGACTCGGATCACAGGGATCCACCTCTGTGGCTCCAGGATAGGCCAGTCTCCGTGCAAGGCATGAGGCACATCTGGAGATTCCTCCCCAGTGGCGCCAAGTCCTCAGTCCCCTTCTGGTGCTGAGGCTGGAGCCAGAGATTGCCTTGCCCGTGCTGACATTTGTATTGGGCTTCCCCTGGAATCCGCACATGGGAGTCAGGCCTTGTCTCAACGGGAGACATGCAAGGCTGCATTCCTCCCCAATGCCAGTAACCATGTCCGTGTCCCTGTGGAGCAGATACAGGGATCTATGGCTTGCGCTCGAGGTACCCCTGTGCTGTTACATGTGCCAGTGTGCTAGAGTGGAGCCTCGAGGTGACAGTCGAGGCAGTGCAGGGCAGTCAAGTTCATCCGAATTCTACAAGGCATTTGGGGGTTTGGGGAAATGGTGGAGAAAACTGTGAGGTTCCTCCCAACTCTCCAGGTGCCAGCACCTCTTCTTGGGATGGGAGGGGAAACTGTGAAACCTTTCTCGATGGAGCAGGGAAAGGGCCCCTCATCTGGAGCTCAGCAGGGGAAAACGGGGCTCCTCTTGATTCTTGGCAGGACCCTTGGGTTTTCTCTCGAGAGGGGACGTGTGGGCCTTGGAACTTCTTGGGTCACAGCAAGGGTGTGAAGGAGCATTTCGAGGTCCAAGAGGGAACGGGTGATTTCCCACTGAAATGCCTCAGTGGACAAGGGCCTCACTCTGCCTGAAAGGGAGAAGCTTCTGGTTTTTCTCGAGTTGCCGCGGGGTCCTCTCAAGTTACTTCGGGGACCCAAGGGACCTGCTCCTGTGTCCTCAGGAGAGGCCAGTCTCCATGTGAGTTGCCACTGGGTATTCCTCCCCAGTCATCCCCGGGTCCCCAGGCCTCGACTGGTGCTGAGGCCGCAGCCTGAGCTTGCCTCACCCATGCTGACATAGGTCTTGGGGTTCCCGTGGAGCTCCCACAGGGGAGTCAGGCCTTGTCTCACCTGGAGACGTGCACGGCTGCTTTCCTCTCCATCTGCAGCAGAAGTGTCCAGCACACCTTCGAGCAGACACAGGGATCTGTTGCTTGCCCTCTAGGTACCCCAGAGCTGTCACACGTGCCAGTGTGCCGGAGTCGAGCCTCGGGATGACAGTTGAGGCAGTGCAGGGCAGTCAGGTTCATCTGGAGTGGACCAGGCATTTGGTGGTCTTGGGGAATGTTAGCCCAACATGTGAGAATCCTCCTGACAATCCAAGTGTTAGCACCTCCTCTTGGGATGAGAGGGGAACACCGCAAAACCTTTCCCAACGGAGCAAGGAAAGAACCCCTCATCTGGAACTGAGCAGGGGAAAATGGAGCTCTTCTTGAGTCACGGCAGGACCCTCGGCGGGCCTCTCGAGTGGGGACGGGTGTGGCGGGCAACTTGTTGGGTCACAGAAATGGTGTGAAGGAGCATTTTGAGGTCCAAGAGGGAACAGGTGATTTCCCCCGGGACACAGCAGAGGAAAAGGGCCTCAGTCCGCCTGCAAGGGAGAAGCTTATGGGTTTTCTCGAGTTGCGGCGGGGTCCTCTCGAGTTACGGTGGGGGCCACAGGGATCCACCCCTGTGGCACCAGGATAGGCCAGTCTCCATTCGAGGGGCGGGACACACCTGGGGATTCCTCGCCAGTGGTGCCAAGTCCTCAGTCCCCTTCTGGTGCTGAGGCTGCAGCCTGAGATTGCCTCGCCTGTGCTGACATTTGACTTCGCTTGCCCCTGGCGTCCACACAGGGGAGTCATGCCTCTTCTCGACTGGAGACATGCAAGGCCACTTTCTTCCACAACTGCAGTAACAGTGTCTAGGTCCCTGTCGAGGGGATACAGGGATCTATGGCTTGCGCTCAAGGCACCCTAGGGCTGTCACATGTGCCAGTGTGCCGGAGTCGAGCCTCAGGGTTGCAGTCGAGGCAGTGCAGGGCAGTCAGTTTCATCTGAACGGGACGAGGAATTTGGGCGTCTTGGGGAATGGTGGCCCAACCTGTGAGACTCCTTCCGACTCTCCAGTTGCCAGCACCTCCTCTTGGAATGCTAGGGGAACACCGCGAAACCTTTCTTGATGGAGCAGGGCAAGGGCCCCTCATCTGTAGCTCAGCGGGGGAAAACGCGGCTCCTCTTGATTCTTGGCAGGACCCTTGGGGTTCCTCTCGATTGGGGACATGTGGTCATGGGTAATTCTTGGGTCACAGCAAGGATGTGAAGGAGCCTTTCCAGGTCAAAGAGAGACGGGCTGAATTCCCCCAAGATGCCACCAGGGACAAGGGCCTCACACCGCCTGCAGGGGAGAAGCTTCTGTTTTGTCTTGAGTTGCCCCGGGGCCATCTCGAGTTATCACTGGGAGCCCTGGGACTTGCCTCTGTGCCCTGTGGAGAGGCAAGTCTCTGTGCATGTTGTGAGGCTCCTCTGGGGATTCCTCCAGTGTCATCACCGGGTCCTCAGTCCTCGTCTACTGCTGAGGCCGGAGCCTGAGCTTTCCTCGCCGTGCTGACATAGGTCTTGCGGTTCCTCTGGAGTCCCCTCAGGAAAGTCAGGCCTCGTCTAGACCACAGACATTCAGGGCCGCTTTACTCCAGGGTTTAGCAGCCATGTCCGGCTCTCCTTTGAGCAAACAAAGGGATCTGTGGCTTGCACTGTAGGTACCCCAGGGCGCTAACACATGTCAGGGTGTCAGCAGTCGAGCCTCGGGCAGGATCTCGAGGCAGTACAGGGCAGTCAGGTTTATCTGGAGTTTACGAGGCATTTGGGATTCTTCAGGAAAGGTGCCCAGAGGCCTGAAGCTCCTCTGGACTCGCCTGGTGTGAGGGCCTCCTCTTGGGATGGGAGGGGAGAGTCGGGAACCCTTTCCCGATGGAGCAGGGAAAGGGCCCCTCATCTGGAGCTGAGCAGGGGAAAATGGAGCTCCTCTTGAGTCGTGGCATGACTCTCGACGGTCCTCTAGGGTGGGACGGGTCGGGCGGGGAACTTCTTGGGTCACAGCAAAGGTGTGTAGGAGCATTTTGAGTTCCAAGAGTGAATGGGTGATTTCCACTGGGAAGCCACAGTGGACAAGGGCCTCACTCTGCCTGCAAGAGAGAAGCTTCTGATTTTTCTCAAGTTGCAGCGGGGTCCTCTCGAGTTACAACGGGGACCCGAGGGAACTGCCCCTGTGGCCTCAGGAGAGGCTATTCTCCGTGTGAGTTGCCACTGGGTATTCCTTCCCAGTCGTAGCCGGGTCCCCAGGCCTCATCTGATGCTGGGGCCACAGCCTGAGCTTTCCTCACCCATGCTGACATAAGTGTTGGGGTTCCCATGGAGCTCCCACATGGGAGTCTGACCTGGTCTCGCCTGGAGACGTGCATGGCCACGTTCCTCTCCATCTGCAGCAGAAGTGTCCAGCACCCCTTCGAGCGGACACAGGGATCTGTGGCTTGCACTCTACATACCCCAGGGCTGTCACACGTGCCAGTGTGATGGAGTCGAGTCTCCGGGTGACAGTCGAGGCAGTGCAGGGCAGTCAGGTTCATCTGGAGTGGTCCAGGCATTTGGGGGTCTTGGGGAATGGTGGCCCAACCTGTGAGGCTCCTCCCGACTCTCCAGGTGTGATCAACTCATCTTGGGATGCGAGGGAACACCGTAAAACCTTTCCGGATGGATCAAGTAAAGGGCCCCTCATCTGCAGCTGAGCAGGGAAAATTGGAGCTCCTCTTGAGTCGCGGCAGGACCCTTGGCGGTCCTCTCGAGTAGGGGCGGGTGGGGCNGGTGTGAGGGCCTCCTCTTGGGATGGGAGGGGAGAGTCGGGAACCCTTTCCCGATGGAGCAGGGAAAGGGCCCCTCATCTGGAGCTGAGCAGGGGAAAATGGAGCTCCTCTTGAGTCGTGGCATGACTCTCGACGGTCCTCTAGGGTGGGACGGGTCGGGCGGGGAACTTCTTGGGTCACAGCAAAGGTGTGTAGGAGCATTTTGAGTTCCAAGAGTGAATGGGTGATTTCCACTGGGAAGCCACAGTGGACAAGGGCCTCACTCTGCCTGCAAGAGAGAAGCTTCTGATTTTTCTCAAGTTGCAGCGGGGTCCTCTCGAGTTACAACGGGGACCCGAGGGAACTGCCCCTGTGGCCTCAGGAGAGGCTATTCTCCGTGTGAGTTGCCACTGGGTATTCCTTCCCAGTCGTAGCCGGGTCCCCAGGCCTCATCTGATGCTGGGGCCACAGCCTGAGCTTTCCTCACCCATGCTGACATAAGTGTTGGGGTTCCCATGGAGCTCCCACATGGGAGTCTGACCTGGTCTCGCCTGGAGACGTGCATGGCCACGTTCCTCTCCATCTGCAGCAGAAGTGTCCAGCACCCCTTCGAGCGGACACAGGGATCTGTGGCTTGCACTCTACATACCCCAGGGCTGTCACACGTGCCAGTGTGATGGAGTCGAGTCTCCGGGTGACAGTCGAGGCAGTGCAGGGCAGTCAGGTTCATCTGGAGTGGTCCAGGCATTTGGGGGTCTTGGGGAATGGTGGCCCAACCTGTGAGGCTCCTCCCGACTCTCCAGGTGTGATCAACTCATCTTGGGATGCGAGGGAACACCGTAAAACCTTTCCGGATGGATCAAGTAAAGGGCCCCTCATCTGCAGCTGAGCAGGGAAAATTGGAGCTCCTCTTGAGTCGCGGCAGGACCCTTGGCGGTCCTCTCGAGTAGGGGCGGGTGGGGCGGGG
>SJYW01008711.1:31832-66277 GCA_006410735.1 Raphicerus campestris
GCAGGGCAGTCAGGTTCATCTGGAGTGGTCCAGGCATTTGGGGGTCTTGGGGAATGGTGGCCCAACCTGTGAGGCTCCTCCCGACTCTCCAGGTGTGATCAACTCATCTTGGGATGCGAGGGAACACCGTAAAACCTTTCCGGATGGATCAAGTAAAGGGCCCCTCATCTGCAGCTGAGCAGGGAAAATTGGAGCTCCTCTTGAGTCGCGGCAGGACCCTTGGCGGTCCTCTCGAGTAGGGGCGGGTGGGGCGGGGAACTTATTGGGTCACAGCAAGGGTGTGAAGGAGAATTTCGAGGTCCAAGAGGGAACGGGTTATTTCCACCGTGACACCGCAGCGGACAAGGGCCTCACTCCGCCTGAAAGAGAGAAGCTTCTGGTTTTTCTTGAGTTGTGGCTGGGTCCTCTCGAATTACAACGGTGGCCCCAGGGACTCACCCCTCTGGCCTCAGGAGAGGCCAGTCTCCGTGCAAGTTGCCACTGGGTATTCCTCCCCAATCGTCATCTGGTCCCCAGGCCTTGTCTGATGCTGAGGCCGCAGCATGAGTTTAGGGAACAAAGTATAAAGGAGGCTGGGAAGATTCTTGCACACAAGGATGTTTCTTTGGTCCTTCAAAAAGGAACAGACCCAGGGTCACAAGGATTCTGAGTTGATAAGGAAGTTCTCCAAAACAAAATCTTGGCTGCAGTAAATAAGTTAAGGTAAAGGTTATCTCGCCCCACGCCTGCGCATTGTATAGTCAACGAATCATAGTGTTTGACAACTTGCCCTGTAACTTGTGGAAAAGATATAAAATAAGGCAGCTGAAAGTAGCAGGGGAGAATAAGAGAGGAATAAAAAAAATGAAAAAAAAAAAAAAAACAAGATTCAAACCACTCGGCCGTGTTGGTGTTTCATTCCATCGCTAGCACCTGAGCTTGCCTCGCCATGCTGACCTAGGTCTTGGGGTTGCCCTGGAGCTCCCACAGGAGAGTCAGGCCTCGTCTCGCCTAGAGATGTGCTTGGCCACTTTCCTCCCCATCTGCAGCAGAAGTGACCAGCACACCTTCGAGCGGACACAGGGATCTGTGGTTTGCCCTCAAGGTACCCCAGTGCTGTCACATATGTCAGTGTGCTGGAGTCGAGCCTCGGGTTTACAGTCGAGGCAGTGCAGGGCAGTCAGGTTCATCTGGAGTGGATGAGGCATTTTGGGGGTCTTGGAGAATGGTGGCCCAAACTGGGATACTCCTCCCGACTATCCAGGTGTGAGCACCTCCTCTTGGGATGCTAGGGGAACACTGCAAAACCTTTCCCGATGGAGCACAAAAAGGGCACCTCATCTGGAGCTCAGCAGGGGAAAACGGGGTTTCTCTTGATTCTTGGCAGGACCCTCAGGGTTCATCTCGAGTGGGAAAGGGTGGGGCAGGAACTTCTTGGGTCACAATAAGGGTGTGAAGGAGCCTATCGAGGTCCAAGAGGGAAGGGATGATTTCCCCCGAGATGCTGCAGCAGACAAGGGACTCAACCTCCCTGCAGGGGAGAAGCTTCTGGTTTTTCTTGAGTTGCGGGGGGTCCTCTCGAGTTATGACGGAGACCCCAGGGACCCACTGCTGTGCCCTCAGGAGAGGCCAGACTCCATGTGAGTTGCAAGGCACCTCTGCAGATTCCTCCCCAAACGACACTGGGTCCTCAGTCTTCGTCTGGTGCTGTGGCCGGAGCCTGTGCTTGCCTGTCCCATGGAGACATAGATCTTGGGGTTCCCCTGGAGCCCCCACAGGGAAGTCAGGACTCGTCTCACCTGTAGACGTGCACAGCTGCTATCCTCCCCAAATGCAGCAAAAGTGTCCAAGTCCCTGTCAAGCGGATACAGGGATCAGTGGCTTGACCTGGAGGTACCCCAGGGCTATCACAAGTCCCATTGTGCCAGATTTGAGTCTCGGGGTGACAGTCGAGGCAGTTACGGACAGTCAGGTTCATCTGGAGTAGACGAGGCATTTGGGGGTCCTGGTGAATGGTGACCCAAGTTGTGAGACTCCTTCCGACTCTCCAGGTGCGAGTACCTCCTCTTGGCATGCGAGGGGAACACTGCAAAATCTTTCCCGATGGAGCAGGGAAAGGGCCCCTCATCTGGAGCTCAGCAGGGGAAAACGGGGCTCCTCTTGAGTCTTGGCAGGACCCTCGGGGTTCCTCTCGAGTGGGGACGGGTGGGGCAGGGAAATTCTTGGGTCACAGCAAGGGTGTCAAGGAGCCTTTCTAGTTCCACGAGGGACAGGGTGAATTCCCCTGAGATGCCGCTGGGGAAAAGGGCCACACCACGCCTGCTGTGGAGAAGCTTCCGGATTTACTCGAGTTGCGTCGGGATACTCTCGAGTTACGACGGGGACCCCAGGGACCCGCCCCTGTATCCTCAGGAGAGGCCATTCTCAGTGTTAGTTGCAAGGCGCCTCTGGAGATTCCTCCCCAGTCGTCGACGGGTCATCAGTCCTCGTCTGGTGCTGAGGTCGGAGCCTGAGTTTTCCTCGCTCATTCTTTCTTAGATCTTGAGGTTACTCTGGAGCCCCCACAGGGGAGTCAGGCCTCGTCTTGCCTGGAGACTTGCAAGGCCTCTTTCTTCCCCAACTGCAGTGGTGGGTCCAGCTCCCTGTCAAGCGGACACAGGGTTCTGTGGCTTGCCATCGATGTAAACCAGGGCTGTCTCACGTGCCCCTGTGTCGGGTGTTGAGCCGCGGGATGACAGTTGAGACAGTGCAGGGCAGTCAGGTTCACCTGGAATGGACCAGGCATATGGGATCTTGGGGCAATATGACTCGACGCCTGAGGCTTCTCTGGACTCGCCTGGTGTGAGGGCCTCCTCTTGAGATGGAAGGGGAGAGCCGGGAACCCTTTCACAGTGGAGCAGGGAAAGGGCCCCTCATTTGGATCTGAGCATGGGAAAATGGAGCTCCTCTTGAGTCGCAGCAGTACCCTCCTTGTTCCTCTCCAGAGGGGACGGGTGGGTCAGGGAACTTCTTGCGTCACAGCAAGGGTGTGAAGGAGCATTTCTAAGTCCAAGAGGAAACGGGTGATTTCCCCTGGGATGCCGCAGGGGACAAGGGCCTCACTCCACCTGCAAGGGAGAAACTTATGATTTTTCTCGAGTTGCGGTGGGATCCTCTCGATTTACGATGGGGACCACAGGCATCCGCCCCTGTGGCTCCAGGATAGGCCAGTCTCCATGCAAGGCACGAGGCACATCTGGAGATTCCTCCCCAGTGGCGCCAAGTCCTCAGTCCCCTTCTGGTGCTTAGGCAGGAGCCTGAGATTGCCTCGCCCATGCTGACATTTGTCTTGGGCTTTCCCTGGAGTCCGCACAGGGGAGTCAGGCCTCGTCTCTACTGGAGACGTGCAAGGCCGCCTTCCTCCACAACAGCTGTAACAGTGTGCGGGTCCCTGTCGAGCAGATACAGGGATCTATGGCTTGCACTCAAGGTACTTCAGTGCTGTCACACGTGCCAGTGTGCCAGAGTCAAGCCTCAGGGTTACAGTTGAGGCAGTGCAGGGCAGTTAGGTTCATCTAAAGTGGACAAGGCATTTGGGGGTCTTGGGGAATGGTGCTTAATCTGTGAGACTCCTACCGACTCTCCAGGTCCGAGAACCCTCTTGGGATGCAAAGGGAACACTGCGAAACCTTTCATGACGGAGCAGGGAAAGGGCACCTCATCAGGAGCTCAGCAGGAAAAAATGGGGCTCCTCTTGTCTTGGCAGGACCCTCAGGGTTCATCTCAGTGCGACTTACGAGGCACCTCTGGGGATTCCTCCTGAGACGTCGCCGGGTCCTCAGTCCTCGACTGGTGCTGAGGCCCTAGCCTGTACTTTCCTCGCCCATGCTGACATACTTCTTGGGGTTCCCCTGGAGCCACCATAGTGGAGTCAGGCCTCGACTTGCCTGAGCATGTGCACAGCCGTTTTCCTCCCCAACTACAGCAACAGTGTCCGGGTCCCTGTCGAACAGATACAGGGAGCTGTGGCTTACCCTCGAGGTAGCCCAGGGCTATTACACGCGGCAGTGTGCCTGAGTTGAGCCTCGGGGTGACAGCCGAAGCAGTGCAGGACCGTAAGTTTGATCTGGAGTGGACCAAGCATTTGCGGGTGTTTGGGAAATGTGACCCGACGCCTGAGGCTCCTCTGGACTCGCCTGGTAGAGGGCCTCCTCTTGGAATGCGAGAGGAGAGCCGGTAACCCTTTACCAATGGAGCAGAGAAAGGGCCCCTCATCTGGAGCTGAGCATGGGAATATGGAGCTCCTCTTGACTCGTGGCGGGACCCTCGGGGTTCCTCTCGACTGGGGACGTGTGGGCCTGGGAACTTCTTGGGTCACAGCAAGGGTGTGAAGGAGCCTTTTGAGGTCCAAGAGGGATGGGCTGAATTCCCCCGAGATGCCGCCATGGACAAGGGAAGGGCCTCACACCCCCTGCAGGGGAGAAGCTTCTGTTTTTTCTTGAGTTGCCCGGGGGTCATCTTGAGTTACAACTGGGACCCCAGAAACTCACCTCTGTGCCTGAGGAGAGGCCAGTCTCCATGTGAATTACCACTGGGTATTCCTCACCAGTCGTCGCCGGGTCCCCAGGCCTCGTCTGCTGCTGAGGCCACAGCGTGAGCTTACTTCCCCTTTGTTGACCTAGGTCTTGGGGTTACCCTGTAGCTCCCACAGGAGAGTCAAGCTTCGTCTCGCCTGGAGACATACAGGGCTGCTTTCCTCCGCATCTGCAGCATAAGGGTCCAGCACCCCTCGAGCGGACACAGGGATCTGTGGCTTCCCCTCGAGGTACCCTAGGGCTGTCACACGTGCCAGTGTTTCGGGGTTTGAGTCTCTGGGTGATAGTCGATGCAGTGCAGGGCAGTGAGGTTCATCTGGAGTGGACGAGGCATTTGGGGATCTTGGGGAATGGTGGTCGAACACCTGAGGCTCCTCCCGACCGTTCTGTTGCAAGGCCACCTCTTGCGATGCGAGTGGAGAGCCGGGAAACCTGTCCAGATGGAACAGGGAAATGGCCCCTCATCTGGAGCTGAGCAGGGAAAAATTGAGCTCCTCATGAGTCACAGTAGGACCCTCGGCAGTCCTCGGGAGTGGGGACGGGTGAGGCGGGGAACTTCATGTGTCACAACAAGGGTTTGAAGGAGCATTTCGAGGTCCAAGAGGGAACGGGAGATTTCCCCCTGGATGCCGCAGTGGACAAGGGCCTCACTCCGCCTGCAAGGGAGAAGCTTCCGGTTTTTCTCGAGTTGCAGCATGGTCCTCTTGAGATACAACGTGGACATCATGGACCCGCCCCTGTGTCCTCAGGAGAGGCCAGTCTCTGGGAGAGTTGCCACTGGGTTTTCCTCCCCAGTCGTCACCCGGTCGCCAAGCCTTGTGTCGCACTGAGGCCGCAGCCTGAGCATGCCTCACCCATGCTGACCTAGGTCTTGGGGTTCCCTGGAGCTCCCACAGGGGAATCAGGCTTCATTTCGCCTGGAGACGTGCACGGCCGCTTTCCTCCCCATCTGCAGCAGAAGTGTCCAGCACCCCTTCGAGCAGACACAGGGATCTTTTGCTTGCACTCCAGGTACCCCGGGTCTATCACACGTGCCAGTGTGTTGGATGTCGAGTCTCAGGGTGACAGTCGAGGCAGTGCAGGGCAATGAGGTTCATCAGGAATGGACGAGGCATTTGGGGGTCTTGGGAATGATGGACCGACCACTGAGGCTTGTCCTGTCTCTCCACGTTCGAGCGCCTCTTCTTGGGATGCCAGTGGAGAGCCGTGAACAATTTCCAGACGGAGCAGGGAATGAACCCCTCATCTGGAGCTCAGCAGGTGAAACGGGGCTCCTCTTGAGTCTTGGTGGGACCCTTGGGGATCCTCTCGAGTGGGGACAGGTGGGGCAGGGAACTTCTTGGGTCACAGCAAGGGTGTGAAGGAGCCTTTCGTGGTCCACGAGGGACGATGTGAATTCTCCTGAGATGCCGTTGTGGACAAGGGCCACACCACTCCTGCAGGGGTGAAGCTTCCAGTTTTTCTTGAGTTTCGGCAGGTCCCTCTCGTGTTACGATGGGGAAACCAGGAACCGCCCTTGTATCCTCAGGAGAGGCCATTTTCAGTGCACTTTGCGAGGCGCCTCTGTGTATTCCTCTCCAGTCATCACCACGTCCTCAGTCCTCGTCTGATGCTGAGTTCGGTGCCTGAAATTTCCTCGCTTATGCTTTCATAGGTCTTGAGGTTACCCTGGAGCCCCCACAGGGGAGTCAGGCCTTGTCCCGCCTGAAGACTTGCAAGGCCTCTTTCTTCCCCAAATGCAGCGCCAGTGATCGGCTCCCCATAATGCGGACATAGGAATATCTGGCTTGCCATCGAGGTACTCCAGGGGTGTCTTACGTGCCAGTGTGTTGGAAGTGGAGCCTCGGGGTGACAGTCGAGACAGTGCAGGGGAGTCATGTTCATCTGGAGTGGACGAGGCATTTGGGGATCTTGGAGTGTGGTGGTCGGACACCTGAGGCTCCCCCTGACTCTCCTGATGTGAGGCCACCTCTTGGGATGCGAGGGGAACACCGTGAAAACACTCCTGATGGAGCAGGGAAAGGGCCACTCATCTGGAGCTCAGCAGGGGAAAACGGGGCTACTCTTGAGTCGTGGCGGAACCCTCGTGGTTCCTCTCTAGTGGGAACAGTTGGGGCGGGGAACTACCTAGGTCACAACAAGGGTATGAAGTAGCCTTTCATGGTCCAAGAGGGAAGGGCTGATGTCCCTGAGATGCTGCAGTGGACAAGGGACTCACCCTTCCTTCAGGGGAGAAGTTTCTGGTTTTTCTCGTGTTGCGAAGGGGTCCTCTTGAGTTACGACGAGGACCCCATGGCCTCAGGAGAGGCAGTCTCCGTGCGAGTTGCGAGGCACCACTGGGGATTCCTCCCCAGACGTGGCCGGGTCCTCAGTCCTCGTCTGGTGCTGAGGCCGGAGCCTGTGCTTGCCTCGCCCATGCTGACATAGGTCTTGGGGTTACCCTGGAGCCCCAGCATGGGAATCAGGCCTCGTCTTGACTGGAGAGGTGCACAGCCGCTTTCCTCCCCAACTACAGTAACTGTCCGGGTCCCTGTCGAGCAGATACAGGAATAAGTGGTTTGCACTCGAGGTACCCCAGGGATATCACACATGCCAGTGTGCCAGAGTCGAGCCTCAGGGAGACAGTCGAGGCAGTGCAGGGCAGTCAGGTTCACCTGGAGTGGACGAGGCATTTGGGGTCTTGAGGAATGGTGGCCCAAACAGTGAGACTCCTCCCCACTCTCCAGGTGCGATCACCTCCTCTTGACATGCGAGGGGAACACCGCGAAACCTTTCCCGACTGAACAGGGAAAGGGCCCCTTATCTGGAGCTCAGCAAGGGAAAACGGGGCTCCTCTTGGGTCTTGGCGGGACCCAAGGGATTCCTCTAGAGTGGGGACTGGTGGGGCGGGGAACTTCTTGGGTCACAGTTAGGGTGTGAAGGGGCCTTTCCAGGTCCAAGAGGGAAGGGGTGAATTCCCCCGATTTGCCGCATCAGACAAGGACCTCTAGCCGCCTGCAGGGAAGTGTCTGTTTTTTTTTCGAGTTGTGGAGGGTTCCTCTCAAATTATGACCGGTCCACAGGGACCCACCCCTGTGGCACCAGGAGAGGCCAGTCTCCGCGCAAGGGGCGAGGCACATGTGGGGATTCTTCCCCAGTGGTGCCAAGTCCTAAGTCCCATTCTGGTGCTGAGGCCAGAGCCTGTCTTTTCCTCACCTGTGCCTACGTATTTCTTGGGGTTCCCCTGGAGCCCCTTCTGGGGAGTCAGGCCTCGTCTTGCCCATAGATGTGCAAGGCCGCTTTACTCCAGGGAACAGCAGCCGTGTCCGGCTCTCCATCGAACAGACAAAGGGATCTAGGGCTTGCCCTGGAGGTACCCCAGGGCTATCACACGTGTCAGAGTGTCGGCTGTCGAGCTTCGGGAAGGCAGTTGAGGCAGTGCAGGGCAGTCAGGTTCATCTGGATTGGACGAGGCCTTTGGGGTTCTTGAGGAAATGTGATCAGACAACTGAGGCTCCTCTGGACTCGCCTGGTGTGAGGGCCTCCTCTTGGGATGCGAGGGGTGAGCTGGGAACTCTTTCCCGATGGAGAAGGGAAAGGGCCCCTCCTCTGGAGACGAGCATGGGAAAATGGAGCTCCTCTTGAATCGCTGCAGGACTCTCAGCGGTCCTCTCAAGTGGGGACAGGTGGGGGGGGGAACTTCTTGTGTCACAGCAAGGGTGAGAAGGACCATTTCGAGGTCCAAGAGGGGACGGTTGATTTCCCTCGGGATGCTGCAGTGGGCAAGGGCCTCACTCCGCCTGCAAGGGAGAAGCTTCTGGTTTTTCTCCAGTTGGGGCAAGGTCCTTTCGAGTTAAGTCGGGGACCCCAGGGACTCGCCGCTGTGGCCTTAGGCGAGGCCAGTCTCCCTGCGAGTTGCCACTGGGTATTCCTTCCCAGTCATCACCGCGTTCCCAGGCCTCGTCTGCTGCTGAGCCCGCACTGTGAGCTTGTCTCGCCTATGGTGACCTAGGTCTTGGGGTTCCCCTGGAGCTCCAACAGTGTTGTCAAGCATCGTCTCGCCTGGAGACGTGCACGGCTGCTTTCCTCCCCAAGGGCAGCATAAGGGTCCAGCACCCCTTCGAGCGGACACAGGGATCTGTGGCTTGCCCTTGAGGTACCCCAGGGTTGTCACACATGCCAATGTGTCAGGAGTTGAGCCTCGGGGTGACAGTCGAGGTAGTGCTGGGCAGTGAGGTTCATCTGGAGTGGAGGAGGCATTTGGGGATCTTGGGGAACTGTGGTCGGATACCTGAGGCTCCTTCCGACCCTCCTGTTGCAAGGCCACCTCATGGGATGCGAGGGGAGAGCCGGGAACCTTTTCCAGATGGAACAGGGTAATGGCCCCTCATCTGGAGCTGAGCATGGGAAAATGGAGCTCCTCTTGAGTCGCTGCGGGACCCTCATCGGTCCTCTCGAGTGGGGACGTGTGGGGCGGGGAACTTCTAGGGTCACAACAAGGGTGTGAAGGAGCATTTCGAGGTCCAAGAGGGAACGGGTGATTTCTCCCTGGACTCCACAGTGGACAAGGGCCTCACCCCGCCTGCAAGAGAGAAGCTTCCAGTTTTTCTCGAGTTGCGGCATGGTCCTCTCGAGATACGACGTGGACTCCAGGGACCCGCCCCTGTGGCCTCAGGAGAGGCCAGTTTCTGTGCGAGTTGCCACTGGATTTTCCTCCCCAGGGGTCACCCGGTCTCTAGGCCTCATCTCGTGCTGAGGCCGAAGCCTGAGCTTGCCTCGACCATGCTGACCTAGGTCTTGGGGTTCCCCTGAAGCTCAAACAGGAGAGTCAGGCTTCATCTCGCCTGGAGACGTGCACGGCCGCTTTCCTCCCCATCTGCAGCAGAAATGTCCAGCACTCCTTCGAGCAGACACAGGGATCTTTGGCTTGCCCTCCAGGTACCCCAGGGTTGTCACATGTGCCAGTGTGTCGGGAGTCGAGTCTCGGGGTGACATTCGAGGCAGTGCAGGGCACTGAGTTTCATCAGGAATGAACAAGGCATGTGGGGGTCTTGGGAATGGTGGACCGACCGCTGAGGCTAGTCCTGTCTCTCCTCGTTCAAGTGTCTCTTCTTGGGATGCCAGTGGAGAGCCGTGAACACTTTCCCAAAGGAGCAGGGAAAGGAAGCCTCATCTGGAGCTCAGCAGGTGGAAACGGGGCTTCTCTTGAGTCTTGGTGGGACCCTAGGGGTTCCCCTCGAGTGGGAATGGGTGGGGCGGTGAACTTCTTGGGTCACAGCAAGGGTGTGAAGGAACCTTTCAAGGTCCACGAGGGACGTTGTGAATTCTCCAGAGATGCCATTGCGGACAAGGGCCACACCAGGCCTGCAGGGGAGAAGCTTCTGGTTTTTCTCGAGTTGCAACGGGGTCCTCTCATATTACGTCAGGGACCCCAGGGACCCACCCCTGTATCCTCAGGAGAGGCCATTCTCAGTGTGCATTGCGAGGCTCATCTGGGGATTCCTCCCCAGACATTGCCGGGTCCGCAGTCCTCGTCTGGTGCTGAGGCTGGAGCCTGTGCTTGCCTCGCCCATGCTGACATAGGTCTTGGGGTTCCCCTGGAGCCCCCACAGGGTATTCAGGCCTCATCTCGCCTGGAGACGTGCACAGCCTTTTCCTCCCCAACTGCAGCAATAGTGTCCGGGTCCCTGTCGAGCGGATACAGGGATCAGTGTCTTGCTCTCGGCAACCGCTGGACTATCACACATCCTAGTGTTCAGGATTCGAGCCTCGGGTTGACAGTAGAGGCTGTGCAGGGCAGTCAGGTTCATCTGGATTGGACGAGACATTTGGGGGTCTTGAGGAATGGTGGCCCAACCTGTGAGACTCCTCCCGACTCTCCAGGTGTGAGCATCTCCTCTTGACATGCGAGGGGAACACTGCGAAACCTTTCCCGACGGAGCAGGGAAAGGAGCTCAGCAGGAGAAAACGGGGCTCCTCTTGAGTCTTGGCGGGACCCTCGAGGTTCCTCTCGAGTGGGGACGGGTAGGGTGGGGAACTTCTTGGGTCATAGCAAGGGTGTGAAGGGGCCTTTCCAGGTCCACGAGGGAAGGGTTGAATTCCCCGGAAATGCCGCACCAGACAAGGGCCTCCACTGCGTGCAGAAAAGTGTGTTTTTTTTCGAGTTCTGGAGGGGTCTTCTCAAGTAATGACTAGGCCCCAGGGACTCACCCCTGTGGCCCCAGGAGATTCCAGTCTCCGTGGGAGGGGCGAGGCACATCTGGGGATTCTTCTCCAGTGGCACCAAGTCCTCAGTCCCATTCTGGTGCTGAGGCCGGACTCTGAGCTTTCCTCACCCATGACTACGTATGCTGTGGGGTTCCCCTGGAGCCCCTGAGGGGAGTCAGGCCTCGTCTCGCCCAAAGACGTGCAGGGCCGCTTTACTCCAGTGTGCAGTAGCAGTGTCCGGCTCTCCGTCGAACAGTCAAAGGTAAATGTGGCTTGCCCTTGAGGTACCCCAGGGCTATCATATGTGCCAGTGTGTCAGCAGTCGAGCCTCAGGGAGGCAGTCGAGGCAGTGCAGGGCAGTCAGGTTCATCTGGAGTGGACGAGGCATTTGGGTGTGTTGGGGAAAGGTGACCAGAGGCCTGAGGCTCCGCTGGACTCGCCTGGTGTGAGGACCTTGTCTTGGGATGCCAGGGGAGAGCCGGGAACCCTTTCCCGATGGAGCAGGGAAAGGGCCCCTCATCTGGAGCTGAGCATGGGAAAGTGGAGCTCCTCTTGAATCACATAGTGACCTTCGGCGTTCCTCTCGAGTGGTGATGGGTGGGGGGGGGAACTTTTGGGGTCACATCAAGTGTGAGAAGAAGCATTTTGAGGTCCAAGAGGTAACGGTTGATTTCCCTCTGGATGCCGCAGTGGGCAAGGGCCTCACACTGCCTGCAAGGGAGAAGCATCTGGTTTTTCTCGAGTTGGGGTGGGGTCCTCTCAAGTTAAGTCGGGGACCCCAGGGACACGGCCCTGTGGCCTGAGGAGAGGTCAGTCTCCGTGCGAGTTGCCACTGGGTATTCCTCCCCAGTCGTCGCCTGTTCCCCAGGCCTCATCTGCTGCTGAGGCTGCAGCGTGAGCTTGCCTCGCCTATGCTGACGTAGGTCTTAGGGTTCCCCTGTAGCTCACACCGGGAAGTCAAGCTTCGTCTCGCCTGGAGACGTGCATGCCTGCTTTCCTCCCAATCTGCAGCATAAGGGTCCAGCACCCCTTCGAGCGGACACAGCTATCTGTGGATTGCCATCGAGGTACCCCAGGGCTGTTACACGTGCTAATGTGTCGAGATTTGAGTCTCAGGGTGACAATCGAGGCAGTGCAGGACAGTCAGTTTCATCTTGAGTGGACGAGGCATTTGGGAATCTTGGGGAATGGTGGTCGGACACCTGAGGCTCCTCTCGACCCTTCTGTTCAAGGCCACCACTTGGGATGCAAGGGGAGAGCCGGGAACCCTTTCCAGATGGAGCAGGGAAATGGCCTCTCATCTGCAGCTGAGCATGGAAAAATGGAGCTTCTCTTGAGTCGGGGCAGGACCCTTGGCAGTTCTCTCGAGTGTGGATGGATGAGGCGGGGAACTTCATTCATCACAACAAGGGTGTGAAGGAGCATTTCGAGGTCCAAGAGGGAACGGGTGATTTCTCCCAGGACTCCACAGTGGACAAGGGCCTCACCCCACTCTGCCTGCAAGGGAGAAGCTTCCGGTTTTCCTCAAGTTGCTTCGTGGTCCTCTTGAGATACGACGTGGACCCCAGGGACCTGCCCCTGTGGCCTCAGGAGAGGCCAGTCTCTGTGCGAGTTGCCACTGGGTTTTCCCCCTCAGTCATCACTCGGTTCCCAGGCTTCATCTCCTGCTGTGGCCGCAGCCTGAGCTTGCCTCGCCCATGCTGACCTAGGTCTTGGGGTTCCCCTGGAGCTCAAACAGGGGAGTTGGGCCTCGTCTCTCCTGGAGACGTGCACGGCCGCTTTCCTCCCCATCTGCAGCAAGTGTCCAGCACCCCTTCGAGGGGACACAGGGAACTGTGGCTTGCTCTCTAGGTACCCCAGGGCTGTCACACGTGCCAGTGTGTCGGCAGTCGAGTCTCGGGTGACAGTCGAGGCAGTGCAGGGCAGTGAGGTTCATCAGGAATGGATGAGGCATTTGGGGGTCTTGGGAATGATGGACCGACCCCTGAGGCTCGTCCTGTCTCTCCTCATTCGAGTGCCTCTTCTTTGTATGCCAGGGAAGAGCCGTGAACACTTTCCCGATGGAGCAGGGACAGTGTCCGTCATCTTGAGCTCAGCAGGGGAAAACAGGGTCCTCTAGAGTCTTGGCGGGACTCTTGGGGTTCTCTCGAGTGGGGACGGGTGGGGCGGGGAACTTCTATGATCACAACAAGGGTCTGAAGGAGCCTTTCGAGGTCTAGGTCGAAAGGGGTGATTTCCCCCTAGATGCCCCCATGGACAAGGGCCTCACTCGATCTACAGGGAGGAAGTTTCTGGTTATTCTCGAGTGCCGGTGGGGTCCTATCGTGTTAGGACGGGACCCCAGAAACCCGCACTTGTGGCCACAGGAGAGGACAGTCTCCGAGCGATTTCCAAGGTGCCTGTAGGGATTCATCCCCAGTCGTCGCTGGGTCCTCAGTCCTGGTCTGATGCTGAAGCTTGAGACTGAGCTTACCTCGCCCATGCTGACATAGGTCTTGGGTTTCCGCTGGAGCCCCTACAGGTGAGTCAAACCTCGTCTAGACTGGAGATGTGCACGGCCGGTTTCCTCCCAAATGCAGGAACAGTGTCCGGTCACTGTCAAGCGGACACAGGGATCTGTGGCTTGCCCTCGAGGTACCCCAGGGCTGTCACATGTACCAGTGTGCCTGAGTCGAGCCTCGGGGTGACAGTCGAGGCAGTGCAGGGCAGTCAGGTTCCTCTGGAATGGACGAGGCATTTGGGTGTCTAGGGGAATGGTGGCACAAACTGTGAGACTCCTGACACTCCAGGTGCGAGCACCTCCTCTTGGGATGCGAGGGGAACAACGTGAAACCTTTCCCGAAGGAGAAAAAAAGGGCCCCTCATCTGGAGCTGAGCAGGGGAAAATGGAGCTCCTCTCGAATCGTAGCAGGACCCTCGGCGGTCCTCTCGAGTTGGGACAGGTGGTGCGGGAACTATTTGGGTCACAGCAAGGGTATGAGGGAGCCTTTTGAGGTCCACTAGGGACCAGGTGAATTCCCCTGAGATGCCGCCTTGGACAAGGGACACACCACGCCTGCAGGGGAGAAGCTTCCGATTTTTCTCGAGTTGAGGCGGGGTTGACTCGAGTTACCACGGGGACCCCAGGGACACGCCACTATGGCCTCAGGAGAGGCAAGTCTCCATGCAAATTGCGAGGCACCTCTGGGGATTCCTCCCCAGACGTCGCCGGGTCCTCAGTCCTTGTCTGGTGCTGAGGCTGGAACCTGTGCTTGCCTCACCCATGCTGACATAGGTCTTGGGGCTCACCTGGATCCCCCACAGGGGAGTCAGTCCTCGTCTCGCCTGGAGATGTGCACAGCCGCTTTCCTCTCCATCTGCAGCAGAAGTGTCCAGCATCACTTCGAGCAGACACAGGGGTCTGTGGCTTGCCCTCTATGGACCCCAGGGCTGTCATATGTGCCTGTGTGCTAGAGTCGAGCCTCAGGGTGACAGTCGAGGCAGTGCAGGGCAGTCAGGTTCATCTGGAGTGGACGAGGCATTTGGGGGTCTTGGGGAATGCTGGCCCAAGCTGTGAGACTCCTCCCGACTCTCCAAGTGTGAGCACCTCCTCTTGGGATGTGAGGGAACACCACAAAACCTTTCCCCACGGAGCAAGGAATGGGCCCCTCATCTGGAGCTGAGCAGGGGAAAATGGCGCTCCTCTTGAGTCAGGGCAGGATCCTCGGTGGTCCTCTGGAGTGGGGATGGGTGGGGCAGGGAACTTCTTGGATCACAGCAAGGGTGAGAATGGGCAGTTCGAGGTCCAAGAGGGAACAGTTGATTTCCTTCGGGATGCCGCAGTGGACAAGGGTGTCACTCCACCTGCAAGGGAGAAGCTTCTGGTTTTTCTGGAGTTGCAGAGAGGTCGTCTCAAGTTATGACGGGGACCCCAGGGACCCGCCCCTTTGGCCTCAGGAGAGGCCAGTCTCCGTGCAAGTTGCCACTAAGTATTCCTCCCCAATCGTCATCGGGTACCCAGGCCTTGTCTGATGCTGAGGCCGCAGCCTGAGTGTAGGGAACAAAGTATAAGCGAGGCTGGGAAGACTCTTGCACACAAGGATGTTTCCTTGGTCCTTCAAAAAGGAACAGACCCAGGGTCACAAGGATTCTGAGTTGATAAGGAAGTTCCCCAAAACAAAGTCTTAGCTGCAGTAAATAAGTTAAGGTAAACATTATCTCGCCCCGCACCTGCGCATTGTATAGTCATTGAATCATAGTGTTTGCAAACTTGCCCTATAATTGTTGTGGAAAAGATATAAAATAAGGGAGCTGCAAGTAGCAGGGGAGAATAAGAGAAGAATAAAAAAATTTTAAAAAAAGATTCAAACCACTCGGCCGTGTTGGTGTTTCATTCCGTCGCTAGCACCAGAGCTTGCCTCGCCCATGCTGACCTAGGTCTTGGGGTTCCCCTGGAGCTCCCACAGGGGAGTCAGGCCTCGTCTCGCCTGGAGACGTGCACAGTCTCTTTCCTCCCCATCTGCAGCAGAAGTGCCTAGCACCCGTTTGAGTGGACATAGGGATCTGTGGCTTGTCATCCAGGTACCCCAGTGCTGTCACACGTGTCAGTGTGCCAGAGTCGAACCTCGGGTTCACAGTCGAGGCAGTGCAGGGCAGTCAGGTTCATCTGGAGTGGACAAGGCATTTGGGGGTCTTGGGTAATGGTGGCCCAACCTGTAAGACTCCTCCCGACTATCCAGGTGTGAGCACCACCTCTTGGGATGCTAGGGGAACACCGCAAAACCTTTCCCGATGGAGCACGGAAAGGGCACCTCATATGGGGCTCAGCAGGGGAAAATGGGGCTCTTCTTGAGTCTTGGCAGGAACCTCAGGGTAAATCTCGAGTGTGAACGGGTGTGATGGGAACTTCCTGGGACACAGCAAGGGTGTGAAGGAGCCTTTCGAGGTCCAAGAGGGACGTTGTGAATTCCCGCGAGATGACGCATCGGACAAGGGCCTCTCCCTGCCTGCAGATAAGTGTCTGGTTTTTCTCGAGTTGTGGTGGGGTCTTCTCAAGTTACGACGGGGCCCCAGGGATCTGCCCCTGTGTCCCAGGATAGGCCAGTCTGCGTGCGAGGGGCGAAGCACATCTGGGATTCCTCCCCAGAGGCGCCAGGTCTTCAGTCCCCTTCTGGTGCTGAGGCTGGAGCCTGAGATTGCCTCACCCATGCTGACATAGGTTTTGGGGTTCTCCTGGGCCCCCACAGGGGATTCAGGCCTCGTCTCGCCTGGAGACGTGCACAGGCGCTTTCCTCCCTAACTGCAGCAACAGTGTCCAGGTCACTGTCGAGCAGATGCATGGATCAGTGGCTTGCTCTCGAGGTACCCCAGGGCTATCATATATGACGGTGTGCAGGAGTCGAGCCTCGGGGTGACAGTCGAGGCAGTGCAGGACAGTCAGGTTCATCTTGAGTGGACCAGGCATTTGGGGGTCTTGGGGAAATGTGACCCGACGCCTGAGGCTCCTCTGGACTCGCCTGATGTCAGGGCCTCCTCTTGGGATGCGAAGGGAGAGCCACGAACCCTTTCACGATGGAACAGCGAAAGGGCCCCTCATCTGGAGCTGAGCATGGAAAATGGAGCTCCTCTTGAGTTGTGGCGGGACCCTCGGTGTTTCTCTCAAGTGGGGACATGTGGGCCTGGGAACTTCTTGGGTCACAGCAAGGGTGTGAAGGAGCCTTTCCAGGTCCAAGAGGGACGGGCTGAATTCCTCCGAGACGCCGCCACAGACAAGGGCCTCACACCGCCTGCAGGGGATAAGCTTCTGTTTTTCCTTGAGTTGCCCTGGAGTCATCTTGAGTTATAACTGGGACCCCAAGGACTCGCCTCTGTGCCCTGAGGAGATGCCAGTCTCTGCGTGTTGCAAGGCTCCTCTGTGGATTCTTCCACAGTCGTCACTGGGTCCTCATTACTCGTCTAGTGCTGAGGGTGAAGCCTGTGCTTTTCTCGCCATGCTGACATAGATCTTGGGGTTCCACTTGGGCCCCCTCAGGGGAGTCAGGCCTCGTATCGCCTGGAGACGTGCATGGCCGCTATCCTCCCCAACTGCAGCAACAGTGTCCGGGTCCCTGTCGAGCGGACTCAGGGATCTGTGGCTTGCCCTCGAGGTACCCATGGCTGTCACACGTGCCAGTGTGCTGGAGTAGAGCCTCAGGGTGACAGTCGAGGCAGTGTAGGGCAGTCAGGTTCATCTGGAGTGAATGAGGCATTTGCGGGTCTTCGGGAATGGTGGCCTAATCTGTGAGACTCTTCCGACTCTCTAGGTGTGAGCACCTCCTCTTGGGATGTGAGGTGAACATCGCAAAAACTTTCCCCATGGAGCAGGGAAAGGGCCCCTCATCTGGAGCTCAGCAGTGGAAACCTGGACTCCTCTTAATCTTGGTGGGAACCTCTGGGTTCCTATCTAGTGGGGACAGGTGGAGCGGGGAACTTCTTGGATCACAGTAAGGTTGTGAAGGAGCCTTTCGAGGCCCACGAGGGACGGGGTGAATTCCTCTGAGATGTCGTTGGGGACAAGGAACACAAGATGCCTGCAGGGGAGAAGCTTCCGGTTTTTCTCAAGTTGTGGCGGGGTCTACTTGCTTTACGACGGGGACACCAGGGACCCACCCCTATATCCTCAGGAGAGGCCATTATCAGTGTGAGTTGTGAGGTGCCTCTGGGGATACCTTCCCAGTCGTCGCTTTGTCCTCAGTCCTCATCTGGTGCTGAGGTCGAGACTGAGATTTCCTCGCTTGTGCTTTCACAGGTCTTGAGGTTACACTGGAGCCCCCACAGGGGAGTCAGGCCTCGTCTTGCCTGGAGACGTGCACAGCCACTTTCCTCCCCAAACGCAGCAACAGTGTCCGGGTCACTGTCAAGCGGATTTAAGAATCAGTGGCTTGACCTCGAGGTACCCAGGGCTATCACATGTGCCGGTGTCCCAGAAATGAGCCTCAGGGTGACAGTCGAGGCAGTGCAGGACAGTCAGGTTCATCTGCAGTGGAGCAGGCATTTGGGATCTTGGGGAAATGTGACCCATTTCCTGAGCCTCCTCTGGACTCGCCGGGTGTGAGGGCCTCCTCTTGGNCCCTGTGTCCCAGGATAGGCCAGTCTGCGTGCGAGGGGCGAAGCACATCTGGGATTCCTCCCCAGAGGCGCCAGGTCTTCAGTCCCCTTCTGGTGCTGAGGCTGGAGCCTGAGATTGCCTCACCCATGCTGACATAGGTTTTGGGGTTCTCCTGGGCCCCCACAGGGGATTCAGGCCTCGTCTCGCCTGGAGACGTGCACAGGCGCTTTCCTCCCTAACTGCAGCAACAGTGTCCAGGTCACTGTCGAGCAGATGCATGGATCAGTGGCTTGCTCTCGAGGTACCCCAGGGCTATCATATATGACGGTGTGCAGGAGTCGAGCCTCGGGGTGACAGTCGAGGCAGTGCAGGACAGTCAGGTTCATCTTGAGTGGACCAGGCATTTGGGGGTCTTGGGGAAATGTGACCCGACGCCTGAGGCTCCTCTGGACTCGCCTGATGTCAGGGCCTCCTCTTGGGATGCGAAGGGAGAGCCACGAACCCTTTCACGATGGAACAGCGAAAGGGCCCCTCATCTGGAGCTGAGCATGGAAAATGGAGCTCCTCTTGAGTTGTGGCGGGACCCTCGGTGTTTCTCTCAAGTGGGGACATGTGGGCCTGGGAACTTCTTGGGTCACAGCAAGGGTGTGAAGGAGCCTTTCCAGGTCCAAGAGGGACGGGCTGAATTCCTCCGAGACGCCGCCACAGACAAGGGCCTCACACCGCCTGCAGGGGATAAGCTTCTGTTTTTCCTTGAGTTGCCCTGGAGTCATCTTGAGTTATAACTGGGACCCCAAGGACTCGCCTCTGTGCCCTGAGGAGATGCCAGTCTCTGCGTGTTGCAAGGCTCCTCTGTGGATTCTTCCACAGTCATCACTGGGCCCTCATTACTCGTCTAGTGCTGAGGGTGAAGCCTGTGCTTTTCTCGCCATGCTGACATAGATCTTGGGGTTCCACTTGGGCCCCCTCAGGGGAGTCAGGCCTCGTATCGCCTGGAGACGTGCATGGCCGCTATCCTCCCCAACTGCAGCAACAGTGTCCGGGTCCCTGTCGAGCGGACTCAGGGATCTGTGGCTTGCCCTCGAGGTACCCATGGCTGTCACACGTGCCAGTGTGCTGGAGTAGAGCCTCAGGGTGACAGTCGAGGCAGTGTAGGGCAGTCAGGTTCATCTGGAGTGAATGAGGCATTTGCGGGTCTTCGGGAATGGTGGCCTAATCTGTGAGACTCTTCCGACTCTCTAGGTGTGAGCACCTCCTCTTGGGATGTGAGGTGAACATCGCAAAAACTTTCCCCATGGAGCAGGGAAAGGGCCCCTCATCTGGAGCTCAGCAGTGGAAACCTGGACTCCTCTTAATCTTGGTGGGAACCTCTGGGTTCCTATCTAGTGGGGACAGGTGGAGCGGGGAACTTCTTGGATCACAGTAAGGTTGTGAAGGAGCCTTTCGAGGCCCACGAGGGACGGGGTGAATTCCTCTGAGATGTCGTTGGGGACAAGGAACACAAGATGCCTGCAGGGGAGAAGCTTCCGGTTTTTCTCAAGTTGTGGCGGGGTCTACTTGCTTTACGACGGGGACACCAGGGACCCACCCCTATATCCTCAGGAGAGGCCATTATCAGTGTGAGTTGTGAGGTGCCTCTGGGGATACCTTCCCAGTCGTCGCTTTGTCCTCAGTCCTCATCTGGTGCTGAGGTCGAGACTGAGATTTCCTCGCTTGTGCTTTCACAGGTCTTGAGGTTACACTGGAGCCCCCACAGGGGAGTCAGGCCTCGTCTTGCCTGGAGACGTGCACAGCCACTTTCCTCCCCAAACGCAGCAACAGTGTCCGGGTCACTGTCAAGCGGATTTAAGAATCAGTGGCTTGACCTCGAGGTACCCAGGGCTATCACATGTGCCGGTGTCCCAGAAATGAGCCTCAGGGTGACAGTCGAGGCAGTGCAGGACAGTCAGGTTCATCTGCAGTGGAGCAGGCATTTGGGATCTTGGGGAAATGTGACCCATTTCCTGAGCCTCCTCTGGACTCGCCGGGTGTGAGGGCCTCCTCTTGGATTGCGAGGGGAGAGCCGGAACACTTTCCCGATGGAGCAGGGAAAGGGCCCCTCATCTGGAGCTTAGCAGAGGAAAACGAGTCTCCTCTCGAGTCACGGCAGGACCCTCGGGGTTCCTTACTAGTGGGACGTTTGGGGCGAGTTATTTCCTAGGTCACAACAAGGGTATGAAGGAGCCTTTGGTCCTCAGTCCTCATTTGGTGCTGAGGCCGGAGCCTGTGCTTGCCTCGCCCATGCTGACATTAGTCTTGGGGTTCCGCTGAAGCCCTCACAGGAGACTCAGGCCTCCTCTCGCCTCGAGAGGTGCACATCGCTTTCCTCCCCAACTAGAGCCACAGTGTCCGGGTCACTGTCGAGCAGATTCATGGATCAGTGGCTTGCCCTCGAGGTACTTCAGGGCTATCACATATGCAAGTGTGCCAGAGTCGAGCCTCGGTGTGACACTCGAGGCAGTGAAGGACAGTCAGGTTCATCTGGAGTGGACCAGGCATTTGGGGTTCTTGGTGTAATGTGACCCATTTCCTGAGCCTCCTCTGGACTCGCCTGGTATGAGGGCCTCCTCTTGGGATGCCAGGGGAGAGCCGGGAGCCCTTTCCCGATGGAGCAGGGAAAGGGCCCCTCAACTGGAGCTGAGCAAGGGAAAATGGAGCTCCTCTTGAGTCTCGGCTGGACCCTCGGCAGTCCTCTCGAATGGGGACGGGTGGGGCGTGGAACTTCTTGGGTCACAGCAAGATTGTAAAGGAGAATTTCGAGGTCCAAGAGGCAATGGGTGATTTCCAACGGGATGCCACATTGGACAAGTGCCTCACTCCGCCTGAAAGGGAGAAGCTTCTGGTTTTTCTTGAGCTGCCCCGGGGTCCTCTCGAGTTATGACGGGGAACCCAGGGACCCGCCCCTGTGGGCTCAGGAGGGGCCAGTCTCTGTGCGAGTTGCCACTGGGTATTTCTCCCCAGTTGTCATTGGGTCCCCAGGCTTCGTCTGATGCGGAGGCCGCAGCTTGAGCTTGCCTCGCCCATGCTGACCTAGGTCTTGGGGTTCCCCTGGAGTTCCCACAGGGGAGTAAGGCCTCGTCTCGCCTGGAGACGTGCATGGCCTCTTTCCTCCCCATCTGTAGCAGAAGTTTCCAGCACATCTTTGAGCAGACACATGGATCTGTGGCTTGCCCTCGAGGTACCCCAGGGTTATCACACATGCCATTGTGCTGGTGTCGAGTCTCGGGTTCACAGTCGAGACAGTGCAGTGCAGTCAGTTTCATGTGTCTTGAACGAGGCATTTGGGGGTCTTGGGGAATGGTGACGTAACTTGTGAGTCTCCTCCCGACTATGGAGGTGTGAGCACCTCCTCTTGGGATGCGAGGGGAACCCCGCCAAACCTTTCCCGACGGAGCAGGGAAAGGGCCCATCATCTGGAGCTCAGCAGGGGAAAACGTGTCTCCATTTGAATTTCGGCGGGAACCTCCGATTTCCTCTCGAACGGGGACGGGTAGGGGGGGAACTTCTTGGGTCACAGCCAGGGTGTGAAGGAGCCTTTCGAGATCCAGGAGGGATGGGATGAATTCACCTGAGATGTCGCCGTGGACAAGAGCCAAACCACGCCTGCAGGGGAGAAGCTTCAGGTTTTTCTCGAGTTGTGGCAGTGTCCTCTTCAGTTACAATGGGGACCACAGGGACCCGCCTGTGTATCCTCAGGCGAGGCCATTCTCAGTGCGAGTTGTGAGGCGTCTCTGGGGATTCCTCCCCACTCGTCTCCGGGTCCTCACTTCTCATCTGCTGCTGAGGTCGGGGCCTGAGATTTCCTAGCTCATGCTTTCATAGGTCTTGAGGTTATTCTGGAGCCCCCACAGGGGAGTCAGGCCTCCTCTCACTGGGAAACTTGCACGGCCTCTTTCTTCCCCAACTGCAGCAGCAGTGTACGGCTCCCCATAAAGAGGACACAGGGATTTGTGGCTTGGAATTGAGGTATTCCAGGGCTATCTCACATGCCAGTGTATCATGAGTCGAGCCTCGGGGTAACAGTCAAGAGAGTGCAGGGCAGTCAGGTTCACCTGGAGTGGACGAGGCATTTGGGGATCTTGCGGAGTGGTGGTCGAATACCTGATGCTCCTCCCAACACTCCTGATGCGAGGCCACCTCTTGGGATGCAAGGGGAGCGCTGGAAACCCTTTCCCAATAGAGCAGGGAAAGAGCCCCTCATCTGGATCTCAGCAGAGGAAAAGACGGCTCCTCTTGAGTCGCGGCAGGACCCTCGGGGTTCCTCATGTGTGGGGACGTTTGGGGCGAGTAACTTCCTAGGTCACAACAAGGGTATGAATGAGCCTTTGAAAGTTCAAGTGGGAAGGGGTGATTTCCCCCGAGATGCTGCAGCGGACAAGGGACTCACACTTCCTGCAGGGGAGAAGCTTCTAGTTTTTTCATTTGTGGCGGGGTCCTCTCAAGTTATGATGGGGACCCCAGGGTCCTGCCGCTGTGGCCTCAGGGGAGGCCAGTCTCCATGGGAGTGGCGAGGCACTTATGGAAATTCCTCCCCAGACGTTGCCAGGTCCTCAGTCCTCATTTGGTGCTGAGGCCGGATCCTTTGCTTGCCTCGCCCATGCTGACATTAGTCTTGGGGTTCTGCTGAAGCCCCCACAGGAGACTCAGGCCTCGCCTCGCCTCGAGTCGTGCACATCCGCTTTCCTCCCCAACTAGAGCCACAATGTCCGGGTCACTGTCGAGTGGATTCATGGATCAGTGGCTTGCCCTCGAGGTACTTCAGGGCTATCACATATGCCAGTGTGACAGAGTCGAGCCTCGGGGTGACACTCGAGGCAGTGAAGGACAGTCAGGTTCATCTGGAGTGGACCAGGCATTTGGGGGTCTTGGTGTAATGTGATCCATTGCCTGAGCCTCCTCTGGACTTGCCTGTTGTGAGTGCCTCTTCTTGAGATGTGAGGGGAGAGCCGGGAGCCCTTTCCCGATGGAGCAGGGAAAGGGCCCCTCATCTGGAGCTGAGCAAGGGAAAATGGAGCTCCTCTTGAGTCGCAGCTGGACCCTCGGGGTTCCTTTGAATGGGGACGGGTGGGGCGGGGAACTTCTTGGGTCACAGCAAGGGTGTGAAGGAGCATTTTGAGGTCCAAGAGGGAACAGTTGACTTCCCCCGGGACGCCACAGAGGAAAAGGGCCTCACTCGGCCTTC
The DNA here is from genome assembly GCA_006410735.1 of Raphicerus campestris. NCBI lineage: Eukaryota > Metazoa > Chordata > Mammalia > Artiodactyla > Bovidae > Raphicerus > Raphicerus campestris. Next base: position 54,859 of record SJYW01008711.1, read on the forward strand.
AAGGGAGAAACTTATGGTTATTTTCGAGTTGTGGTGGGTTCCTCTCGAGTTACGACGGGTACCACAGGGATCCCCCGTTGTGGCCCCAGGATAGGCCAGTCACCGTGCCAGGGGCAAGGCACATCTGGGGATTCGTTTCCAGTGGCGCCAAGTCCTCAGTCCCATTCTTGTGCTGAGGCCGGAGCATGAGCTTTCCTCACCTGTGCCTAACTAGGTCTTTTGGTTACCCTGGAGCCCCCTCAGGGGAGTCAGGCCTCGTCTTGCCCAAAGACGGCAGGGCTGCATTACTGCAGAGTGCAGCAGTCATGTCCGGCTCTCCGTCGAATGGACAAAGGGATCTGTGGCTTACCCTCGAGGTACCACAGGGCTATCACATGTGCCAGTGTGTCGGCAGTCGAGCCTCGGGGAGGCATTCGAGGCAGTGCAGGGCAGTCAGGTTCATCTGGAGTCTACGAGGCATTTGGGGTACTTTCAGAAAGGTGACCAGACACCTGAGGCTCCTCTGGACTCTCCTGGTGTGAAGGCCTCTGCTTGGGATGTGAGGGGAAAGCCAGGAATACTTTCCCAATGGAGCAGGGAAAGGACCCCTCATCTGGAGCTGACAATGTGAAAATGGAGCTCCTCTTGACTCGTGGCGGGACCCTAGGCAGTCCTCTCCAGTGGGGATGGGTGGGGCGGGGAACTTCTTGGGTCACAGCAAGGGTGTGAAGGAGCATTTCGAGGTCCATGAGGGAATGGATGATTTCCTCCGGGATGCTGCAGTGGACAAGGGCCTCACTCCGCCTGCAAGGGAGAAGCTTCTGGTTTTTCTTGAGTTGCGGCGGGGTCCTCCTGAGTTACGACGGGGACCCCAGAGACCCACCCCTGTGGTCTCAGGAGAGACCAGTTTCCGCGGGAGTTGCCACTGGGTATCCCTCACCAGTCATCGCCAGGTCCCCAGGCCTCGTCTGGTGCTGAGTCCACAGTCTGAGCTCGCCTGGCCCATGCTGACCTAGGTCTTGGGGATCCCCTGGAGCTCCCACTGCGGAGTCAGGCCTCGTCTCGCCTGGAGATGTGCAAGGCTGCTTTCCTTCCCATCTGCAGCAGAAATGTCTAGCACCCCTTCGAGCGAACACAGGGATCTGTGGCTTGCCCTCGAGGTATGCCAGGGCTCTCACACTTGCCAGTGGGTCGGGAGTCGAGTCTCGGGGTGACAGTTGAGGCAGTGCAGGGCATTGAGGTTCATCAGGAATGGATGAGGCATTTTGGCATCTTGGGAATGATGGACTGACACCTGAGGTTCTTCCTGTCTCTCCTCGTTCGAGCGCCTCTTCTTGGGATGCTAGGAGAGAGCTGTGAACACTTTCCCGATGGAGCAGGAAAAGGGCCCCTCATCTGGAGCTCAGCAGGGGAAAACGGGGCTCCTCTTGAGTCTTGGCGGGACCCTCGGGGTTCCTCTCAAATGGGGACGGGTGTGGCAGGGTGTTCTTTGGTCACAACAAGGGTGTGAAGGAGCCTTTCGAGGTCTTGGAGGGAAGGGGTGATTTCCCCCGAGATGACCCCGTGGACAAGGGCCTCACTCCACCTGCAGGGGAGTAATTTCTGTTTTTTCTCGAGTGCCCGTGGGGTCCTCTTGACTTACGATGGGACCCCAGAAACCCGCCCTTGTGGCCACATGAGAGGAAAGTCTCTGAGCGATTTGTGAGTCGCCTATGGGGATTCATCCCCAGTCATTGCCAGGTCCTCAGTCCTGGTCTGCTGCTGAAGCTGGAGCCTGAGCTTGCCTCGCCTATGCTGATGTACGACTTGGGTTTCCACTGGAACCCCCACAGAGGAGTCAGGCCTCGTCTCGCCTGAAGATGTGCAAGGCCGTTTTCCACCCAAATGCAGCAACAGTGTCCGTGTGCCTGTCGAGCGGATACAGGGATCTGTGTATTGCCCTTGAGGTACCCCTGGGCTGTCACACGTGCCAGTGGGTCAGGAGTTGAGTCTCGGGGTGACAGTCGAGGCAGTGCAGGGCAGTTAAGTTCATCTGGAATGGACGTGGCATTTGGGGGTCTTTGGGAATGGTGGCCCAATCTGTGAGACTACTGCCGAATCTCCAGGTGTGAACACCACCTCTTGGGATGTGAGGGCAACACCACAGAACCTTTCCCGACAGAGCAGGGAAAGGGCCCCTCATCTGGAGCTCAGCAGGGGAAAACGGGGCTCCTCATGAATCTTGGCGGGATCCTTGGTGTCCCTCTCAAATGCGGACGGGTGGGCCGGGGAACTTCTTGGGTCACAGCAAGGCTGTGAAGGAGCCTTTGAAGGTCCACGAGGGACTGAATTCCCCTGAGATGCCGCCGTGGACAAGGACCACACCACGCCTGCAGGGGAGAAGCTTCCGGCTTTTTTCGAGTTGTGGTGGGGTCCTCTCGAGTTAAGACGGGGACTGCAGGGACCTGCCCCTGTATTCTCAGGTGAGGCCATTCTCAGTGCGAGTTGCGAGGCGCCTCTGGGGATTCCTCCCCAGTCAACCCTGGGTCCTCAGTCCTCGTCTGGTGCTGAGGTCAGAGCCTGAGATTTCATCACTCATGCTTTCATAGGTCTTGAGGTTACTCTGCAGCCACCAGAGGGGAGGCAGGCCTCGTCTCGCCTGGAGACTTGCACGGCCTCTTTCTTCCCCAACTGCAGTGGCAGTGACCAGCTCCCCGTCAAGCGGACACAGGGATCTGTGCCTTGCCCTCAAGGTACCCCAGGGCTCTCTCATGTGCCAGTGTGTTGGGAGTTGTGCCTCGGGGTTACAGTCGAGACAGTGCAGGTCAGTCACGTTCATCTGGAGTGGACGAGGCATTTGGGCATCTTAGGGAGTGGTGGTCGGACACCTGAGATTCCTCCCTACTCTCCTGATGCGAGGCCACATCGTGGGAAGTGAGGGGAACTGCATGAAACCTTTCCTGATGGATCAGAGAAGGGCCCCTCATCTGGAGTTCAGCAGGGAAAACGGGGCTCCTCTTCAGTCACGGCGGTCCCTCACGGTTTCTCTCGAGTGGGGACGATTGTGGCGGAGAACTTCCTAGGTCACAACAAGGGTATGAAGGAGCCTTTCGAGGTCCAAGAGGGAAAGGGTGTTTTCCCCCGAGATGCAGCAACGGATAAGGGACTCACCTTCCTTGCAGGGGAGAAGCTTCTGGTATTTCTCGAGTTGCGGATGGGTCCTCTCGAATTATGACGGGGCTCCAGGGACACGCCCCTGTATCCAAAGGAGAGGCCATTCTCAGTGCGAGTTGCCAGTCGCCTCTGGGTATTCCACCCCACAGGTCGCCGTGTCCTCAGTCCTCGTCTGGTGCTGAGGCCGGAGCCTGTGCTTGCCTCGCCCATGCTGACATAGGTCTTGGGGTTCTCCTGGAGCCCCCATAGGGGAGTCAGGCCTCGTCTCTCCTGGAGACTTGCTAAGCTACTTTCTTCCCCAACTGCAGCCACAGTGTCCGGGTCCCTGTCCATGCGGATTCAGGGATCACTGGCTTGCCCTCGAGGTACCCCAGGGCTATCACACTTGCCAGTGTGCCGGAGTCGAGCCTCGGGGTGACAGTCGAGACAGTGCTGGGCAGTCAGATTCATCTGGAGTGGACGAGGCATTTGGGGGTCTTAGGGAATGGTGGCCCAAACTGTGAGACTCCTCCCGACTCTCCAGGTGCAAGCACCTCTTTTTGATATGCGAAGGGATCACCGCGATACCTTCCCCGACGGAGCAGGGAAAGGGCTTCTCACCTGGAGCTCAGCAGGGGAATACAGGGCTCCTCTTGAGTCTTGGCTGGACACTCAGGATTCCTCTCGAGTGGGGACATTTTGGGCGGGAAACTTCCAAGATCACAACGAGGGTTTGAAGGAGCCTTTCAAGGTTGAAGAGGGAAGGGGTGATGTGCCCCGAGATTCTGCAGTGGGCAAGGGACTCACCCTCCCTGCAGGGGAGAAACTTCTGTGTTTTCTTGAGTTGCGGCGGGGTCCTCTTGAGTTAACAAGGGGACCCCAAGGACCCTTCGCTGTGGCCTCAGGAGAGGCCAGTCTCCATGCGACTTGTGAGGCACCTGTGAGGATTCCTCCCGAGACACCACCGGGTCCTCAGTCCTCGTCTGGTTCTGAGGCTGGAGCCTGTGATAGCCTCGCCCATGCTGACATAGGTCTTGGGGTTCCCCTGGAGCCCACATAGGGGAGTCAGGCCTGGTCATGGCTGGTGACATGAACAGCTGCTTTCCTCCCCAATTGCAGCAACAGTGTCTGGGTCCCTGTCGAGTGGATACAGGGATCATTGGATTGACCTCGAGGTACCCCAGGGCTATCACACATGCCAGTGTGCTGGAGTCGAGCCTCGGGGTGACAGTCGAGGCATTACAGGACAGTCAGATTCATCTGGAGTGGACTAGGCATTTGGGGGTCTTGCCGAAATGGGACCGGACCCCTGAGGCTTCTCTGGACTCGCCTGGTTTGAGTGCCTCCTCTTGGGATGTGAGGGGTGAGCCGAGCACACTTTCCCAATGAAGCTGAGAAAAGGCCCCTCATCTGGTGCTGAGCATGGGGAAATGGAGCTCCTGTTGATTTGCGGTGGGACCTTCGGCAGTCCTCTCCAGGGTGGACGTGTGGTGTGGAGAACTTCTTGGGTCACAGCAAAGGTGTGAAAGATCATTTCGAGGTCCAACAGGGAATGGGTGATTTCCCCCGGGATGCCTCAGTGGATAAGGGCCTCACTCCGCCTGCAAGGGTGAATCTTCTGGTTTTTCTTGAGTTGTGGTGAGTTCCAGTTATGATGGGGACCACAGGGATCTGCCCCTGTAGCCCCAGTATAGGCCAGTCTCCCTGCGAGGGGTGAGGCACATCAAGGCGCCAAGTCCTCAGTGCCCTTCTGGTTCTGAGGCTGCAGCCTGAGATTGCGTCACCCGTGCTGGCATTTGTATTGGGCTTTCCCTGGAGCCCACAGAGGGGAGTCAGGCCTAGTCTCGACTGGAGATGTGCATGGCCGCTTTCCTTCCCAACTGCAGTAACCGTGTCTTAGTCCCTGTCAAGCGGATACAGAGATCCATGGCTTGCGCTCGAGGTACCCTAGGGCTGTCACATGTGCCAGAGTGGTGGAGTTGAGCCTCAGGGTTACTGTTGAGGCAGTGCAGGGCAGTCAGGTTCATCTGAAGTGGACGAGGCATTTGGGGGTCTTGGGGATTGGTGGCCCAACCTGTGAAACTCCTCCCGACTTTCCAGGTGCGAGCACCTCTTCTTGGGATGTTAAGGAAACACGGTGTAACCTTTCCCGACGGGGCAGGGAAATGGCCCCTCATCTGGAGCTCAACAGGGGAAAACGGGGCTCCTGTTATGTCTTGGCGGGACCCTTGGTATTCCTCTCGATTGGGGACGGGTGTGGCAGGGAACTTCTTGGATCACAGCAAGGGCGTGAAGGGCCTTTGGAGGTCCACGAGGGACGGGGTGAATTCCCCTGGAATGCCGTTGTGAACATGGCCACACCACACCTGCAGGGGAGAAGCTTCCGTTTTACTGGAGTAGCAGCGGGGTCCTCTCGAGTTACAGGGGGATCCCAGGGACCCCACCCTGTATCCTCAGGAGAGGCCATTCACAGTGCGAGTTGAGAGACACCCCTGGGGATTCCTCCCCAGTCATCGCCGGGTCCTCAGTCCTCGTCTGGTGCTGAGGTCGCAGCCTTAGATTTCCTCGCTCATGCTTTCACAGGTCTTGAGGTTACTCTGGAGCCCCCACAGGGGAGTCAGGCCTCTTGTCGCCTGGAGACTTGCACGGTATCTTTATTCCCCAATTGCAGTGGCAGTGTCGGACTCCCCGTAAAGCGGACACAGGGATCTGTGTCTTGACATCAAGGTACTCCAGGGCTCTCACACACGCCAGTGTGTTGGGAGTCGAGCCTCGGGGTGACAGTCAAGACAGTGCAGGGCAGTCATGTTCATCTGGAATGGTCGAGGCATTTGGGGGTCTTGGGGAGTGGTGGTTGGACACTTGAGGCTCCTCCCGACTCTCCAGATGCGAGGCCACGTCGTGGGGATGTGAAGGGAGAGCCGGAAAACCTTTCCGGATGGAGCAGGGACAGGGCCCCTATTCTGGAGCTCAGCAGGGGCAAACGGAGCTCCTGTTGAGCGTGGCGGGACTCTCGGGGTTCCTCTCGAATGGGGACGATTGGGGCGGGGAACTTCCTAGGTCACAAAAAGGGAATGAAGGAGCCTTTCTAGGTCCAAGAGGGAAGGGGTTATTTCCCATGAGATGCTGCAGCGCACAAGGAACTCACCCTCCCTGCAGGAGAGAAGCTTCTGTTTTTTTGTGAGTTGCGGTCGGGTCCTCTCGAGAACGACGGGGCCCCTAGGTACCCGAACCTGTGGCCTCAGGAGAGGCCAGTCTTCATGCGAGTTGCCAGGCACCTGTGGGATTTCCTCCCGAGACGTCGCCAGATTCTCAGTCCTCTTCTGGTGCTGAGGCCGGAGCCTGTGCTTGCCTCGCCCATGCTGACATAGGTCTTGGGATTCCCCTGGAGCCACCATAGGGGTGTCAGGCCTTGTCTCGCCCAGGGACGTGCACAGCTGCTTTCCTCTCCAACTGCAGCAACAGTGTCCGGGTCACTGTCGAGCAGATACAGGGATCAGTGGCTTGACATCGAGGTACCCCAGGGCTATCACACATGCCAGTGTGCCAGAGTCGAGCCTCAGGGTGACAGTCGAGGCAGTGCAGGGCATTCAGGGTCATCTGGAGCGGACTAGGCTTTTGGGTATCTTGGGGAGTGGTGGTCTGGTCGGACACCTGAGGCTCCTCCTGACTCTCCTGATTCTAGGCCACCTTTGGGATGTGAGGGGAGTGCCGGAAATTCTTTCCTGATGGAGCATGGAAAGGGCCACTCATCTGGAGCTCAGCAGGGGAACACGGGACTCCTCTTGAGTCACATGGGGCCCTCTTGGATCCTCTTGTGTGGTGATGGTTGGCTTGGGGAACTTTCTAGGTCACAATATGCGTATGAAGGAGACTTTCGAGGTCCAAGAGGGAAGGGGTGATTTCCCCCGTGTTCCTGCGGTGGACAAGGGACTCACCCTCCCTGCTCGGGAGAAGCTATGGGTTTTTCTTGAGTTGTGGCATGGTCCTCTTGAGTTACGACGTGGACCCCAAGGACCCGTCCCTGTAGCCTCAGGAGAGGCCAGTCTCCATGGGAGTTGCCAGGCACCTGTGGGATTTCCTCCCGAGATGTCGCCGGGTTCTCAGTCCTCTTCTGGTGCTGAGGCCAGAGCCTGTGCTTGCCTTGCCCATGCTGACATACGTTTTGGGGTTCCCCTGGAGCCCCCACAGGGAAGCTAGGCTCATCTCGCCCAGGGACGTGCACAGCCACTTCCCTCCCAAAGTGCAGCAACAGTGTCCAGGTCCTTTTCGAGCAGATACAGGGATCAGTGGCTTGACCTCAAGGTACCCCAGGGCTATTACACGTGCCCGAGTGCCGGAGTCGAGCCTCGGGGTGACAGTCTAGGCAGTGCAGGACAGTCATAATCATCTGAAGTGGACTAGGCATTTGTGGGTCTTGCGTAAATGTGACCCGATGCCTGAGCCTTCTCTGCACTCTCCTGGTGTGAGTGCCTCCTGTTGAGATGCTAGGTGAGAGCCAGGAACACTTTCCCGATGGAGCAGGGAAAGGGCCCCTCATCTGGATCTAAGCATGGGAAAATGGAGCTCCACTTGAGTCGTGGTGGGCGGTCCTCTCAAGTGGGGATTTTAAGGTGGGGAACTTCTTGGGTAACAGCAAGGGTGTGAAAGAGCATTTAGAGGTCCAAGAGGGAACAAGTGATTTCCCCCCGAACGCGGCAGCAGACAACGGCCTCACTCCTCCTGCAAGGGTGAAGCTTCTGGTTTTGCTCGAGTTGCGGCGGGGTCCTCTCGAGTTGTGCGGGTACGACAGGGGTCCGCCCCTGTGGCCTCAGGATAAGCCACTCTCCGTGTGAGGGCGAGGCACATTGGGGGATTCGTCCCCAGTGGCACCACGTTCTCAGTTCCATTCTGGTGCTGAGTCCGGAGCCTGAGCTTTCCTCACCCGTGCCTATGTAGGTAGTGGGTTTCCACTGGAAACCCCTCATGGTAGTCAGGCCTCCTGTCGCCCATAGACGTACAGGGCTGCTTTACTTCAGGGTGCAGCAGCCGTGTCCGGCTCTCTGTCGAATGGACAACAGTATCTGTGGCTGGCACTCGACGTACCCCAGGGCTATCACGTGCCAGTGTGTCAGCAGTCGAGCTTTGGGGTGACAGTGGAGACAGTGCAGGGCAGTCAGGTTCATCTGCAGTGGACGAGGCATTTGGCTATCTTGGGGAATGGTGGTTGGACACCTGAGGCTCCTCTCGACTCTCCTGATGCGAGGCCACCTCTTTGGATGCGAGGAAAACGCCTGAAAACCTTTCAGGATGGAGCAGGGAAAGGGCAACTCATCTGGAGCTCAGCAGGAAAAAAAGGGGCTCCTCTTGAGTCGCAGCAGAACCATCGAGGTTCTTCACGAGTGGGGACGGTTGGGGCGTGGAACTTCCTTGTTCACAACGAGGGTATGAAGGAGCCTTTCGAGGTCCAAGAGGGAAAGGGTGATTTCCCCTGAGATGCTGCAGCGGACAAGGGACTTGCAGTGGAGAATTTTCTGGTTTTTCTTGAGTTGCAGCGGGGACCTCTCGAGTTATGACGGGGACACCAGGGACCCACTGCTGTGGCCTCAGGAGAGGCCAGTCACCATGCGAGTTTCGAGGCACCTGTGGGGACTCCTCCCAAGACCTTGCCGGGTCCTTAGTCCTCATCTGGTGCTGAGGTTGGAGCCTGTGCTTGCCTCGCCCATGCTGACATATGTCTTGGGGTTCCCTGGAGCCTCCATAGGGTTGTCAGGCCTCATCTCGCCAGAGGACGTGCACAGCCGCTTTCCTCCCCAACTGCAGCAACAGTGTCCGGGTCCCTGTTCTGCGAATACAGAGATCAATGGCTTGACCTCGAGGTACCCCAGGGCTATCACAAGTGCCAGTGTGCCAGAGTCGAGACTCGGGGTGACCGTCGAAGCAGTGCAGGACAGTCAGATTCATCTGGAGTGGACTAGGGATTTGGGACTCTTGGGGAAATGTGACCCGACGCTTGAGGCTTCCCTGGACTCTCCTGTTGTGAGTGCGTCCTCTTGGGATGCGAGGGAAGAGCCGGGAATTCTTTCCCGTTGGAGCAAGGAAAGGGCCCCTCATCTGGACTGAGCAAGGGGAAATGGAGCTCCTCTTGAGTCGGGGTGGAACCCTCAGCGGGCCTCTCGATTGGGAACGTGTGGGTCAGGGAAATTCTTGGGTCACAGCAAGGGTGTGAAAGAGCATTTCGAGTTCCAAGAGGGAATGGGTGATTTCCCCCGTGTCGCCGCAGTGGACAAGGGCCTCACTCCGCCTGCAAGGGTGAAGCTTCTGGGTTTTCTCCAGTTGCGGTGGGGTCCTCTCCAGTTACGATGGGGACCAAAGGGATCCGCCCCTGTGGCCCCAGGATAGGCCAGTCTTTGTGCGAGGGGCGAGGCATATCTGGGGATTCCTCCCCAGTGGTACCAAGTCCTCAGTCCCCTTCTAGTGCAGAGGCTGCAGCCTAAGATTGCCTCGCCCATGCTGATATTTGTATTGGGCTTCCCCTGGGGCCTGCAGAGAGAAGTCAGGTCTCATCTCGACTGGAGATATGCAAGGCCGCTTTCCTTCCCAACTGCAGTAACAGTGTCCGTGTCCCTTTCGAGCAGATACAGGGATCTATGGCTTGAGCTCGAGGTACCCTAGGGCTGTCACACGTGCCAGTGTGCCAGAGCCGAGCCTCCAGGTTCCAGTCGAGGCAGTGCAGGGCAGTCAGGTTCATCTGAATTGGACGAGGCATTTGGGGTTTTTGGGGAATGGTGGCCCAATCTGTGAGACTCCTCCCGACTTTCCAGGTGACAGCACCACCTCTTGGAATGCGAGGGGAACACCGCACAACCTTTCCCGAAGGAGCAGGGAAAGGGCCCCTCATCTGGAGCTCAGCAGGGGAAAACTGGGCTCATCTTTGTGGGGCCCTCAATGGGAAACCTCGGAGGAAAAACACAAAGGGTGTAGCTTGACAGTTGTAGACAGCTGGAAACAGTTGAAAGCTAAGATGAGGCAAAGCGGAAGTGATACGGGCGGGGTCTGTGTTTGTCAGTTTTTGATTTGCTCTCTTGTTTTCCATGCACGTGAGGATTTGACCTTTAACATAACTGGTGCAACTGATGGCACGTAATGATTTGACCTTTAATGTGATTGGTGCAACTATGGAAAGTCCCTCCTAAAACACCCCCTGCTTGCCTATATAAGCTGGGAGTTTGCAGCAATAAAGTGGAACTGCTTCGAGGGAACCCCTGTCGTGTCTGATTGTCCCTCCCTCGCTGAGCGGCTGGGTTGTCAGACAGCAGGCTCAACTCTCCTCGGGACCCCTCGGCTTTGCTGAGGGAAGTTCCATTGCCTCCACTCTATCTGCGGAGTGCCCCCCAGCAGAAACTGGCGCCCAATGTGGGGCGTGAAGCAGACAGACGGAGGTGGTGTCACCATGCGGCTCTCAAAGTGGAGCATCGAAGGACCCTAGGCTGGTCACAGCGCAGAGCTCCCTTTAGAGGAGTATTGCCCAAGGTAATCCGGATTTTGAGGTGGGTCCCCCTCCCTTATGAGGGAAGTGTCAAAACTCTTATTTTCCTTCTCCTCTTCTTTTCTGATCTGTCCTTAATTCTTTTTTTTTTTTCTGGAGTTTCAGTGAACAGGTGAACGGTTGTGGAGGAAACTGATAAGTCCTGGCTAGGGTCACTCTCTGGCAGACTTTGAAGGCCCCAAAACAGGTAAGCCTCAGTAACTAGAGCTGACCGGGTGAAACTCCCCTTTAATCTTTCTTACCTGAGGACGTGGCCTAGAATCTTCCCTGTGGGCATGGGTCAGGCACTTAAAGGCCATTAGGGCGCCTGCCACTTGAAGACTCACCTGAGAGGATAAGGGGGTCACCAAATGGACTAGAAACCTCTAGGTTGCATGCCCCAAGCAAGAAAACTTCCGTGCAATGACACAGGCACATAAACAGTTCAAAAGCACACCATAAGCCCAACTTTCTNACCTGAGAGGATAAGGGGGTCACCAAATGGACTAGAAACCTCTAGGTTGCATGCCCCAAGCAAGAAAACTTCCGTGCAATGACACAGGCACATAAACAGTTCAAAAGCACACCATAAGCCCAACTTTCTGGCCACCTCCACTCCCGGTAGGATTTTTGGTGGTTGTCCTCAGTGACTTTTCTTTCTATTCTCTCTGGTAGCATGGGAAATAGCATCAGCAAATCTGATGAGCCTGCACTCAAGGCGTTGAGATATATACTCATAAGCAGGGGATTTGAGATTTCTGATGCTCAGGACATTAAGGTCTGGGGGACCACTGTACGGTT
>SJYW01008715.1:4552-18937 GCA_006410735.1 Raphicerus campestris
TTTATTTTTTATTTTTTTTCCTTTTAATACTTTATTCTGTTTTACAGTACTGTATTGGTTTTGCCATACATCGACATGAATCATCCACATCTTTTTTTTTTTTAACAAGGAGCTTATTAGAATTAATAACAGTTTTTTGTATTTATATAATACTCAAAAGTTTCATGCTAAAATTTAACACAGTATGACATAACTGCCTGTTATTCAAGTCCCATGAAAACTTTTGCATTAATAGACATACTTTACTTCAACCATTACCTTTAAATACAAGAACTGTTTATTGTTAGCAACTTTGGGATAATTATAGGATTATTTTATATATAATTAATCATTTTACTATAAACTTTATAGATTAACTTTTAAATAAATCCATATCACAAATGTAGAGACTCATTGGAAAGCAGAGATAGCATATGTTTCCTTTAAGATAGGGACAGTTAATAATTAATAAATAACCCAAAGCTCAAAGTACATTTCAGAATTTAAAAAAGAATAGAATTTTATGTTATTGTTCTCAATACTTGTAATGATCCATCATTTCAGGAGTTTGGAAAGGCTGGTCCTTTATGAGCAGGTTAGATTCTAGGTCAAACATATTTTAAGGTCTAGAATTTGTTCATCTTCCCAATATTTTCAATAATTAGACAGTAGCATATTTTTGCTAACATCTGACCCCCATAGATCCTCAAAGAGTATAGTGAAGTGAAGTCGTTCAGTCATGTCCAGCTATTTGCAACACCATGTACTGTAGCCTACCAAGCTCCTCCGTCCATGAGATTTTCCAGGAAAGAGTACTGAAGTGGGTTGCCATTTCCTTTTCCAGGGGATCTTCCCAACCCAGGGATTGAACATGGGTCTCCCGCATTGTAGGCAGATGCTTTACCGTCTGAACCACCAGGAAAGCCCAAAGAGTATAAGGAAAAATTAAATAAAATCTAATGAGCTTGAACTTTCAGTTGGGAAAAGACCAGTAGTAGGATCTACTTCGTCTCCCTTAATCTCCTAATTTTTTCATTTTGCTTAAAAATTATTTGGAACTATGTCTGCTCTTTTCTCCTATTATCCTGACTGACAGTGGAGAAAAAATAAAACTAATAAGTAAACTGTTAAGAGATTCAGCAGTATCAGAAAATTACTTGAAATCTATGACATAATTACTTAAATTTACAACATTAAATGATTCACTCAGTACAATTATTAAGGTCAAACTTCAGGATATGGCTCCAGACCTCCTTCACAAGAAACTACAGGGGAAGGGTGTGGGAATACAGGTGGTTCTTAGAACAGAAGCAAAACCCTCAATCTGAATGTTCACATCAAATCAAACATTATGTACCAGACTTAAATGTTATATTTCTATAAATCTGGAAGTATTAAAATTATTTTTAAAAGATATAGACATTAATTTGTACTGTGAACACAATGTATTCTTTGTGTGTAATAGGGCAGAACAAATTTGACTCCATATTGGATCTTTTTTACTTTAATCATCATATTCTAATTTTTTTTGCTACAAGTTAACCACTAGTTTCCTATAATTTAAAGTGTACATAATGGTCCATCTTCTGGAACGTTGCCTCCCAAGTCTGAGCATTAAGCTAAAATGCCTTTGTTTAAGCTCTAAGGAAATATCTTGACCAGTTCAGTTCAGTTCAGTCGCTCAGTCGTGTCCAACTCTTTCGNTCCCATTCAAATTTGATCCTTAATCCCCTGGACAGAATTAGGTACTTCTGAAAGTTTTCATTAAAACCTATATATGCAGCTCAGTTCAGTTCAGTTGCTGAGTCGTGTCCGACTCTTTGAGACCCTATGAATCGCAGCATGCCAGACCTCCCTGTCCATCACCAACTCCTGTAGTTCACTCAGACTCACATCCATCGAGTTGGTGATGCCATCCAGCCATCTCATTCTCTGTCGTTCCCTTCTCCTCCTACTCCCAGTCCTTCCCAGCATCAGGGTATTTCTCAATGAGTCAACTTCTTGCATGAGGTGGCCAAAGTATTGCAGTTTCAGATTTAGCATCAGTCCTTCCAATGAACACCCAGGACTGATCTCCTTTAGGATTGACTGGCTGGATCTCCTTGTAGTCCCAGGGACTCTCAAGAGTCTTCTGCTACACCACAGCTCAAAGCATCAGTTCTTCGGCACTCAGCTTTCTTCACAGTACAACTCTCACATCTATACACGACCACTGGAAAAACCATAGCCTTGGCTAGAAGAACCTTTGTTGGCAAAGTAATATATCTGCTTGTCAATATGCTATCTAGGTTGGTCATAACTTTCCTTCCAGGGAGTAAGCGTCTTTTAATTTTGTAGCTGCAATTACCATCTGCAGTGATTTTGGAGCCCCCCAAAATAAAGTCTGACACTGTTTCCACTGTTTCTCCATCTATTTCCCATGAAGTGATGGGACCAGATGCCATGATCTTCGTTTTCTGAATGTTGAGCTTTAAGCCAACTTTTTCACTCTCCTCTTTCACTCTCATCAGGAGGCTTTTTAGCGCCTCTTCACTTTCTGCCATAAGGGTGGTGTCATCTGCATATCTGAGGTTATTGATTTTTCCTGGCAATCTTGATTCCAGCTTGTACTTCTTCTAGCCCAGCATTTCTCATGATGTACTCTGCATATAAGTTAAATAACCAGGGTGATAATATACAGCCTTGATGTACTCCTTTTCATATTTGAAACCAGTCTGTTGTTCCATGTCCAGTTCTAACTGTTGCTTCCTGACCTGCATAGAGGTTTCTCAAGAGACAGGCCAGGTGGTCTGGTATTCCCATCTCTCAGAATTTTCAACCGTTTATTGGGATCCACATAGTCAAAGGCTTTGGCATAGTCAATAAAGCAGAAATATATGTTTTTCTGGAACTCTCTTGCTTTTTCCATGATCCAGCGGATGTTGGCAATTTGATTTCTGGTTCCTCTGCCTTTTCTAAAACCAGCTTGAACATCTGGAAGTTTGTAGTTCATGTATTGCTGAAGCCTGGCTTGGAGAATTTTAAGAATTACTTTACTAGTGTGTGAGATGAGTGCAATTGTGCAGTAGTTTGAGCATTCTTTGGCATTGGCTTTCTTTGGGATTGGAATGAAAACTGACCTTTTCCAGTCCTGTGACCACTGCTGAGTTTTCCAAATTTGCTGACATATTGAATGTAGCACTTTCACAGCATCATCTTTCAGGATTTAAAATAGCCCACCTGTAAATGACTTCAGGTAAGAAAAAATTAACACAACTCTTCCAGAATATGGCTGGAACCAGGGAATATTTGCAATAATGTATCACTGTTTTTATTGTTGTTTGTTTCTTTTTACTTTACCTCTCCAACTCCCCATCTTTGTTACATAAAATAAACTAGCATCCAACCATCCAAGCCAAAGATGATTCTTTGGGACACTAGTCCACCATTCTTAGTGTTGGCTTTCCAAATAAAGTCACTACTACTTTCTCTAACAACTTGTTGCTTCATTTATTGGCCTGTCATGTGGCAAACAGTATGCGCTTGAACCCAGTAACATCCCAAGTTTATTTTTCTTATTGTGGTATTTCCAGTAACAACTGGTTTACATAATAAAATCTGATTTTTAAGATATTCTTTGGCTAATTTAAAGACTTGTATTAAACTATTTGAGTACAGACACCAAAGCTTTATACGTATGTTTTTTCTCACCAGCCCTTTTCCAGAACTACCAAACCTTTGTTATAGTGATGTCCATCTTTACAGTGAAAAGTTTTGCTAATTAACTTAGCTGTACTTGATAAAATCATTTTATTATTTTCTTGGACTTTTTTTGGAGTCAAAATTTCAAAATTGTGTTTTTTACAGCACTGAAGTATCATAAACTTAGGGTAATGTGGCTCTTGTGCTCACCGATACTTAGAGCCCCAGATACCCTATGAAGAAAGGGGTTTGACTCTGCAATTGACCTGAAGACCTCTGTGCTTCTGCATAAATGTGTGAATGACAATATATGAATGAATGAAAGCATCACCTCTAGCTTCTCATTCATATGTGTGTTTGTATGTGTGTGTTTTGCAGGTGTTGGATAACTATATAATTCATCTTCTTTTATTGAAGGTAATAAAATATTTACTCAGTGAAATGATCATTAATTATCAAACTATGGATAATGATTAAGGAAACGTAAAAACAAACAAAAGAAAGGCAAAAAAGGAAAATATGCTTCCCCCAACTCTTCAGGTTGTTCGCAGTTTTCAGTGAGGCTATTAAAATTCTGTGGTAGAGAGTTCTGAAAAATGTGGTCCATTGGAGAATGAAATGGAAAATCACTTCAGTATTCTTGCCTTGAGAATCATAGGAATAGTATGAAGAGGGAAAATAAAGATGAACTTCCCACGTCAGTATGTGCCAAATATTCTGTTGGAAGACTGGAGAAATAATTCCAGAAGGAATGAAGAGATGGAGCCAAAGCAAAAACAACACCCAGTTGTGAATGTGACTGGTGACGGAAATAAGTCCTATGCTATAAAGAAAAATACTGCATTAGTTCAGTTCAGTTCAGTCACTCAGTCGTGTCTGACTCTGCAACCCCATGAATCGCAGAACACCAGGCCTTCTTGTCTATCACCAACTCCCGGAGTTCGCTCAGACTCGCATCCATCGAGTCCGTGGTGCCATCCAGCCATCTCATCCTTGGTTGTCCCCTTCTCCTCCTGCCTCCAATCCCTCCCAGCATCAAAGTCTTTTCTAATGAGTCAACTCTTCACATGAAGTGGCCAAAGTACTGGAGTTTCAACTTTCACATCATTCCTTCCAAAGAAATCCCGGAACTGATCTCCTTCAGAATGGACTGGTTGGATCTCCTTGATCCTGGAATTTTAGGTCCATGAATCAAGGTAAATTGAAATTGGTCAAACAGGAGATGGCAAGAGTGAACATCGATATTTTAGAAATCAGTGAACTAAATGGACTGCAATGGGTGAATTTAATTTAGATTACAATTATCATCTACTACTGCAGGCAAGAATCCCTTAGAAGAAATGGAGTAACCCTCATATTCAACAAAGAGTCTACAATGCAATACGTGAGTAGGTGCAATCTCAAAAACAACAGAATGCTCTCTGTTCATTTCCAAGGCAAACCATTCAATATCACAATAATCCAACTCTATGTCCCAACCAGTAATGCTGAAGAAGATGAAGTGAATGGTACTATGAAGAGCTACAACACCTTCTAAAACTAACACACACACACACACACACACACACACACACACACACACACAAACAAGTCCTATTCATTATAGGGGTCTGGAATGCAAAAGTAGGAAGTCAAGAGATACCTGGGATAACAGGCAAATTTTGCCTTGGATTACAAAATGAAACTGGGAAAAGGCTGAAAGAGTTTTGCCAAGAGAATGCACTTGTCATTGAAAACACCATCTTCTGACAACACAAGAAAAGACTCTACCATGGATGTCACCAGATGGTCAATACCGAAATAAGATTGATTATATTCTTTGCAGCCAAATATGGAGAAGGTCTATACAGTTAGTAAAAGCAAGACTGGAAGCAGACTGTGGCTCTGATCAAGTACTCCTTATTGCCCAATTCAGACTTAAATTGAAGAAAGTAGGGAAAACCACTAGGCCATTCAAAGAAAGAAAGAAAGGAAAGTGAAGTCACTCAGTCATGTCCAGCTCTTTGCAACTCCATGGACTGTAGCCTACCAGGCTCCTCCGTCCATGGGATTCTCCAGGCAAGTGTACTGGAGTAGGTTTCCATTTCCTTCTCCAGGGGATCTTCCTGACTCAGGGATCGAACCTAGGTCTACTGTATTCCAGGCAGACGCTTTAACCTCTGAGCAACCATGACCTAAGTCAAATCCCTTACAATTATACAGTGGAAGTGACAAATAGATTCAAGAGATTAGATCTGATAGACAGAATGCCTGAAGAACTATGGACAGAGGTTCCTAACATTGTACAAGAGGCAGTCTTTAAGACCATCTCCAAGAAAATTAAATGCAAAAAGGCAAAATTGTTGTCTGAAGAGGCCTTACAAATAGCTGACAAAAGAAGATAAATTAAAGGCAAAGGAGAAAATGAAAGATAAAGCCATTTGAATGCAGAGTTCCAAAGAATAGCAGGAAGAGGTATCAAAACTTTTCTCAGTGATCCATGCAAAGAAATAGAGAAAAAAAAAAAAAGTAGAATGGGAAAAACTAGCGATCTCTTAAAGAAAGTTAGAAATACCAAGGAAATATTTCCTGCAAAGATGGGCACGATAAAGGACAGAAATGTTATGGACCTAACAGAAGCAAAAGATATTAAGAAGAGATGGCAAGAGTACAGGGAAAGTCTTCATAATCCAGATAACCATGATGGTGTGATCACTCACCTAGAGCCATTTATCTTGGAATGTGAAGGCAAGTGGGCCTTAGGAGGCATCCGTATGAACAAAGCTAGTGGAGGTGATGGAATTCTAGTTAATCTATTTCAAATTCTAAAAAAAAAAAAAAAAGATGATGCTGTTAAACTGCTACACTCAATATGCCAGCAAATTTGGAAACCACAGCAGTGGCCACTGGACTGGAAAATTTTAATTCCAGTCCCAAAAAAATACAATGCTAAAGAATGTTCAAACTATTGCACAATTGTACTCATCTCACAAACTAAGTAATGCTCAAAATTCTCCAGTTCAGGCTTCAGCAGTTTGTGAACCATGAGCTTCCAGATATTCAAGCTGGATTTAGAAAAGGCAGAGGAACTAGAGATCAAATTGCCAACATCTGTTGGCATCATCGAAAAACCGAGAGAGTTCCATAAAAACTATTTTGACTATGCCAAAGACTTTGACTGTGGGGATTATAACAAACCGTGGAAAATTCTGAAAGAGATAGGAATACCAAACCACCTCAGTTATGTAGGTCAAGAGGCAGTAGTTAAAACCAGACATGGAACAACAGACATTTTCCCAAATTGGGAAAGGGATAAGTCAAGGCTGCATATCAGAACCTGGTTTATTTAACTTATGTGCAGAGTACATCATGTGAAATGCCGAGCTAAATGAAGCACAAGCTGGAATCAAGTTTGCTGGAAGAAATATCAATAACCTCAGATATGCAGATGATATCACCCTTATGGCAGAAAGTGAAGACGAATGAANGGTTTATTTAACTTATGTGCAGAGTACATCATGTGAAATGCCGAGCTAAATGAAGCACAAGCTGGAATCAAGTTTGCTGGAAGAAATATCAATAACCTCAGATATGCAGATGATATCACCCTTATGGCAGAAAGTGAAGATGAATGAAAGAGCCTCTTGTTGAATGAAAAAACAGAGAGTGAAAAAGATGGCTTAAAACTCAGCATTCAGAAAACTAAGATCATGGATCTAGCCCCTTCACTTCATGCAATAAGATGGGAAACAATGGAAACAATGACAGATTGTAGTTTTTGTGGCTCCAAAATCACTGCAGATGGTTACTGCAACCATTCAATTAAAAGATGCTTGCTTCTTGGGAGAAAAGCTATCACCAACCTAGACAGCATATTAAAATGCAAAGATATGACTTTGCTGACAAAGGTCCATGTTATGAAAGCTATGGTTTTTCGAGTAGTTATGTATCTACGTGAGAACTGGACTTTAAAAAAAGCTGAGTGCCAAAGAATTGATGCTTTTGAACTGTGGTGTTGGAGAACACTCTTGAGAGTACCTTGGACTTCAAGGAGATATCAGTCTATCCTAAAAGATATCAGTCTATCCTAAAAGATATCAGTCCTTCAGGACTGATATTCATTGGAAGGACTGATACTGAAGCAGAAACTCAAGTATTTTGGCCACCAGATGCAAAGATCTGACTCACTGGGAAAAACCTTGATTCTGGGAGAGATTGAAGGTGGGAGAAGGGGACAACAGAGGATGAGATGGTTGGATGGTATTACTGACTCAATGGACATGAGTTTGAGTGAACTCTGGAAGTTGGTGATGGACAGGGAAGCCTCTTCTGCTGCAGTCAACGGGATTGCAAAGAGTCGGACACAACTGAGAAACTGAACTGAACTAAATTAAAATTGAGCTTTGGAAAGTTGAGAAATTTGAAATAACCATATGGGAAATGGGAGCTTATTTCAGAAATGAGCATGAACTTGGAGAATATCATTTTTCTTTTTTTGGCTAGGGAAATATAGGCAAACCATGACCTTTTACATTCAAATGGGTGCTATTTGACATTTTATTACAAGATGGTGATGAAGTTTTTGGAAGCAGAATACAACCATACACTCTAACTCTCCTTAGTTTTAGAAAACTAAGATCGTGACATCTGGTCCCATCGCTTCATAGGAAATAGATGGGGAAACAGTGGAAACAGTAACAGACTTTAGTTTGTTGGGCTCTAAAATCACTGCAGATGGTGACTGTAGCCATGAAATTAATAGACACTTGCTCCTGGCAGAAAACTTACGACCAACCTAGACCACATATTGAAAAGCAGAGACATTACTTTGCTGACAAAGATCTGTCTAATCAGTTGTCATGTATGGATGTGAGAGTTGGACTATAAAGAAAGCTGAGCACCAAAGAATTGGTGTTTTTGAACTTTGGTGTTGGAGAAGACTCTTGAGAGTCCCTTGGACTGCAGGAAGATCCAACCAGTCCATCCTAAAGGAAATCAGTCCTGAATAGTCATTGAAGGGACTGATGCTGAAGCTGAAACTCCCATACTTTGGCCACCTGATGCGAAGTACTGACTCATTTGAAAAAACTTTCATGCTGGGAAAAATTCAAAGCGGGAGGAAAAGGGGATGACAGAGGATGAGATGGTTGGATGACATCGCCGACTCAATGGACGTGACTGTGAATAAACTCTGAGAGTTTGTGGTGGATAGAGATGCCTGGTTTGCTGTAGTCCATAAGGTTGCAAAGAGTTGGACACGACTGTGCAATTGAACTGAAGTGAATTTTAGACAATCATAAAAGTCTACAGTGTCATATCCTCAGGATATCATTGTTTTATATCTTTTCATCAGTGGTGGTATATTTCCTGTTTTCCATGGGGCCTTTACCTTTATCACTCATAACAGTCCTCTAATCAACTAGCTATTTGACTTTGTCAGGTTTTTTTTTTTTTTTCTAGATAACGTTCAAGTTTCTTTAACTGTATGACATTCAGTGATTTTCTTTTTTTTTTTCATTTTTTGTTAGCATGTTTACTATTTATTTTCCCACTAGCATAATAAAATGAAAATATTTTGAAAATTCCTGGCAGCAGGTTTTGGGGACAATGAATGATACAGTGACTGTGTAAATCATTTCACTTTACTCATACACAGCTTCTACTTCAATTCACTGGGATGCTTGAGTGGGTCATTTGAATAATACATATAAGGAAAATATGCCTCTAGACATATTTAATTCTCCCCTGAAGGTGTCATAAACTAATATTCTTGATTCTATGCAGATCCAATTATTTTTCCCTTGGTAGAAATAATGTTTACTCGTGATTTGAGGAAAGTAGAATAAATGAAAACTAATAGTCACTCATATTCCTGGGGACTAGGAACCTCATTTACTTCTCACAGTATTATGTGATTGTGATAAAGAAGTGGAATGTAGCACAGATAAAGTGGCTATTTTCATTTTAATATCTGGTACTGTGTAAATTGAGATAACCCAGGCTGAGTTGTAGAGGTAATGAGACAGAAATCTCAGGGACTTCATACAATGCATGTTTATATTTTGTTCACAGTTTGTGTCTATTTCAGGTTGGTGTTCATGGAGAGGGAGTGGGAACATAGGGGTTGTGACTGACATCATTCTTATTCTGTGAGCCAAGCTGACCTAGCCTCTCTGTAAGGAGAAATTTCTTGGCACTTGTGAATGCAAAAGGAGAGAAGTGTCTGCCAATCAAGCATTGTAACTTAAAGGCTTTCACCCTAAGTGACTAGCTCTTAATTTACACTAGCACTTCACTTACAAAAGCCAACCAAATGGTTAGGCTTAACTTCAGAGAACCAAGGAAGTACCACCCACATTCACAGGCCAGAAAACATGAGAATGAAATGTATCTGTGCACAAATCTAATGAGTCCATGGGCGCTCTGCACTTTTTTTGCCCACAGACAAGAAAGCTGATTTTAAAATACTGAAGTCATTTTCAACTACAGTTGCATAATTAAATGTTTTATATTCCCTGTGGATCTTTAGCTGTATGATTTNCCCATGGGCACTCTGCACTTTTTTTGCCCACAGACAAGAAAGCTGATTTTAAAATACTGAAGTCATTTTCAACTACAGTTGCATAATTAAATGTTTTATATTCCCTGTGGATCTTTAGCTGTATAATTTCTACACTCAAGTATGCGACATAATCAGTAGTAAGACATTGAATGATTCTTAGAGATTAACAAATTAGAAGTATTGATTAGAGATTTACAAATTGAATAGCCCTAAATATCTCAAAGAATCAACAGGTGGCCAGGGTTTCTTGATTTCTGGGAGGCAGTGATGAGAGAATAAGCAAAAGTCCAGCAGGGGGAACTCCACACGCNAGTAGTAAGACATTGAATGTTTCTTAGAGATTTACAAATTAGAAATATTGATTAGAGATTTACAAATTGAATAGAATTCTTTGATTCTCAAAGAATCAACTGGTGGCCAGGGTTTCTTGATTTCTAGGAAGGCAGTGATGAGAGAATAAGCAAAATTCCAGCAGGGGGAACTCCACACTCAGTCACTGGTTCTGATCAACAATTATGTTTGTATGTGAACAAAGATCTTACTCCAGTGACAACATATATAGTAACTAGACTGGGCAAAGAGAGGGAATTTTTTTTCTTCCTTTAGATATGCTATAGTACCATTTCAGAGAATCCAATAATTCTACTCTGCCAAATGCTGTTCCGCACAAAAGCTGTCTTGGTATGCCTTATATAAAATATCCATTTATTTCCCCACATACAATAATTCAGGAAGAAAAATTTCTTGTGTCATACGCCAGGCACTGGACTATAGACATAACATTTTTGTGGTGTTTGTACTGCAAGGGATGGAAAATAAATGTAAATAAATTAGAATATCATATGGCTAGCACTCTATCAGCTCAAACCATTACTAAAAGGACATTAAGAAGATATAAATAAATAAATAAGAACTTTCCTTGAGAGAGTTCAAGAACTTTTTCATGAAACTGATTCAGAAATTTTCCAAGTGGTTCAGTTCAGTTCAGTTCAGTTGCTGAGTCATGTCTGACTCTTTGCAAACCCATGAACTGCAGCATGCCAGGCCTCCCTATCCATCACCAACTCCTGGAGTCCACCCAAACCCATGTCCATTGAGTCGATGATGCCATCCAACCATCTCATCCTCTGTCGTCCCCTTCTCCTCCTGCCCTCAATCTTTCCCAGCATCAGGGTCTTTTCCAATGAATCAGCTCTTCGCATCATGTGGCCAAAGTATTGGAGTTTCAGCCTCAGCATCAGTCCTTCCAATGAACACCAAGGACTGATATCCTTTAGGGTGGACTGGTTGGATTTCCCTGCAGTCCAAGGGATTATCAAGAGTGGAGAAGATCTTTATAAGAAAACAGATCAAGACAAATTGTATCTTCAAAAATACATTGTAACTTAATTCTGGAGCTATAGACAAGAGAATAGGGATAATCACAATGAGGAATTAACAGATATTTTAATATTGTGGTTGTTAATATTATAGTTGCTTCAATTAAAGAATCTAGATGATCAGTTAGTTTTATAGGAAAATAATTCCCTAGCAAAACAAAACATTTACCTTTTCATTACCTTCATTTCATGCTACTAATACCTCAGAGTATTATGTAGTACAGAGGTAAATTCTTTCTTCTTTGATTACCCTGTCTAGTAAATTTTACAACCTTCTTTTCCTTTCCCTAGACTCACATGGATTCTCTTGTGTTTCAATAGCTGATACCTCATCTCATTTCCCTTTCTTTTCCCTCTTTGTTTGCCTGGGAGCTTTTGGAACTCATATGCTTTGCTTTTCCTTGATTAATTACCCCTGTAAATTAATTTATGTAAATCTTTTATTCCATAAAATTGCTATGTTGAAGTTAAGTTGTTCCCAGTTTTGGGAAACCATCAAGGTAGGTATGTTTCTGAAACATCATACCTCATTTGAAAGGTTGACTCTCAAATAATTTACAGGTTTTTATTCCTGATTTAGTATAACCAAAAAGATGGAAGCACATTTGTCCTACTCATCACTCCATCTGTATCAGAACATTGTGTGTCAAATAATATTAACATAGTGAAAACATAACAGAAATTGAATCACAAAAAGTAACCAGAAATATTCTCAGAGAATCTTGTCAAATAGAGGTCATGGTATATTTTGTACCACTGTATAGTTTCACTTTTGTGTATAAATGAAACCAAATATAGAATACCTTGTTAATTGATTACATAATACTACACACCTATTAACAAAATATTAATTAATTTTGCCTCTTAAACATGATAGTATTTCTTAATATTGGAGTTTAATTTATCTAACACTACATAGAGTATTCAGTGCTCATTTATCTTTCTTGAAAGTCAGTTTCATCCATAAATGATCAGAGATGTTGCAGTATTTGTCCTTGAATCTCCATACACATTAAATATCTTCTTCAAAATTAATAAATATTTATTGTTTTAACTCTTCATAATGTATTTCATTATAACTGTCTTGAAAGGCAGGGCAACCACATCTTATTCTTATTCACAGCCAGATAGATCATTTAAATTATTTACTCAGAAAGCATTATTACATGCAAACTTATATTTTAAATGCTGACATGAATTATATCCCTGATCTATTCCTCAGTGAACTTCTCTGCCAATGACCTATTTCCTGAAGACGTGGAAATATTATAAAATCTTCCAACATTCTCCCCTGGAACACTCTGAAGTTTTACACAAGCATATTTTCAAATGGATTCAGCCTCTGACTTATAAGTGACCATTGTATTAACTGTATATCTCCTTTATAAAATAATCTCCACAGAGGCTATCTCTGCCATTGCTATTGAAGTTGTCAACACACACACACACACAGACACACACACACTGAGTGTGGCTATTTTGAGTAAGGGGTCATTTACTCATGCCCACTTCTTGGTTCATGAGCAGTATGAAATTGATAGAAAGATACATATATCTGTATTTTTTAAACTTGGGATTTGACTCTGATAATTACTAGGCATGATGCTTCTTTCTTTCTCCTAACTACAACTCTAGACCAGGTCAGTTAATACATACCTACATGACAGTTTTCCAGAAAGGGATCCAGAAGATTTAAATATAAATATATTTCAGCAGCATGTATTCTCTTATTGAATTGATGTATTACTAGATCATAAGTATGAGATGACCACTTGACTGAGTCACTGCCTGCCCAGTATCTCTATATTAGCCAACAGTAAGGCCAAAGTAGGGATGTAAGATTTTATATAAATTAAAAAAATACTTTTGTCCCTCTTGTACCTATCCATTTCGGACTAAAAGTTTGTGTATGAATACGATGTGATTGATATATAGGGGAAGTTGCAGCTATTGGGATGGAGTGTGCTGACTTTGTGCTGATGGAATATAAGCAGAAATCTTAGCAATTATTTAAGAAATATCTTAGATTCTTGGAAGAATATAAGGGACCCCAAATCTTTCTTATAAGATTCTTATAAGAAACGAAGAAAATTAATATTCTTTCCTTTGAGAATCACCACTGGGGCCATTTCTATGAAGAAAATATCTTTATATAGTTGTCCGAGATGGTTTCAATCACCTTTTTTTTTTTTTTTTTAAATATTGAAGTGTTCTCTTTGTGGGAATGCAAATTGATAAATCCACTATGGAAAACAGTATGGAGCTTCCTTGGAAACCAGTGTTCATTGCAACACTATTTACAATAGCTGGGACATGGAAATAACCTAGATGTCCATCAACAGATGAATGTATAAGACAGTTGTGGTACATATAGATAATGGAATATTACTCAGCTATAAAAAGGAACACATTTGATTCAATTCTAATGACGTGTATGACCTATTATCTAGAGTGAAGTAAATCAGAAAGAGAAAGGAAAATATCATATGTTAAGGCATATATATGGGATCTAGACGGATAGTACCAATAATCTTATGTGCAGGGCAGCAAAGGAGACACAAAGATAAAGAACAAACTTCTGGACACAGTGCAGGGAGGAGAGGGTGGGATGATTTGAGAGATTAGCATTGAATATATACTTTACTATATGTAAAATAGGTAGTCTGGGAGTTTGATGTATGATGCAGGGACCCCAAAGCCTGTGTTCACTGTGCTCTATAAAAACCTAGAGGGATGGGATTGGGAGAGAGGTGGGAGAGGGGTTCAAATGGGAAGGGACAAATGTATACCTGTGGCCAATTCATG
>SJYW01008715.1:27467-47032 GCA_006410735.1 Raphicerus campestris
TTTTTTTTTTTTTTAAATAGGGAGGAGGCTGGAGGCTGCAGGCGCTGGAGGTAAGAGGCTAGCCAATAAGGCTGCCAGCAAGTGAGGTTCTGTGCCCACGTTCACAGACTTCTTGCTTGCTTGCTCACTCTCTCAGTCGCTTCAGTCATGTCTAACTCTTTGCGACCCTATGGACTGTAGCCCACCAGGCTCCTCTGTCCATGGGGATTCTCCAGAATACTGGAGTGGGTTGCCATGCCCTCCTCCAGGGGATCTTCCTGACCCAAGGATCTAACCCACGTCTCTTTATGTCTCCTGCACTGGCAGGCAGGTTCTTTACCACTAGTGCCACTGGGGAAGCCCTGTAAGCTGGCTTAATCACACCTGCTTCGTCATCATTAATCCCTTCCTGAATGCACTCAAGACTATGGACTGGAACATGTTTTGGTAGCTTTCTGGCAACTTCTCTTCCTTATCCTCTGCCTGCCTTTCCTCTTCTACCCACCCTTAAAAATGGCAGTCCTCAGGATTCTCCCTGGGCTGTCTTTCATCTCCTGCCTGTGCGGTCCCCCAGGGCACCTTCCCTATTACAGAGCCTTCAATCATCATTCACTTTCCTAGGATCTTTTCCCTCAGCCCCAAATCTTGGCGTTCTCCCAGACCCCAGTCAATGTATTCAAAGTGGAATTCATCATTTCTGCCCCAAACTTGCCCGTCTGGCTCTCCGTTTCAGTCCACGCCATTCTGTTCGCCTGCTCCTCAAGCTAGAGATCATCTGTGTCTTCTCTTTCCACTTTCCTCCCATGTCCAGTCATTGTAGTCAGTGTTTCATAAAATTTTTTGTAATCAATCCAAACTACTACTCTGTACTCCAAATTGTGTTCATATTCTATCTTTAATATCAAAACGCTTAGAAAAAAATGCAGGATGGTAGATGGCAGCGGTTTTTGTCTGTTAGTGTGTTCTCAGCATCAGTGATGGAGTTGCTGTTGATTGCTACTGAAACCCAGACTCTCTTTTTTCTAACAGAATTCAGTTTTGTTCAGATTTACACTTCATCTCCTGCTTCAGAGGACAATTCCAAATAGTCTAAGCCACCAATTCTCCAAGTCCCTGAGACCCTTCCAGCAGGTCTGGGAGGTCAAACCTATTTTTATTCTAAGCCATTATTTGCCTTTTCACTCTCATTCTTTTATGAGTATACACTAGACTTTTCCAGAGGCTATCATGTGATATTGCAATAGATTGAATGCAGAAACAGATATGAGAACTCAGCTGTCTTCTATTAACTAGAAATTAAAGGGATTTACAAAAATGTGGAACACTGCCACACTTCTCACTAAGCTTTAACAAGAAGTTTTTTTTTAAAATAACAAATATGTTATGTTCACATGTAATGAGTTTATTATTGTTGTTTTAAAATAAGCTGACAAACGTTTTAAAAACTTTCCAGTGTTAATTTATAATACAATACACATGAATACCTTTAATCCACCTAAACACAAGCTCTCTGGTGACCAGTTTTAGAATATTAAAGGGGTCCCAAGTGGAAAAAAATTTGAGAACCACTGTTCTAACTTGATGACAGCTATTGGTTATGTAAGTGACCAAATTAGCCCAATCAGATTAGATCATGGAAAGATTTATATTCCATGTCTGGGGCAGAGATTTCTCTGCTTCCTCTTGTTGGGTGTGAAAATTTTTAGTCTCCATTGCCACTGGTAGGGTGTCGCAAGGCTGCTGACGTGACCTTGTCTGAAGCCACGTTCTGCTCTTCCTGTGATATGAGAAGGTAAGTCTCCATACTGCTGGATCCAGTTTGAGATAGAGTCTCCATTATTTGCCTCTGAAAGCCTGTTCACTGATACAGCACTTACCAATGATGCCAATTCTACATCCCGTTCTGGTGTGTGTGTGTGTCTTCTTCCAATACCACCAATTAACCAAATTCTGATACTACCTGGAGAGATTAATAGCATCACATCCCACAGGTTAAGGATTCAATCCCACAAAAATGTCCTCCTCGGAGCACTCCCCACCCCTATTTCAGATGCCAGTGTGCCTGTGCTTCTGAGTGGTGGGCTATGGTTGAAGATTCCCACGGCACCTCCCTCGGTTCCATTAATGTTGCTAGGGTGACTCACAGAACTCAGAGAAACATTTTGCTTACTAGATCACTGGTTTCTTACAGAAAAATGCCAGGAGTAGTCAGGTGGAGAATGCACACAGGGCAAGGTGTGTGGAAGTGACTTGGAGCTTCCATGTCCTTTCCTTGTGGTCCTCTCCCTGCAGCAACACATGTTCACCATCCTCAAAGCTCTCTGAACACTGTTCTTCTGAGTTTCTATGGAGGCTTCATTATGTAGGTGTGATTGATTACATCACTGGCCATTGGTGAGTGATTCAACTTCCAGCCTGTCTCAATTCCCCTGAGGCCAAGGAGGTGGGACTAAAAGTTTCAACCTTCTAATCATGCTTGGCTCTCTAGGCAACCCACCCCCAAGCTTGAGTGCTGCCCAGAAGTCACTGAAGACATCTTTATGGCTTTTATCTCTTGGGAAATATCAAGGGTTTAGGGGGTCTGTGCCAGAAACGTGGACAAAGACCAAATATATATTTATTATCAGAAATCACAATGTCATAGTTAGAAATTGGGGAGTTGGCATCCCCTCCACACTCCCCCATTGGTCTTAAACTTTGGAAGACATTTTACTGTACTATATAATCTATAAAGGGTTTCCCAGGTGGCGCTAGTGGTAAAGAACCCATCTGTCAATGCAGGAGATGTAGGAGATGCTGGCTCCTGGGTCGGGAAGATCCTTGGAGGAGGGCATGGCAACTCACTCCTATATTCTTGCCCAGAGAATCCGCATGGACAGAGAAGCCTGGTGGGCGATAGTCCATGGGGGTCACAAAGAGTCAGACATGACTGAAGCCACTTAGCGTGCACGTATAACCTATAAACTGCCGTATTAGATGAACACAGAGGTTTCTCCAAATGTGAGAAACCGCCTAGAAGAAAGGTGCTGAGAAGGATGGGATAGCAGAGCATCGAAGCTGTACAACATAGGAGGTTGACTGCACACAGATGTCCCAGTGCANGGCACCTCCCTCGGTTCCATTAATGTTGCTAGGGTGACTCACAGAACTCAGAGAAACATTTTGCTTACTAGATCACTGGTTTCTTACAGAAAAATGCCAGGAGTAGTCAGGTGGAGAATGCACACAGGGCAAGGTGTGTGGAAGTGACTTGGAGCTTCCATGTCCTTTCCTTGTGGTCCTCTCCCTGCAGCAACACATGTTCACCATCCTCAAAGCTCTCTGAACACTGTTCTTCTGAGTTTCTATGGAGGCTTCATTATGTAGGTGTGATTGATTACATCACTGGCCATTGGTGAGTGATTCAACTTCCAGCCTGTCTCAATTCCCCTGAGGCCAAGGAGGTGGGACTAAAAGTTTCAACCTTCTAATCATGCTTGGCTCTCTAGGCAACCCACCCCCAAGCTTGAGTGCTGCCCAGAAGTCACTGAAGACATCTTTATGGCTTTTATCTCTTGGGAAATATCAAGGGTTTAGGGGGTCTGTGCCAGAAACGTGGACAAAGACCAAATATATATTTATTATCAGAAATCACAATGTCATAGTTAGAAATTGGGGAGTTGGCATCCCCTCCACACTCCCCCATTGGTCTTAAACTTTGGAAGACATTTTACTGTACTATATAATCTATAAAGGGTTTCCCAGGTGGCGCTAGTGGTAAAGAACCCATCTGTCAATGCAGGAGATGTAGGAGATGCTGGCTCCTGGGTCGGGAAGATCCTTGGAGGAGGGCATGGCAACTCACTCCTATATTCTTGCCCAGAGAATCCGCATGGACAGAGAAGCCTGGTGGGCGATAGTCCATGGGGGTCACAAAGAGTCAGACATGACTGAAGCCACTTAGCGTGCACGTATAACCTATAAACTGCCGTATTAGATGAACACAGAGGTTTCTCCAAATGTGAGAAACCGCCTAGAAGAAAGGTGCTGAGAAGGATGGGATAGCAGAGCATCGAAGCTGTACAACATAGGAGGTTGACTGCACACAGATGTCCCAGTGCACAGGGAGAGACAGGTCAGAAGTAGGGATGCCAGAGAAATTGCAGACCTGGTGTGTCCTTTGAGAGCCAGACGCCTCAAAGCTGCATCCCTTTCCCTTCCCCACTCCTAGTCCCCACACCTCCCTCCCCAGCTCTTTTCTTTGTAAACCATGCTGTCAACATCTGTTTGGCTGAACTGACTAGGGGTGACAGCTGTGAAGGTTTACTCCATTGCCTGGCGAGCATGGACAACCTCACAGCCCTGGGAGAGAGGGGCGGTTTCTACCCCCTGTGACATCCACACCACAAACTGAAAACAAAGAGGGGTGGATGGGGCCCGAGTCACCTGTGGCAGCTTGGTGACTGTCCCCAGTACCTTCTCCTGTTGGCAGCTGTGCTAGTCTCTATGTTGCCACTTTATTCAGAACTTTCAAAGGATCTTGCAGATAAGTTTGGGTGCAGTGGGTGGGATGCAAATATGGTAGAGACATTGCTTCCATACCTTTGAGAAGAGCATTCTTGCCTGTTTCAAATTAGCTTAGTGTCATGGGGCAATAACTGATACCTTTCTTTCTTTCCTTTTTTCTTCCGGTTTACAGTTTTTTTGAACTTTTTATTTTATATTGGAGTATAGCCAGTTAGCAATGTTGTGACAGTCTCAGGTGGACAGCAAAAGGACTCAGCCATACATATAAATGTATCCATCCATTCTCCCCCAAACTCCCCTCCAATCTACAGTGCCACATAAAACTGAGCAGAGTTCCCTGTGCTATACAGTAGGACCTTGTTGGTTATACATATTTTAAATATGGCAGTGTGTGCATGTCCATCCCAAACTTCCTAACTGTCCCTTCTCCCCATTCTTCCCCTCTGACAGCTGGAAGTACATGTATTAGTCTCTCAATCGTGTGCAACTCTTTGCCACCCCATGGACAGTAGCCCACCAAGCGCCTCTGTCCATGGAATTTTCCAGACGAGAATACTGGAGTGGGTAGCCATTCTCCTTCTCCAAGGGATCTTCCCAATCCAGGGATCAAACCCGGGTCTCTGCATTGCAGGCAGATTCTTTACCATCTGAGCTACCAAGGAAGCCCATAAATTCATTCTCTAAGCCTGTAAGTCTGTTTCTGTTTTGTGAATAAATTCATTTGTATCATGTCTTTTTAGATTCCTTTCTTAACAGGACACCTTTTTAGCCACAGCGGATATTTCCTGGCAGTGTGGGAGTGACTATCTGCAGATTTACAGGGATTTCTTGGGTTGGAAATCTCAAAGTGAAGTTGTAGAGAAGCTGAAAAACATTTGTTTGACTTACATCTTCTTTTTGGTGGGCAGCAGAGTGGGAAAGGAAGCAGAAAAAGAGCTTGGGGGGCCTAAAAGGACAAACTGGACTTTTCTCAAATAAATTGCAAGTAGGATACTAAAAGTCTTTCTTGTTACAAAAAGATTAAAGCTGGATAGAAGCCCCTTGAACTTTCTTTTTGGTTACAAAATAAAAAACTGCTAGGAAGACACAAAGCACACTAGGGTTGGGATAAGCCCTGGGGAGACTTTATGTCCAAGTTAGGATAATCAAAAAGAGTTTAATTTACTCAATTCTGGAGTAAAACCAAGGCTGCATTCAGCAATATTTGAAGCCAGTTAAAGGTCAGCGAATGAGATGCCCAGTTGTGTTTAAATGTTTGCTTCTATTTATTCATGTCTTACTTTGTATTCTAAATCACATACTTTCTTTTTTAACTTAAAAAAAAAAAAGATAATCATCATGCCTAATTGTTTTATCATAGCTTTTAATTTTTAAAAAGCACAAGGAATGAAAAAAGCATTTCCTAATCTTCACTATTTACTTTTTTACTCTCAGGGGTCCTCAAAGCCAAAGAGAGTGTCTGCTAGTGAATTAGAATAAAACCACAGGATAATTACTTTCTGGGCTACCAACGCAACATGAGTTGCTTTCCGTTGTGAGAATGCTGAAAAGTTGCCACAAAATTAAACCAATTAGGATAATAAGGGGAGAAGGAGAAGATTAAATTTATTTCCATCTGATTTAACTTATTAATTTCTCAAGGGAGAAAGATTCCCTGCCGTTAACCTCTAGGGTTTAACCCATGAACTCCTTTGTTCTCAAGATGTACTTGGGATTTAATTCATACCCCAGAACCTGGGCCCGTTCAGTTGACTCAAACGGCTCTGTTTTGTTTTGTTCTTTTTCCTTTTTGGTTGCACCCCACAGCATATAGGAACTTCGTTCCCCAACCAGGGATTGAACCTGTGTCCTCTGCAGTGGGAGCACAGAGTCTTAACTACTGGACCACTAGGAAATTCCCCCTCTGATTTTTAGGAAGTAGGTTTGAGGGATGAAGAGTCAGTGAACAAATCAGTCAGTCAACAAATTTGTTTTGGAGCTCCTACTGTGTGCCAAGCATGTTTTACAGTCTGGATACTCAGCGTGAACAAGTCAGAACTCCTGACTTCCATAGTCTTACACTCTAATGGGGGAAACACATAATAAACACACAAATAAAGCAATAAAGTAACTGATGAGAGCTACAAAAAGAGAGAATAGGGAAATACGATAGCAAGTCACTTCCAGAAGCTAGGACAGCAAGTGCAAAGGTCCTGGGGTGTGGGTACACTTGATGTGTTTGAGAGAAAGAAGTCCTGCATGACTGAGAGCTCAGAGGAGAAAGAATACAGTGTTATAGCCATCTCTTCCTTTACTACTTCATTGTGTAAATTTACTGCTTCATTGTGCCCTGTGCAGCTAAAACCTTCCAAACTGTTCTCTGTCTGGAGCAGGGAAGCTTACTGTAAAGACAAATGCCTGGGAGGGATTTGTTGAACCTCATGCCAGCTCCTACTGTTGGTGCTGGCCAAAGGCTAGAGAAACTGGTGTCTTCCTTCTTTGTTCCTTGGGGGCAGCGGTCCCCAACCTTTTTGGCACCAGCAGCCGGTTTTGTGGAAGACAGTTTTTCCAGGGATGTGGCGGATGTAGGTTAGGGGATGGGTTAGGGTTAGGGTTCATGCAGTAATGTGAGCAATGGGGAACGATGAAGTGGAGCAGCAGATGAAACTTCATTTGCTTGCCTACTGCTCACCTCCTGTGTGTGGACCAGCACAGGTCCTTGGCCTGGGGTCTGGGGACCCCTTCCTTAGGGAATACAGTTTCTTCATTAGGTTTAGGCTTTGGTTAAACCGTAATTACATTGTTAGGGATGGTCAGTTCTAAACAGGTTTTCCCATTTCTAGTTGCCAAAAGTGAAAACCACTCCAACTAGTACAGGCTGAAAAGAATTTTTTAAGAAATATAGAGATTGGGGCTTCCCTGGCAGCTCAGTGGTAAAGCATCCAGCTTCAATGCAGGAGACATAGAAGAGACAGGCTTGATCTCTGGGTAGGGAAGCTGCCTTGGAGAAGTGGCAACCCACTCCAGTATTCTTGCTTGGGCAATCCCATGGACAGAGGAGGCTGGCAGGCTATAGTCCATGGGGTCTCAAAGAGTTGGACACAGCTGAGCATGCACACATGCGGGCATGATGGATATATCACGGACCAAGCAGAATGCTGAAGAAAAAGATTCTAGGCTGAGCTTTCAGAAGTGACGCCTAAACCACACTGCAGAACTGCACCCCCATGGGAACTGCTGCCTTTTCTGTGGTCAGAAAGTTAGCATCGCCACAACCGGCTGCTCACACCCCGCCCCTGCCTTTGCTCCAGTCTGCTGCAGTTGAATATACATCCCACACTGATCCTCTCTTCCCTCATAATTTGATTTCAAATCAGTCTTAAATGAGTGTATATGGTTAATAGGTCCCAAGCTGCATCCCCAACCTTAGCTGCTGGGATGTCTGAGAAATGTCATTTCTGGGTTTTTAGCCTCTCCAGTGGAGGAAGGTCAGCTAGAAGCTGGCATAGTTACTAGGAAGGTAATCTACTGAAACTACCACCCAGCTCCGCTTGGGTGGATGCCATCTGCATTCCAGAATTTGGGGCTCATTCCGGTGACTCTAGCAATTTTCTCTCCTGCACACAAGCCTGGGTCAGCTGTAAAACCACAAGCAATTTTCCTTTTCAGATCCTGCATTCAGGGCTGTGTGCCCCTAGGCAAGATATGATCCGGGGCTGGGCTGGTTTAGCCTGACATGGATTTGGAGGTGCTTGGGGGTAAAGCTCATCCAAAGAGTGACATTTAGACTCTGAGCCCGAAGAGTGGATAAGTCATGGTTATTTCTGCTCATTTTTACAGCTGCAGTATCAGCATAGAAGTTGACATGTAGTAGGCACCCAATTAATATTTATTGAGTAAATAAATGAAAGAAAATAGAGTGAGGAATGGTTAGGCATTAAATGCTAAGCAAATTCATTTGAGTCTCCATGTGTTTAACAAATGCTAGTAATGCTTGATATGTGCCAGGCACTGTTCTAAGTGCTTCACAAATATTAACTTCTTTAATTCTCATAACTACTCTATGAGATATGCACTATTCTTAATCCCATTCTAAAGCTTAGATACAGAGAAGTTCTGTTACTTGCCCAAGGTTGTACAGATAAGAAGCGGTGGGGCCAGGGACTGGTTGCCCCAAATATCTTCTGTTGTTGTAAGACTTATCTATTATTGATTTGGCCCCTATATGTGGTTCTACATGCCTGCATGTGATAATATGAAAGTAAACATTTGCGATAAGTACATACATACAAGGGTTTGTTGCTGTTAAACATTGAAATCCATCTGTCTTTATTCTCTTTATACTGCCTCCCAGGCCCTTTTATTCTCCTCTGGGCTGGGCCTACTCAGGTCTCCCTCCCTTTGTCCCCCTCCATTCCTGTACTGAACTGCGTTTTGGTGTTGTTTCAGCTNAAGAAAAAGATTCTAGGCTGAGCTTTCAGGAGTGACGCCTAAACCACACTGCAGAACTGCACCCCCATGGGAACTGCTGCCTTTTCTGTGGTCAGAAAGTTAGCATCGCCACAACCGGCTGCTCACACCCCGCCCCTGCCTTTGCTCCAGTCTGCTGCAGTTGAATATACATCCCACACTGATCCTCTCTTCCCTCATAATTTGATTTCAAATCAGTCTTAAATGAGTGTATATGGTTAATAGGTCCCAAGCTGCATCCCCAACCTTAGCTGCTGGGATGTCTGAGAAATGTCATTTCTGGGTTTTTAGCCTCTCCAGTGGAGGAAGGTCAGCTAGAAGCTGGCATAGTTACTAGGAAGGTAATCTACTGAAACTACCACCCAGCTCCGCTTGGGTGGATGCCATCTGCATTCCAGAATTTGGGGCTCATTCCGGTGACTCTAGCAATTTTCTCTCCTGCACACAAGCCTGGGTCAGCTGTAAAACCACAAGCAATTTTCCTTTTCAGATCCTGCATTCAGGGCTGTGTGCCCCTAGGCAAGATATGATCCGGGGCTGGGCTGGTTTAGCCTGACATGGATTTGGAGGTGCTTGGGGGTAAAGCTCATCCAAAGAGTGACATTTAGACTCTGAGCCCGAAGAGTGGATAAGTCATGGTTATTTCTGCTCATTTTTACAGCTGCAGTATCAGCATAGAAGTTGACATGTAGTAGGCACCCAATTAATATTTATTGAGTAAATAAATGAAAGAAAATAGAGTGAGGAATGGTTAGGCATTAAATGCTAAGCAAATTCATTTGAGTCTCCATGTGTTTAACAAATGCTAGTAATGCTTGATATGTGCCAGGCACTGTTCTAAGTGCTTCACAAATATTAACTTCTTTAATTCTCATAACTACTCTATGAGATATGCACTATTCTTAATCCCATTCTAAAGCTTAGATACAGAGAAGTTCTGTTACTTGCCCAAGGTTGTACAGATAAGAAGCGGTGGGGCCAGGGACTGGTTGCCCCAAATATCTTCTGTTGTTGTAAGACTTATCTATTATTGATTTGGCCCCTATATGTGGTTCTACATGCCTGCATGTGATAATATGAAAGTAAACATTTGCGATAAGTACATACATACAAGGGTTTGTTGCTGTTAAACATTGAAATCCATCTGTCTTTATTCTCTTTATACTGCCTCCCAGGCCCTTTTATTCTCCTCTGGGCTGGGCCTACTCAGGTCTCCCTCCCTTTGTCCCCCTCCATTCCTGTACTGAACTGCGTTTTGGTGTTGTTTCAGCTCCCATTGAATCAGGTGGGCCCTTGGGTCCCCTGCTGAGCTATATAGGAGGCTATTCCTGCTTGAACGAACTCCATCATGGTGGTAGGTACTAGAGTGGAACCCACTGTCCCCTTGGTTCGGTCCAGAGTCAGAGACTTCTGACTGACTTGACTACTGTGCCATCCTTGAGCTCCGTGGCCTCTTCTGGAAACGCTGGGGAGGCCACAGCCTCAGTACACAGCATCCTGCCTCCGCACCAGCCATGGGGTCCATGTGCCAGCCTCCTCCTTGCCTGGTTTATTTTAAGTTAATGGATGTCTTGGAAAGACCGAGCTGCAGTGTTGTCAAAACTCTCCTGGCCCCAGAGAGCAGGGTATTTGCAAATGCTTTGGAGAGCTGGCTCTTCTTACTGGGGCAGCGCAGATTGTTTGCAAAACACCCAGATACTTTGCTAGCATTCTTCCTGAGGGCATGGGGGTATGGTGGAGAGCTTTTTTTTGTCAGTACAAACACCCGAGTCAGGGGTATGGGTGTAGGGAGGAAGGGTGTGCTGTTCAGAATTTATCCCATCCACCCCCTGCTTCTGAGCAGTCGGCTCTTCCCAAGCTTAGATAAAGCTCTTGAGACACTTTGTTTCCACAAAGGCACCTGGCCATGGGGAAGTCCTCCTGATATCTACCTATAGGCTCTCCTGCTTCAGGACTACCCACTGTTTTCCATGGAAAGTCTAACCCAATGTGCTTCATATATCCATGGAAAGCCACCCATTTTCACTGCTCCTGACAAAGATTTTCCCACACTGTGTGTGTGGGGGCGAATCAAGGCTCCCTGTGCCCAAGTAGCAAGAGCATCTCTGTGGCTTCACTGCAGGCCTGGCGGGTTCTGAGCCCTTTAGCTCTTGACCTTCCACTCTCTGAGTCACAGGACCCTGCTTCATCTTGTTGGAGCATATTTTTTCCCTTGAGTTTTTTTTTTTTTTTTCCCCTCCCTTTAGTGTTTACATGAACTGGTTGAACCCATCACGTGGTGAATCTGTGTTTATATTTGCAGAAGCGCTGCCTAGGGAAGTTCTGTTTGTATAGAGGTCACCCTATCCCTGGGGCTTGGCTGCAGCCCTGCACTGGGTTTCAGCAGTAGCAACTGAGCTCACAGCAGGGACCACCCTCCCACCTTTTCACTTCTCTCTTTACCCCAGATTCCAGGATCCCGGTCCTGGTGGCTCCATGTCTTCCAGTAGAGGAAGAGGAGGCAGACGCAGGGAAGAGTGGGGCCACCTCCCTCCCTTCTCATTCTCAACTCGACCCAGAGTTCCCCCAGACTTGTCTGTCTCCTTCCTTAGAACTTAACTCTCCTCCATGGTTTTATTTATTTATTTTTTTTTTTTAAAATTTTATTGTATTTATTTATTGGCCACGCTGTGCGGCATGTGGGATCTTACTTCCCTGATCGGGGATTGAACCTGGGCCCCCTGCATTGCAAGCCCAGAGTCCTAACCACCGGACCACCAGGGAAGCCCTCCTCCATGGTTTTAGAGGTAGACTTGAGTTGGTGGAGTAGACGGTAGAGTCTAAAGATGGGTTGTTCTCTTGCCAGCCTTCCTTCTACTGGGCTAACGATGCAGTCAGCATTCGAGGATGGCTGAGACCGTGGACTTTGGAGTCAGACAGAAGTTGGCTGGAATCGTGCCTTTGCCAGTTGCTAGTTGTGTGGCCTTGGACAATACCTCTAAAGCTATTTCATCATCTTAAATGGCTATAATAGCCCTTCTTCCTGAAGACTGTCAGGAGGATTAATTTAGGGCATGCATACAAAACGTTTTTAATTATGATGATGATAACTATCACAGCAGTTAGAACTGGCAACTTTCCTCCATGTCCATTTTTCTCCTCTATTAGAGCAGTGTTTCCCAAGTTCTCTCATTATTGCTCCGCTATGTGGCCTTTCTGGGCTTCTCAGGTGGCGCTAGTGGTCAAGAACCTACCCGCCAATGCAGGAGATGTAAGACGTGCATGTTCGATACCTGGGTTGGGAAGATGTTCTGGAGGAGGCCATGGCAACCCTCTCCAGTATTCTTGCCTGGAATCCCATAGACTGAGGAGCCTGACGGGCTACAGTCCAAAGGGTTGCAGAGTCAGACATGACTGAAACAGCTTAGCATACAGGCATGCAAGTAGTCTTTTTAAGCATTGGTTTTTTTTCATCATTTCTTCTCCTTTGCTGTATACTCTGTATATTTTTATATACTTTAACCTTTTGGAGGCCCAAATCATTGTAATATCTAAGATACCTTTAATCCCCCTAAGAACTAATGTTCACAGGGATATATGCCCGGTTCAGAATGCATGTATTAGAGAGAGTTTCTACTATCTGGGGAGTCATGTAGGTTATTATTAAAGTTTTTTCACTTGATGAAGAAACACATATGTCCCAGTGTAGCCGTTTTGTGGACTTGGCTGTCCATGGGAGAGAGCCCCTAAGAAACCAAATGCTTGTTGCACAACTGTGGGTACCCACTGACCAGAAGGGTAGAGCTAGAGATTTTATCCATTGTGGTTTGTATAGTACCCTTTCCCCCTCTCCTGTACTTAATGTTTGCCTTTAGGACAGCTCTGCCTAGTAGGAGAACTGGAGGATCCATATTCACTGCTTGCGGGACTGGACCCCATTTTTCTACAGTATTTGAGACTCAGTGATGGCCAACACACTGATGCCGGCCACATAGCCTCATCTATAGCTGTACGTGCGTGTGTGTGCGCAGTTGCTATAGCTGTGTCTGACTCTTTGTGACACAGTGGACTGTAGTCCGCCAGGTGCCTCTGTCCATGGGGTTCTCCAGGCAAGAGTACTGGAGTGGGTTGCCATGCCCTCCTGTAGGGGATCTTCCTGACCCAGGGACCGAACCTGAGTCTTCTGCATTGCAGGCGGATTCTTAACCGCTGAGCTACCAGGGAAGCCCCCAGAGCTGTACATGAGACTGTAAACCATAGGAATGATTTAGCGAGCTAGCATCTCTTTGTATGCAAAGGAGAGAAAGGTTCCTGAAAAGGAATAGCATTTAGGACACAGAGACTTGAAGAAGTGGTGTTTAAAGGCCATGTGAATAACTTGCATGCAGAGGGGTCCACTAAGGGGTGAGGCAAAGCTGCTTTTCTATTTGTGTAGACCAGGCCCTGGACACGGAGGCGCTACACTGTTAGGTGAATGGTGCTCCCTGTGCAATATATGGCAGACGTGCACAGATGAGCTCTTTCTTGTGGAAGCCTAACTGTTAGATGCTGTGCCTTGGGAGCTGAAAGAGAGACTCCACGTTCACAGTTCACTCAAAGGTTGACCAGTCTAAATGACCATTTCCTTTTGAGTTTTCCCTAATTCTTCAACAAAGCCATGTGCATATAATTGCAGTGTGGAGTGCTATTGTGGTGGCCAAGAAAGAGGAGAGAGATATGTTGTCCCATCTTGATTCGCCCTGGGTTCCAGTAGAAGACAGATAATGACGTCCTGGACGGATGTGGTTCCAGATCCGTAGGGTGAACAGAGGTAAAGCTGGTGGCAGAATATCCTGAAAGGATATATGCACAAAATAATGTTTGATCCTGCAAATACCTGCCTAGGTCAAGCTCTCCTGAGAAGGGAGGCAGAGGTGGGGTAAGCCCTGAGTTATGGTCCTCTGCTGAGGGCTTGCTATATGCTGGACAGGCTGAGAAGTGCTTAGATATATATCCTTGGTCCAGAGCGTGGATGATGTTGGTACCTAGTATTTAGCTTCTAGATTAAAAACGTACTCCCCCCCCCCCACATTCTAGCTTGGCAGTGTGAGTCTTGGTCCCTTCTAGCTCTGACATCTTAGAGGATCTACCTGAGAGAATATTCAGTCAATTCTGCTTCAAGTGGATGCATTCGTTAACATCTTTCCTGAAAAACAAATGTTGCTTATGAGGAAGAGGAGCTTGATGTCTGAGAGGGACAAAGGCAGAGAAAAGGAAACTTCGGAGCATGGAACACAAATGCTTACATCTTTGGCTCTGCCTGGAGCAGAAGCATTCTTAAACTTTTCCTCCAACATCACCACCCTAAGCTTTTAACCTTCCTGGTTCCAACTGTTTGGATGTCATTGTTCTTTCCTTATTTCTTGGCCAGTTGTCCCTTTGCTGAGAATTTCCCTAGAGACTTGATGTTCTGCTCTGCAGCACGCTTTGCCACCTGCTGCAGGGGAAATAATCCTCACTCTAAAGCAAGATGCATCTGGCATTGTTTATGGGAGAGGATGGAGGGCTTTCACGCTGGTGGTGTGAAGGTAAACATGGAGTAACAAAGATAAGCCTAGGGCTAGATTCAAAACACTGTAGTTGCAATCCTGGCTCTGGCTTGAACTTTGGAGAAACCATTTAGGCTGACTAAACCTGGATGCCTTCATCTCAGAAGGAGGAATTTTTGAGATGAGCTTTGAGGTTCTTTTTCCCAATTACTGGTATGTTATGACTTAAAAGAAGNCTCCTCCATGGTTTTAGAGGTAGACTTGAGTTGGTGGAGTAGACGGTAGAGTCTAAAGATGGGTTGTTCTCTTGCCAGCCTTCCTTCTACTGGGCTAACGATGCAGTCAGCATTCGAGGATGGCTGAGACCGTGGACTTTGGAGTCAGACAGAAGTTGGCTGGAATCGTGCCTTTGCCAGTTGCTAGTTGTGTGGCCTTGGACAATACCTCTAAAGCTATTTCATCATCTTAAATGGCTATAATAGCCCTTCTTCCTGAAGACTGTCAGGAGGATTAATTTAGGGCATGCATACAAAACGTTTTTAATTATGATGATGATAACTATCACAGCAGTTAGAACTGGCAACTTTCCTCCATGTCCATTTTTCTCCTCTATTAGAGCAGTGTTTCCCAAGTTCTCTCATTATTGCTCCGCTATGTGGCCTTTCTGGGCTTCTCAGGTGGCGCTAGTGGTCAAGAACCTACCCGCCAATGCAGGAGATGTAAGACGTGCATGTTCGATACCTGGGTTGGGAAGATGTTCTGGAGGAGGCCATGGCAACCCTCTCCAGTATTCTTGCCTGGAATCCCATAGACTGAGGAGCCTGACGGGCTACAGTCCAAAGGGTTGCAGAGTCAGACATGACTGAAACAGCTTAGCATACAGGCATGCAAGTAGTCTTTTTAAGCATTGGTTTTTTTTCATCATTTCTTCTCCTTTGCTGTATACTCTGTATATTTTTATATACTTTAACCTTTTGGAGGCCCAAATCATTGTAATATCTAAGATACCTTTAATCCCCCTAAGAACTAATGTTCACAGGGATATATGCCCGGTTCAGAATGCATGTATTAGAGAGAGTTTCTACTATCTGGGGAGTCATGTAGGTTATTATTAAAGTTTTTTCACTTGATGAAGAAACACATATGTCCCAGTGTAGCCGTTTTGTGGACTTGGCTGTCCATGGGAGAGAGCCCCTAAGAAACCAAATGCTTGTTGCACAACTGTGGGTACCCACTGACCAGAAGGGTAGAGCTAGAGATTTTATCCATTGTGGTTTGTATAGTACCCTTTCCCCCTCTCCTGTACTTAATGTTTGCCTTTAGGACAGCTCTGCCTAGTAGGAGAACTGGAGGATCCATATTCACTGCTTGCGGGACTGGACCCCATTTTTCTACAGTATTTGAGACTCAGTGATGGCCAACACACTGATGCCGGCCACATAGCCTCATCTATAGCTGTACGTGCGTGTGTGTGCGCAGTTGCTATAGCTGTGTCTGACTCTTTGTGACACAGTGGACTGTAGTCCGCCAGGTGCCTCTGTCCATGGGGTTCTCCAGGCAAGAGTACTGGAGTGGGTTGCCATGCCCTCCTGTAGGGGATCTTCCTGACCCAGGGACCAAACCTGAGTCTTCTGCATTGCAGGCGTATTCTTAACCGCTGAGCTACCAGGGAAGCCCCCAGAGCTGTGCATGAGACTGTAAACCATAGGAATAATTTAGCGAGCTAGCATCTCTTTGTATGCAAAGGAGAGAAAGGTTCCTGAAAAGG
The DNA here is from genome assembly GCA_006410735.1 of Raphicerus campestris. NCBI lineage: Eukaryota > Metazoa > Chordata > Mammalia > Artiodactyla > Bovidae > Raphicerus > Raphicerus campestris. The sequence continues at coordinate 43,677 of SJYW01008715.1, forward strand.
AATAGCATTTAGGACACAGAGACTTGAAGAAGTGGTGTTTAAAGGCCATGTGAATAACTTGCGTGCAGAGGTGTCCACCAAGGGGTGAGGCAAAGCTGCTTTTCTATTTGTGTAGACCAGGCCCTGGACACGGAGGCACTACACTGTTAGGTGAATGGTGCTCCCTGTGCAATATATGGCAGACGTGCACAGATGAGCTCTTTCTTGTGGAAGCCTAACTGTTAGATGCTGTGCCTTGGGAGCTGAAAGAGAGACTCCACGTTCACAGTTCACTCAAAGGTTGACCAGTCTAAATGACCATTTCCTTTTGAGTTTTCCCTAATTCTTCAACAAAGCCATGTGCATATAATTGCAGTGTGGAGTGCTATTGTGGTGGCCAAGAAAGAGGAGAGAGATATGTTGTCCCATCTTGATTCGCCCTGGGTTCCAGTAGAAGACAGATAATGACGTCCTGGACGGATGTGGTTCCAGATCCGTAGGGTGAACAGAGGTAAAGCTGGTGGCAGAATATCCTGAAAGGATATATGCACAAAATAATGTTTGATCCTGCAAATACCTGCCTAGGTCAAGCTCTCCTGAGAAGGGAGGCAGAGGTGGGGTAAGCCCTGAGTTATGGTCCTCTGCTGAGGGCTTGCTATATGCTGGACAGGCTGAGAAGTGCTTAGATATATATCCTTGGTCCAGAGCGTGGATGATGTTGGTACCTAGTATTTAGCTTCTAGATTAAAAACGTACTCCCCCCCCCCCACATTCTAGCTTGGCAGTGTGAGTCTTGGTCCCTTCTAGCTCTGACATCTTAGAGGATCTACCTGAGAGAATATTCAGTCAATTCTGCTTCAAGTGGATGCATTCGTTAACATCTTTCCTGAAAAACAAATGTTGCTTATGAGGAAGAGGAGCTTGATGTCTGAGAGGGACAAAGGCAGAGAAAAGGAAACTTCGGAGCATGGAACACAAATGCTTACATCTTTGGCTCTGCCTGGAGCAGAAGCATTCTTAAACTTTTCCTCCAACATCACCACCCTAAGCTTTTAACCTTCCTGGTTCCAACTGTTTGGATGTCATTGTTCTTTCCTTATTTCTTGGCCAGTTGTCCCTTTGCTGAGAATTTCCCTAGAGACTTGATGTTCTGCTCTGCAGCACGCTTTGCCACCTGCTGCAGGGGAAATAATCCTCACTCTAAAGCAAGATGCATCTGGCATTGTTTATGGGAGAGGATGGAGGGCTTTCACGCTGGTGGTGTGAAGGTAAACATGGAGTAACAAAGATAAGCCTAGGGCTAGATTCAAAACACTGTAGTTGCAATCGTGGCTCCGGCTTGAACTTTGGAGAAACCATTTAGGCTGACTAAACCTGGATGCCTTCATCTCAGAAGGAGGAATTTTTGAGATGAGCTTTGAGGTTCTTTTTCCCAATTACTGGTATGTTACGACTTAAAAGAAGTTTTGTTGAAAGAATCACCAACTCCTTCTCCCTGCACTGTTGAGCCTCCCCAACCACTTAGGGCTTGCCACGACATCTTTCCAAATGGGGCTGTTAGTGGCTCTGCAAGCTGGAGGATGACCTTGGCTTTTCTCTTCAGCTTTGGCTTGGACTTTTTATGAGACCTGTACTATCCACTTCACCCCTCATCTCCCACTCCCTGCTTCATCCTTAGTCAGGAGGGCACTTCCCCTGAGCAGCTGGATGAGGGGCCTGAGAACTCAGACACTGAAGGCAGAAGCCAAGTTGGGAATAGGCCTTCCAAAGAAAGGAGGTGGTGGGGACCGATTATTAATGGTATCAGTCAGTTTCCCAAATTGCCAATGATAACTGAGTAACTGTGAAATATTCTCCTTTCTCCTCTCATCCTAGGCCTTTAGGCAACTAATCTTGCAAGAAGAACCTCTTTTCTTCCGAACTGTGATCACTCTCATCTTTGTTTTATATTTATTTTCTAAATTTATTTTTTGGCTGCACCACGCAACTTGTGGGATCTTAGTTCTCTGACCAGGGATTGAACCCAGACCCTTAGCAATGAAAGTACTGAGTCTTAACTGCTGGACCACCAGGGAACTTCCGCTATCTTTATTCTTCCTTGAACTCTGTGGGTCATGGCAAAACTGTGCCAGGGCAACTGGTAGCTTGCGCCATGAGGACTCCCTAGAGCTGAGGTCCTTTGTACTTGGACCCAGCTGGTGACAGCTGACACCTCTCTGGAGACTGGAGAGTGGGGAGGGCCTGGCTCTTGGTGTTCCATCCCTGCTCTGTGGATCAACCAGGGAGTTGAGCGGCAGGATGTTCAACTCTATGAGCTAAGGTTGGAAGCTCTTCTGTTCCTTCTCCCACACGGACCGTCACCTCTCCAATAGTTATTCCCCCACAAAGCAGTAACTGCTTCTTAACCTAAGGAACACCTCTTTTTGTTAAATCAACACCCTTCTGCTTCAGACATCTCATCAAGCTCCTTTCCAGCATTTCTGTCTAAAGAATAAGAGGGTAGAAACTAAGGACTTGTGAAACAGGATACCCTCTCCCTGGCTAAAATTTATGTTTGCCAACAAGTCTTCAATTCCTGAGGAAAAGCTTAAAAAAATTTTTAAGACTCCCTCTATGCCACCTCCTTGGAACATGCCCAGTCTGTAAAAAGAGGAGAAAGAGAGGGCATGGATGTTTAGGAGGTGGGAAGGTATGTTCTAGGAAATGAGAATGCATATGAATTTAATTTACAGTGGAAAATAAGAACTGAAGAAAGGGTCCATTAAAAGCCTTCAAATACTAAATCCTCTTGGTAAGAGAAGCCACATTTTGTGCATCTCTTGGAACCCAAAAAGGAGTGACCACAATCCACCCTGGACAGAAAGATCCAGGGAACTTTAATCCACTTTAGAGTATAATCATCTTCATAGTCAGCATGATTTCCTTCACAGCTTCAGCCTTCATTGCTTTCCTCTTATCTTATTCAGACTTTAAAGCAATGGAGAAGACAGTGCCTTCCATATTGTGTTTGGAAGTAGCCTTTCATGAGCTTAAACACACAAACCAAATATCTCCTTTGGTTTTCTGCCCCGTTTTAAAATCACCTTGAACCCCTTCAACAACCAGTCCTCAAACTGGGCTCCATTCCATAAGAAGCCAGGATGGGAAGAATATGTCACATGGAAAACTGCTTGTGATAAAATGATAGGAACAGGAAGATATCACAGGACTGAGAAAGAATTGATTGTGAATTTATTGCCTGTTGTTCAGTTACTCAGTCATGTCCAGCCTTTGTGACCCCATGGACTGTAGCCTGCCAGGCTCCTCTGTCTGTGGGATTTCTCAGGCAAAAATACTGGAGTGGGTTGCCATCTCATCCTCCAGGGAATCTTCCTGAC
>SJYW01008717.1:0-23470 GCA_006410735.1 Raphicerus campestris
CACAGTCAGCTCCTGGTCTTGTTTTTGCTGACTATATAGAGCTTCTCCATCTTCGACTGCAAAGAATATAATCATTCTGATTTCAGTATTGACCATCTGGTGATGTCCATGTATAGAGTTGTCTCTTGTGTTGTTGGGAGAGGGTAGTTTCTATGACCAGTGCATTCTCTTGGCAAAACTCTGTTAGCCTTTGCCTTTGTACAATTCATTTGGTACTCCAAGGCCAAACTTGCCTGTTACTCCAGCTATCTCTTGACTTCCTACTTTTGCATCCCTGTCCCCTAAGAAAAGGACATCTTTTTTTTGGTGTTAGTTCTAGAAGTTCTTGTAAGTCTTCATGGAACTGTTCAATTTCAGCTTCTTCAGCATTAGTGTTTGGGGCATAGACTTGAATTACTGTGATACTGAATGGTTTGCCTTGGAAAAGAAAAGAGATCATTCTGTCATTTTTGAGATTGCACTCAAGTATTGTATTTTGGATTCTTTTTTTTTTTTTTTACACTGTGAGGGCTACTCCATTTCTTCTAAGGGACTCTTGACCACAGTAGAAGATATAATGGTCATCTGAATTAAATTCACCCATTCCGGCCCATTTTAGTTCACTGATTCCTAAAATGTCAATGTTCACTCTTGCCATCTCCTGTTTGTCCACTTCCAATTTACCTTGATTCATAGACCTAACAGTCCAGGTTTATATGCAATATTATTAGCCACAGCATTGGACTATATTTCCATCACTAGTCACATCCACAACTGGGCATTGTTTTTGCTTTGGCTCCGTCCCTTCACTTTTTTCTGGAGTTATTTCTTCACTCTTCTCCAGTAACATATCTGGCACCAGCTGACCTGGGGAGTTCATCTTTCAGTGTCCAGTCTTTTTGACTTTTCATACTGTTCATGTCTCAAGGCCAAGAACACTGAAGTGGTTTGCCATTCCCTCTGGACCACGTTTTGTCAAAACTCTCCACCATGTCCTGTCTGTGTTGGGTGGCCCAACACAGCATGGGTTATAGTTTCATTGAGTTAGAAAAGGCTGTGGTCCATATGCTCAACTTGGTTAGTTTTCTGTGATTGTGGTTTTCATTCTGTCTGCCTCCTGATGAATAAGGATAAGAGGCTTATGGAATTATCAACCCCAATCAATTGCATTTTGCCAATACTCTCCCTGTGGATTTGTTGTTGTTCAGCTGCTAAGTCCTGTATTACTCCTTGCAACTCCTTGGACTGCAGCATGCCAGGCTTCCCTGGCCTTCACTATTTCCCAGAATTTGTTCAAACTCACGTCCATTGAGTTGGTGATTCCATCCAACTATCTCCTTCTCTTTTGCCCTCGTCTCCTCTTGCCCTTAATCTTTCCTAAGCATCAGGGTCTTTTCCAAGAGGCAGCAATTTACATCACGTGGCCAAAGTATTGGAGCTTCAGTTTCAGCATCAGTCCTTCCAATGAATATTCAGGGTTGATTTCTTTTAGGATTGACTGGTTTGATCTCCTTGCAGTCCAAGGGACCCTCAAGAGTCTTCTCTAGCACCACAATTCAAAAGGATCAGTTTTTCAGCACTTAGCCTCCTTTATGGTCCATTTGTCACATCCATGCATGTCTAATAGAAAAGCCATAGCTTTTACTATACTCAACTTTGTTGGCAAAGTAATGTCTCTGCTTTCTAATATGCTGTCTAGGTTTGTCACAGTTTTTCTTCCAAGGTGCAAACATCTTTTAATTTTGTGGCTACAGTCACTGCCTGCAGTGATTTTAGAGCCAAGAAAATAAAATCTCTCAGTGTTTCCAATTTCCCTACATCTATGCCTTAAAACAATGGGAGTGGGTGCCATGATCTTAGTTTTTTGAATGTTGAGTTTTAAGCCAGCTTTTTCATGCTCCTATTTCACCCTAATCAAGAGGCTCTTTAGTTCTTCTTCAGTTTCTGCAATAAGGGTGGTGTTATTTGCATATCTGAGGTTGTTGATATTTCTCCTAGCAATCTTGGCTCCAGCCTGTGATTCATACAGTCTGACATTTGTCATGATGTACTCTGAATATAATTAAATAAGCAGGGTAGCAATATACAGCCTTAATGTACTCCTTTTCTAATTTTGAACCAGTCCATTGTTCCACGTTCAATTCTAATTGTTGTTTCTTAACCTGGATACAAGTTTCTCAGAAGACAGGTAACACGATCTCGTTTTCCCATCTCTTTAAGAATTTTCCAGTTTGTTGTGATGCAGTCAAAGGTTTTAGCATAGTCAATGAAGCAGAAGTATTTTTCTGGAATTGCTTTTCTATGATCCAATGGATGTTGGCAATTTGATCTCTGATTCTTCTGCCTTTTCTAAACCCAGCTTGTACATGTAGAAATTCTCTGTTCACATACTGCTGATGCCTAGATTGATTGAAGGATTTTAGCATTACCTTGCTAGCATGTGAAATGAATACAATTGCACTGTAGTTTGAACATTCATTGGCATTGCCTTTTTTTGGTATTGGAATGAAAATGGACCTTTTTCAGTCCTATGGGCCACTGCTGGGTTTTCCAAATTTTCTGACACAAATGCAGCATTTTAACAGCATTACCTTGTAGGGTTTTAAATAGCTCAGTGGATTTCTGTCACCTCCATTAGCTTTGTTCACAGTAATGCTTCCTACGGCCCACTTGACTTCACACTCCAAGATGTCTGACTCTAGGTGAGTGGCCACACTATCATGGTTATCTGGGTCATTAAGATCTCTTTTGCACAGTTCTTCTGTGTATTCGTGCCATCTCTTCTTACTCTGCTTCTGTTAGGTCCTTGCCATTTCTATCCTTTATTGAGCCCATCTTTGCATGAAATGTTCCTTTGGTATCTCTAATTTCCTTGAAGAGATCTCTCAACTTTTCCATTCTGTGGTTTTCCTCTATTTCTCTGCTTCATTGATCACTGAGGAAGGCTTTCTTTATCTGTCTTTGGAACTCTGCATTCAGATGGGCATATCTTTTCTTTTCTCTTCTCTTATTTTCTCAGCTATTTGTAAGGCCTCCTCAGACAGCCACTTTGCCTTCTGCATTACTTTTTTCTTAGGGATGGTTTTGGTCACCACCTCCTGTACAATGTTATGACCCTCTGTCCTTAGTTCTTTGAGCATTCTGTATACCAGATCTAATCCCTTAACTCTATTGGTCACCTCTGCTGTATAATCATAAGCAATTTGATTTAGGTCATACCTGAATGTTCTAGTGGTTTTCCCTACTTTCTTCAGTTTAAGCCTGAATTTTGCAATAAAGAGCTCATAATATGAGCCACAGTCAGCTCCAGCTTTTGTTGTTGTTGTTGTTTTACTGACTGTATAGAGCTTGTCCATCTTTGGATGCAGAGAATATAATCAGTCCTATTTCAGTACTGACTATCTGGTGATATCCATTTATAGAGTAATCTCTAGTGTTATTGAAAGAGGGTTTTTGCTATGACCAGTGTGTTCTCCTGGCAAAACTCTGTTAGCCTTTGCTATGCTTCATTTTGTACTTCAAGACCAAACTTGCCTGTTATTCCAGGTATCTCTTTACTTCCCAATCCCTTATGATGAAAAGGACATCTTTTTTTTTTTTTTTTTTTTTTTTTTTTTTGTTTTTTGTCATTTTNATCCCTTAACTCTATTGATCACCTCTGCTGTATAATCATAAGCAATTTGATTTAGGTCATACCTGAATGTTCTAGTGGTTTTCCCTACTTTCTTCAGTTTAAGCCTGAATTTTGCAATAAAGAGCTCATAATATGAGCCACAGTCAGCTCCAGCTTTTGTTGTTGTTGTTGTTTTACTGACTGTATAGAGCTTGTCCATCTTTGGATGCAGAGAATATAATCAGTCCTATTTCAGTACTGACTATCTGGTGATATCCATTTATAGAGTAATCTCTAGTGTTATTGAAAGAGGGTTTTTGCTATGACCAGTGTGTTCTCCTGGCAAAACTCTGTTAGCCTTTGCTATGCTTCATTTTGTACTTCAAGACCAAACTTGCCTGTTATTCCAGGTATCTCTTTACTTCCCAATCCCTTATGATGAAAAGGACATCTTTTTTTTTTTTTTTTTTTTTTGCTGTTAGTTCTAGAACATCTTATAGGTCTTCATACAACCGTTCAACTTCAGCTTCTTTGGCATTAGCGTTTGGGGAATAGACTTGGATTACTGTGATTTTAAATGGTTTGCCTCAAAAATGAACCAAGATCATTCTATTGTTTTTAAGATTGCATCCAAGAACTTCATTTCAGACTCTTGTTGACTATGAGGGCTACTCCATTTCTTCTGAGGAATTCTTGCCCACAGGAGTAGATACAGTGGTCATCTGAATCATTATTGAGAAGCAACTCCCAAATATCCCATCATGTCCTGTTTCTCCTAAAAAGAACCTGTGTCTCTAAAAGACAGGACAGGTCACTTACTCCTCCCTTATACCTTCCTGTGTTTATTGACATCACAGTACTTTTCTCTCTTTTCGTTCATTGTTCCTTACTTTATTGTCTGTCTCTCTCTCCACTCCCACAAATGTCAAGCCCTTGAGAGCAGGGCCTCTGTCTGCTTTGTTTACATTGAAAATCAAGGCCCTTAATAACAACTATATAGAGTACAACCCTCAAAAACTGTGAATCACAGTATTGTACATTGGTAACCTAGGAAATATTGGATATCAAGTGATCTTAAATAAAATAAATAAATAAATGAAAACATAAAACCTAACTACCAGAGCTCTACATAGTGTCTGGTACATGGTACATGTCAGAAGAAGAAAGAGAAGGAAAGTCACTTCTGCCCAAGTGTTAGCTCTGCTTCCAACAGCAAACAGAATGGGAAGGATAGATAAGTGAATATGTCCTCTGACTTTCTTCTCATGTGATTTTCTTTTAGATAAAAAGCCCATCTCTATGAATGAAGGAAAGTTAATTTGCCCAGGACACATATTTGACAAGGCTGGACAGTAAGTATTTAGGATTGGGAGGCCATTTGGGCAAAGAATGTAGGAAGTCACCTCTGCTGGGCAACACATGTCTTTCTCAGGAGAGCTCAGGTCACCCTCTGCACCTGGCCTGGTTGGTGGTCCCTCAAGCGGCTCAGAGACCCACTCAGGCTCTGCTGAGGGCAAGATTTGGAAGATGTGCAACCAGGGATGGTAACTTTGCTCCAGGCAGCTTTTCCAAGGGACTCCAACATACTCTATGCATACAGAGGAGTCAGGATGGTGACACAATACAGACATTCCTGGTCATTTAGCCCATGGCCAGGAGGACATCTGACCCCACTCAGGACTCCTCACTGTTTGATAACCTTCATTGCAAAGGCCAATCTCAGGGTGCTTGGGGATAAACTCCCCTTAACCCTACAGATTGCTCTCTAGTAACCCTGATTGGCTCATGTTCAANGCAAAGGCCAATCTCAGGGTGCTTGGGGATAAACTCCCCTTAACCCTACAGATTGCTCTCTAGTAACCCTGATTGGCTCATGTTCAAAGTCATTACCATGAGAAGACCTGTGGGCTATGGACTGAGCCAAAAAAAAACTCTCTCTTTGACCTGGTGGTTACCCTCTGCCTTTCTGTGCTTTAGGGAGGTTTTCATTGATTACAGCCTGGACAATGGTGTCAGCTTTGTAGGCGAAGACTTGAAAATTGTCAGCAAGGATTGTGTGAATGACAGGGTGGGACTGCGGGAACCTCAGTGGACTGCAGCTTGGGAAGAAGAAACAGAAGATGCAGGCGCATCCTGGGAAGAGGAGGTGAGGGGAGTAAATTCCTCAAGAAAGGCCAAGCAAGTAGCTAGTGAGACGAGCATCTCTGGCAGCACCTCACTGCCAGATAGGTGCCCTTATCCCTTCACCAGGTTTACAAAATTCACTGTAAATTCTTCTATAAGGGCACCAAGGCTGTAGGCACCTTTCTAGGCCTTGCAGATACTCTACTCTCTCTGGGAACCATGTCACTGAAGGCCCTTCTAAGGGGCCAACTCTAGCTCTCAGCAGACTCCAGAAACAGTGCTGAGGCTCTGTGTGCCCTGAACCCACCATGCCACCTCCCCTAATCCAGGGCTTATGGTGGGGAGCTCAAGGCTGCAGCCTGGATTCCAGCTGAGGTGAGTTGGAGAGGATGGGATACTGTATACTAGGAAAACAGGGTCCAGGTGCCCTGAGACCCCTTGGCTCAAATCAAAGTGCAAGGCTCAAGGATCTGGAGGGCGGGAGAGTTGTGGCCATGCCCACTCAGGGTGTGTTTTCACTGCATTGGCACAGCAGCAGACAGGGCTCCGAACCCACTTATGACCATCACAGCCCCCAGCCTCCCAAGACTGTTTGGGGAACACTGGTGGTCACTTTGCAGAGGTCGTCAGCCTCCCTTCTGCCTCTCCTCCTTTCTCATGCTCCTCCACTGCCCCTCTCTGCTAACCGGCTCTGCCCTCTGTTCCTGGGGAGTTTGCAGGACTATGGGGAGGGCAGGGCTCAGCTTAGGGAGAGGAAACTGGAAACAGAGTGCTGCTCCCAGGGGTCTGCCTTTCCCAGCTCTACAACATCCAGGCCACTTAACCTCGCAGCCCAACTTGGGCGACAGCGCCTGTCAGCCTGGAGTGAGGTTTCTGTGGGAGGGGGGATGCCTGTGCCTATGCCACTGCCCCTGTGTCCAGTCCCAGCTGGTGTGGGCTCTTGTAGTGGGACAGTCCTCGCTTGTCTCCCCGGCACCCTGCATATCTTCCTGTCAATCTGANTGCCTGTGCCTATGCCACTGCCCCTGTGTCCAGTCCCAGCTGGTGTGGGCTCTTGTAGTGGGACAGTCCTCGCTTGTCTCCCCGGCACCCTGCATATCTTCCTGTCAATCTGAGACTGAACCTCCACTTTTCCTACTAGAGTCTTTCCACCTGACAGCTGTTTGTCCATAGGTGCATTGAGAAGAGAACTCTGAAGCTGCCTGTGGCTCTGGGCCCAAGACAGGGTCACCCTCAGCCTGACTGGGCCTCTCCTTTCAGCCTCCCTGTTTCCTGGGCACTGGCTCTCTCTGCCCCCTTCCCTTCTGCTTCCCTGCAGCACAGCCATCGGTGTGGGGAAGAGCTGGGCAGTGCAGGCCCATGAATGCCTCATGTGCACCCTTAGTTAAGAGCAAGAGCACAGCGCCCATTCTCTCGGCCCCATGTGGACATGCCCCATACTGCACTATGACCTCTGTCCAGCATGCTCCAGCACCCACTTACTTCCTCAGCACGGATGTGAGGCCGAGGCTGTAAGACAGGGAGGAGCTTTGCCTGAGGTTGCAAAGCTGAGAAATGGGGGAGAGAGGCTATGGCAAGGTGACTTGGGTGTCCTGTCTCTGCTATTGCACCCCCACTCCCAGGGGCCCTGCAGCCCCCCCTTACTCATCTGTGTATTATAGTTTGTTGCCAGTCCTCACAAAATCCTAGTGCTCTCAGCCAAAGCGGGCAGTGAGGGCTGGGCTGTCACTCCTTAGAGGACTGGGCTTCCTTGACGGGGCTCTGGGGAGGGCCTCTGAGCAGGGCCAGTGGTAGGGTATTTAGCCAAGGGCTGCACAGTGGCTCTCTGGGTACCAGCCATGATCTCCTAGCCCCTCTCTGAGGAGAAGGAGACTTGTGAAGTCTAGTGTGGGAAGTGCATATTGGGTACACAGGAATAAGTCACCCAAGTCAACCACGGTCTTTGGCATGTGTGCTCTCTACAGTATGAGCCTACAGAGCCTACAACTGTCCCAACAACTACCACGACAACCACAAAGCCTACCACTGTCACAACGAGGAGGACAACTACAACCACAACACCTACCACAGTCAGGACAACAACAACAACAACAACACGGAGGACCACAACACCTACCACAGTCAGGACAACAACAACAAGAAGAACAACAACAACACGGAGGACCACAACACCTACCACAGTCAGGACAACAACAACAAGAAGAACAACAACAACACGGAGGACCACAACACCTACCACAGTCAGGACAACAACAACAAGAAGAACAACAACAACACGGAGGACCACAACACCTACCACAGTCAGGACAACAACAACAACAAGAACAACAACAACACGGAGGACCACAACACCTACCACAGTCAGGACAACAACAACAACAAGAACAACAACAACACGGAGGACCACAACACCTACCACAGTCAGGACAACAACAACAACAAGAACAACAACAACACGGAGGACCACAACACCTACCACAGTCAGGACAACAACAACAACAAGAACAACAACAACACGGAGGACCACAACACCTACCACAGTCAGGACAACAACAACAACAAGAACAACAACAACACGGAGGACCACAACACCTACCACAGTCAGGACAACAACAACAACAAGAACAACAACAACACGGAGGACCACAACACCTACCACAGTCAGGACAACAACAACAACAAGAACAACAACAACACGGAGGACCACAACACCTACCACAGTCAGGACAACAACAACAACAAGAACAACAACAACACGGAGGACCACAACACCTACCACAGTCAGGACAACAACAACAACAAGAACAACAACAACACGGAGGACCACAACACCTACCACAGTCAGGACAACAACAACAACAAGAACAACAACAACACGGAGGACCACAACACCTACCACAGTCAGGACAACAACAACAACAAGAACAACAACAACACGGAGGACCACAACACCTACCACAGTCAGGACAACAACAACAACAAGAACAACAACAACACGGAGGACCACAACACCTACCACAGTCAGGACAACAACAACAACAAGAACAACAACAACACGGAGGACCACAACACCTACCACAGTCAGGACAACAACAACAACAAGAACAACAACAACACGGAGGACCACAACACCTACCACAGTCAGGACAACAACAACAACAAGAACAACAACAACACGGAGGACCACAACACCTACCACAGTCAGGACAACAACAACAACAAGAACAACAACAACACGGAGGACCACAACACCTACCACAGTCAGGACAACAACAACAACAAGAACAACAACAACACGGAGGACCACAACACCTACCACAGTCAGGACAACAACAACAACAAGAACAACAACAACACGGAGGACCACAACACCTACCACAGTCAGGACAACAACAACAACAAGAACAACAACAACACGGAGGACCACAACACCTACCACAGTCAGGACAACAACAACAACAAGAACAACAACAACACGGAGGACCACAACACCTACCACAGTCAGGACAACAACAACAACAAGAACAACAACAACACGGAGGACCACAACACCTACCACAGTCAGGACAACAACAACAACAAGAACAACAACAACACGGAGGACCACAACACCTACCACAGTCAGGACAACAACAACAACAAGAACAACAACAACACGGAGGACCACAACACCTACCACAGTCAGGACAACAACAACAACAAGAACAACAACAACACGGAGGACCACAACACCTACCACAGTCAGGACAACAACAACAACAAGAACAACAACAACACGGAGGACCACAACACCTACCACAGTCAGGACAACAACAACAACAAGAACAACAACAACACGGAGGACCACAACACCTACCACAGTCAGGACAACAACAACAACAAGAACAACAACAACACGGAGGACCACAACACCTACCACAGTCAGGACAACAACAACAACAAGAACAACAACAACACGGAGGACCACAACACCTACCACAGTCAGGACAACAACAACAACAAGAACAACAACAACACGGAGGACCACAACACCTACCACAGTCAGGACAACAACAACAACAAGAACAACAACAACACGGAGGACCACAACACCTACCACAGTCAGGACAACAACAACAACAAGAACAACAACAACACGGAGGACCACAACACCTACCACAGTCAGGACAACAACAACAACAAGAACAACAACAACACGGAGGACCACAACACCTACCACAGTCAGGACAACAACAACAACAAGAACAACAACAACACGGAGGACCACAACACCTACCACAGTCAGGACAACAACAACAACAAGAACAACAACAACACGGAGGACCACAACACCTACCACAGTCAGGACAACAACAACAACAAGAACAACAACAACACGGAGGACCACAACACCTACCACAGTCAGGACAACAACAACAACAAGAACAACAACAACACGGAGGACCACAACACCTACCACAGTCAGGACAACAACAACAACAAGAACAACAACAACACGGAGGACCACAACACCTACCACAGTCAGGACAACAACAACAACAAGAACAACAACAACACGGAGGACCACAACACCTACCACAGTCAGGACAACAACAACAACAAGAACAACAACAACACGGAGGACCACAACACCTACCACAGTCAGGACAACAACAACAACAAGAACAACAACAACACGGAGGACCACAACACCTACCACAGTCAGGACAACAACAACAACAAGAACAACAACAACACGGAGGACCACAACACCTACCACAGTCAGGACAACAACAACAACAAGAACAACAACAACACGGAGGACCACAACACCTACCACAGTCAGGACAACAACAACAACAAGAACAACAACAACACGGAGGACCACAACACCTACCACAGTCAGGACAACAACAACAACAAGAACAACAACAACACGGAGGACCACAACACCTACCACAGTCAGGACAACAACAACAACAAGAACAACAACAACACGGAGGACCACAACACCTACCACAGTCAGGACAACAACAACAACAAGAACAACAACAACACGGAGGACCACAACACCTACCACAGTCAGGACAACAACAACAACAAGAACAACAACAACACGGAGGACCACAACACCTACCACAGTCAGGACAACAACAACAACAAGAACAACAACAACACGGAGGACCACAACACCTACCACAGTCAGGACAACAACAACAACAAGAACAACAACAACACGGAGGACCACAACACCTACCACAGTCAGGACAACAACAACAACAAGAACAACAACAACACGGAGGACCACAACACCTACCACAGTCAGGACAACAACAACAACAAGAACAACAACAACACGGAGGACCACAACACCTACCACAGTCAGGACAACAACAACAACAAGAACAACAACAACACGGAGGACCACAACACCTACCACAGTCAGGACAACAACAACAACAAGAACAACAACAACACGGAGGACCACAACACCTACCACAGTCAGGACAACAACAACAACAAGAACAACAACAACACGGAGGACCACAACACCTACCACAGTCAGGACAACAACAACAACAAGAACAACAACAACACGGAGGACCACAACACCTACCACAGTCAGGACAACAACAACAACAAGAACAACAACAACACGGAGGACCACAACACCTACCACAGTCAGGACAACAACAACAACAAGAACAACAACAACACGGAGGACCACAACACCTACCACAGTCAGGACAACAACAACAACAAGAACAACAACAACACGGAGGACCACAACACCTACCACAGTCAGGACAACAACAACAACAAGAACAACAACAACACGGAGGACCACAACACCTACCACAGTCAGGACAACAACAACAACAAGAACAACAACAACACGGAGGACCACAACACCTACCACAGTCAGGACAACAACAACAACAAGAACAACAACAACACGGAGGACCACAACACCTACCACAGTCAGGACAACAACAACAACAAGAACAACAACAACACGGAGGACCACAACACCTACCACAGTCAGGACAACAACAACAACAAGAACAACAACAACACGGAGGACCACAACACCTACCACAGTCAGGACAACAACAACAACAAGAACAACAACAACACGGAGGACCACAACACCTACCACAGTCAGGACAACAACAACAACAAGAACAACAACAACACGGAGGACCACAACACCTACCACAGTCAGGACAACAACAACAACAAGAACAACAACAACACGGAGGACCACAACACCTACCACAGTCAGGACAACAACAACAACAAGAACAACAACAACACGGAGGACCACAACACCTACCACAGTCAGGACAACAACAACAACAAGAACAACAACAACACGGAGGACCACAACACCTACCACAGTCAGGACAACAACAACAACAAGAACAACAACAACACGGAGGACCACAACACCTACCACAGTCAGGACAACAACAACAACAAGAACAACAACAACACGGAGGACCACAACACCTACCACAGTCAGGACAACAACAACAACAAGAACAACAACAACACGGAGGACCACAACACCTACCACAGTCAGGACAACAACAACAACAAGAACAACAACAACACGGAGGACCACAACACCTACCACAGTCAGGACAACAACAACAACAAGAACAACAACAACACGGAGGACCACAACACCTACCACAGTCAGGACAACAACAACAACAAGAACAACAACAACACGGAGGACCACAACACCTACCACAGTCAGGACAACAACAACAACAAGAACAACAACAACACGGAGGACCACAACACCTACCACAGTCAGGACAACAACAACAACAAGAACAACAACAACACGGAGGACCACAACACCTACCACAGTCAGGACAACAACAACAACAAGAACAACAACAACACGGAGGACCACAACACCTACCACAGTCAGGACAACAACAACAACAAGAACAACAACAACACGGAGGACCACAACACCTACCACAGTCAGGACAACAACAACAACAAGAACAACAACAACACGGAGGACCACAACACCTACCACAGTCAGGACAACAACAACAACAAGAACAACAACAACACGGAGGACCACAACACCTACCACAGTCAGGACAACAACAACAACAAGAACAACAACAACACGGAGGACCACAACACCTACCACAGTCAGGACAACAACAACAACAAGAACAACAACAACACGGAGGACCACAACACCTACCACAGTCAGGACAACAACAACAACAAGAACAACAACAACACGGAGGACCACAACACCTACCACAGTCAGGACAACAACAACAACAAGAACAACAACAACACGGAGGACCACAACACCTACCACAGTCAGGACAACAACAACAACAAGAACAACAACAACACGGAGGACCACAACACCTACCACAGTCAGGACAACAACAACAACAAGAACAACAACAACACGGAGGACCACAACACCTACCACAGTCAGGACAACAACAACAACAAGAACAACAACAACACGGAGGACCACAACACCTACCACAGTCAGGACAACAACAACAACAAGAACAACAACAACACGGAGGACCACAACACCTACCACAGTCAGGACAACAACAACAACAAGAACAACAACAACACGGAGGACCACAACACCTACCACAGTCAGGACAACAACAACAACAAGAACAACAACAACACGGAGGACCACAACACCTACCACAGTCAGGACAACAACAACAACAAGAACAACAACAACACGGAGGACCACAACACCTACCACAGTCAGGACAACAACAACAACAAGAACAACAACAACACGGAGGACCACAACACCTACCACAGTCAGGACAACAACAACAACAAGAACAACAACAACACGGAGGACCACAACACCTACCACAGTCAGGACAACAACAACAACAAGAACAACAACAACACGGAGGACCACAACACCTACCACAGTCAGGACGACAACAACAAGAAAAACAACAACAGCACGGAGGACCACAACACCTACCACAATCAGGAAGACAACAACAAAGAAAACAACCAGAACAACAACCAGACCTACCACAGCTAAGACAACAACAACAAGGAAAACAATGACAACAACACGGAGGACCACAACGCCTACCACAGTCAGGACAACAACAAGACCTACCACAGTTAAGACAACAACAAGGAAAACAACGACAAGCATGACAGGGATGACTTCGACACCTACCACTGTCGGGACAAGCAGGACGACGACGACGACAGTGGCCACAACAGCGACCTCAGCAACCACGACGATGACAGCGCCGGCAACCCCCACCACGTCCACAAAGACAACACCCTTTGTGACTGCAGTTGTCACCCAGAGGCCGGTTCCCAGCAGCCCTCTCTTGTACGCCACATTCATCCCCTCACTGGCTGTGATCCCATTGGTGCTCATCTGTATCTGCTGCTACAAAAGGGTGAGTGACCCCTACCAGAACGGCCCCTGCCCAGCCCTCCCCGGCCCCCTGAGACGCCAGACACATGCCTGCCCCGTGATGCTGCTCTTTGGCAGGTTCCCATCAGCTCGTAGGCCCGCACACCAGCAAACAAGGCACAGACTCTGTCTTCCATATCTGAGCACAGACACAGCCCGGGCTCTAGGGGGCTGCCTGCCTCACGCTTTCACGTTCAAAGGGAAGGGATCTATGGGCTGTCCCAGCCCTGGGGAGAGGGGACACTGGACCCTCTGAGACCAAGGCTACCCTATAGCAGCCAAGATTCTGAAGGACTCAGGTGGACCAAAGGCCCTGAAGTTTTTGCTGCTGGGGAAGGAGAGGCGTCTGCAGGAGTGGCTGTGCCTTTGAAAACAGAATAGATCCCTGCCCGTGTCTGGTGCTTTCTGTCACTCTTTGATCAGTCTTCACTAAGTCACCAGGATGTGCAGGGCCCTACGCTGGGCATAGAGGGGCAGATATGAAGCACCTACCACACTTGCCCACAGGACCTCACTGTCTGGTGTCTCATCTGACATTAGTACCTGGCGGGGGGAGGGGTGGGCATTGAGGGTAAATGTCACCCTCAGAGGGTGTGGCAGGTGCCCTGGTCATGAAAAGAATAGAGACTGGCTCTGGGGAAGGAGGGGAGACAGAAGGGATGGCCAGCCGGGTTTGCAAGAGCACAGGGCAGAGCTGGGTGAAGAAGAGAAAAAAGCAGACCTGAGACAGGATAAGCAAAGCAGCATAGAAACCAGGAGATCAGGTTTCTGCAGAGAGCGAGAAGTGAGGAGAGAAAGCTCGGTGAGATGGAAGTAGACCATCATCCCTGAGGGCTGTTAGGCTGGAGGCAGGCTCAGGGGGATGAGGGATGGGGAGGAATGTGGGGAGTGTTCTTTTGTTTTCATATGATGTCAGGGCCGCTGATGAAAACTTCCCACTGGGGCCTCTACTAGGGACAAGGGGTTTTAGACTGCCCATCTCCCCCTTGAGTCTGCATAGAGGTATGAATTCCCATTGAAAATGAAGGAGCCTGGGGCTGGGGAAGGTGGAACTTGTTGGCCAAGTCGCTCAGGCAACGTAGGCTGTAACCCCTAAATCCATGTTTTGACCCCTTACTGCTGCAGAAGAAGGTTCCTTCCTGTCTGCATGGCTGAGCCAGTCCTTCATGCCCCATCTACCCTATTTATGTCTCTTTAACATCTTAGGTCATCAAGGAGCCACCATCAGCCCCAAGACCAGAAAAGGTAAGCGATGTGTTTGGTTCAGATGTTGTCAGCATGCCAGCTGCACGCAGTGCTCTGCGCAGAGAGGCCTCACCGCGCATGGTGAAATGGCCTCTTGCAACCCTCTAGTTCCCACCTACGTGGGCAGAGAGAACTGGCAGGAAGAAGAGGGAGACAGAAGGAAGGGAAGGGCCCGAGAGAGGATGTGACACTCATGCAAATGGCACCCAGACACTGTTCCCCCACCCCCAACACAGGTTGATCCAGGGCCTTTAGCACTGAATTCAGCAATGTGGGGTAGCCTGTTTCAGGAATAGCTATATTCTCTCCTGATATCAATGGGCTTTTTGAAATTCCTAAAGGACTGTTTGTAAGATGGTCCTTTCCAGGACTCCAGTAAGTTTTGGGAAAGGATCCTCAGGTTTCAGGGACTTGGTCCCCATCCCTGGGCTCTGATGTATTTGGGGTTTTGTTTCCTTGTTCTTCATTCCTGGCTCATTTCAGGGTGAGGGTCTCGGTAGGGTTGGCCTTTGGGGACTAGTGGCTTAGGAATGGGGAGGGAATCTTACCTGACAGTGAGGTGTGAGCCCAGATGAGCACAGGGACAAAGGGTCAGGAGAGGATGCTGTGGCAGGCTCGGGGTGGGGACCCAAACCAGGGCCCATAAGAAGCAGTTAGAGCAAGGGGCTCATGTCCCAAGTCAGGGGGACCTGGGTTTGAGATCTACTGGCAAACGGGGTCTCTGCCAGGGCTGGCATCAGCACTGGCTGCAGTGTGGGGCCTGGGGAGGCTGGATCTGCCAGAGGTGGGTGAATGTAGCCCTGCCACCTGCTAACACTGCACACTGGACAGCCTCCATCACGTGGCACAGCCTCACACCCAGCTTCTCCTACAAGGACGGCCTCTGGGAACAAGGGAACAGGGCAGAGTTTGTTGCTCTTTGGAGAAGAGCCATCTTCATAAAATAAATGGGCTTGGTGTGTTTCTACATGGACACCACTGTCTTATGTGCCAGGAACTGCTCATTTCTCCGTGATTCTCCAACAAACATCTGCTGAGTGACCAGTAAGTGACCGGAGAAGGCAACGGCACCCACTCCAGTGTTCTTACCTGGAAAATCCCAGGGACGGGGGAGCCTGGTGGGCTGCTGCTATCTATGGGGTCACACAGAGTCAGACATGACTGAAGCNGCAGCCTCGCACCCAGCCTTCCTGCAGGGGAAGCCTCCAGGAACCAAGGGGGCAGGGTAGAGTTTGCTGATACTTTGAGCTGTCTTTAAACTGAAAGGAGCTGGTGTGCTTTCACATGGAGGCTGCTCTCTTACTGCACCAGGTCCTGGTCATTGGTCCCTGATTCTCCAGCAAGCATTTGCTGAGTGGCCGGTGCTTGACGGTGCCCAGGGGGCAGAAAACCTGTGTCTGCACCGGAGCTGCCAGATGAGGACTCGATTATTTTCTCTTTCTAGGCGCCATGCCCCGAGCAGGGATATACCACAGTGATTATCCCTTGCTGTGAATGCCAAGAAGACAAGATAAGACAGATGGAGGTGAGAAGAACCCTTAGGAAATGAAGGCTAATGCCCTCCAAACTGGGGAGTGGGAGGAAGGGGCAGCCAGTTCCTGCACCAGAGGCCTGGACTTCAGAACCCTGGATGCGTGGAGACGAGTTTATGGGCACCATATTTTGGACCGGGGTCTTCCCCCTGAAATGGGCTCAGTATTCCGGATGTTGATGACTGGCTGACAAGCAAACAAACAATGCTTAGTTCTCACAAAGGTCATCATCACTTCAGCAGTTGCCTGTGTTTCGTTGACCAGTGACTGGATGAATGAAAATAAACTAAATTACAAGAACCTCATATAAGTCAGTAACAAATATTTTTGAGCCCAGATCTTACCATCCTTAACAGCCTGGAAGTACCCACAGTTCCTGTCTGCTAAGTGAGGGAGTGAGAGAGCTCACTGCATTGTCCTTGGGGCGCCTGAGATGGGGTGACAAGGGCCACATGAAGGAGGGAAGCTGAGGACACTTCCCTCTTCCCAGTGACTGAGATCCCCGCTGGCAGGAGGCTGAGAGACGACAGGGAGGGCTGCAGGTGGCAGGTGTGAGGAAGAAAGAACCACCATCTCTGGGTTCAGCTTTGCCCTCCTCCTCCTGGTCCTGCCTCTGTCCCTGTGGGATCCATTGCTTCCTCCTGGGAGCTTCAAACAGCAGCTGAAAGGCCAGCCCCACGTCTTCCCTGACAGTCACTGTGGGGGCCCAGGAAAGCCAGAGCTCACCTTCCAAGAGGGAGGAAGCCAACTGCCAGGGACTTGTTCCCACTCAGAGGACCGGCCCTGCATCCTACACCACCAGGTCCACTTTCTGGCCTGTTCCTTGCTTTCCTCATCTTTCTCTTTCTCCCCAGCATCGGGACCCTTCCCCCTGAGCAGGGAGCGGGTCTCTCCCCTGCCTTCTCCCTTCTGCCCCCACATGCAGGCCCTCTTCCCCTTCCTTCACCTCCTGCCCGGCCCCCACGCCGACCACGTTTCTCCTTGAGGACCTCTCCTTGGCGACTGCATACTTCCTCTAACCTTTGACATTAGTTTTGGGTTGTTTGTTTGTTTAAAAAAAAAAAAAAAACAACCATCTCCTCCCACACCTAAAGCACTGAGTGTTCCAGAATCTAGTTAAGTCTGTGACCCACAGAGTCCATCTCCCAACAAACACAAAAGGCTTCCCAGGCCCTGCCCCAGGTGAAGCCTGCAGCGCCGCCTCAGCAGGGTGTGGGGACACAGCCCTGGGACTCGCGGGAGACGGAGGCGGTGCTGCTCGTCTGGAGGCAGCGTCTGTGCCTGTAGCTTCCTCACAANATCACAAGCTAAGAAATAATTGATAAAAAGGAGTTGGTGAAGTGAAAATCCAAAGTCCATCCCAACAGAGGAAACATCCAGTACTTTTACCCTGGGACTGTTAGGCTTAGAGAATCAAAAGGCTGGAAATTGAGTACTGTCCTCATCAATCTCATGGTCAAGATATTCCCAGGTTACCAGTGTCACCCTATGGTGTGTGGGGGACAGATGAGCACCAGCAGATCAGAGCTTCACAGGAGCACCAAGTCCAGACTGTCTGTGGTCCACACATGCACCGAGTCTTCCTGTGGTGAATGAATGGATGGACACTTCTAGTCACATATATTTCTGTGTAGATGCTTTTGGTCATTTCTCTGAAACAAGGAAGCATTTTGGATCTTATGACATAGGGCACAGAAATCTGCACTGCAGGGTGCTATGCAAGAACGTGGACAGATCCCTTTGCCATCTTCAAGAGTGATCACAGGAACATACTGGCTTCAACCTGTTACCAAGTCTGTGATCTTGACCTAGTTTCTTGAACACTCCAATCCTAACATTTTTATCTCAAAACCAGGGGTAAAATAATAAAATACCACTGAATTTATAATGTAGTTATCAAGAATGCTAGGTTACTTTTTTGTTGAGGATAAGGGAATGTCCAGATGAGTCCAAACAGCTCAGAGTCCAGAGGTCTTGGAGTCCCATTGACAAATCCAGTCCAGAGATGCCCAGAGACACTGTCAGCTAATCAGCATGCTCAGGCCACCCTGCTTGTCACATACAGGACTCTCAGCTGGGGACTAGTGGGAGATGACAGAAAAGCCAGGGACAGCTGGTACTGCAGACAGATGATGCTGCCCCAAAGGGTGCCCAGAACAAAAGTTCTATATGTGGTGCTGCGTCAACAGCCCATCCCCCATCTAATGGCACCATCGCCTGCCCTTGCCCTGTGGGTCCAGGCTGAGAGTTGAGATGAGGACTCGTCCTTTTGACACACACTCACCGAGAGAGCCTGGGCAGTGCGGGGGCTGCTGTGCCAGTCAGCGGCAGCCCCAGTGCAAAGGTGACTAGACAGGTTCAACACTAGCGAAGGGGGTCCAGAGTCAGAACAACAGGGCTCGCTGGGGAAGGGAGGGCATATGTCCAGGCCTGAACAGAGTCTAGAAATAGGCATCCAGACTTGAGGCCAGCATCCAGGAAGAGGAATAGCATCAGCAAAAGCTCACCCTGGGGATCCTGACAGGCACTGAATCTGATCTGCTTGAGCCAAGGAAACCACAGCCTTCTGTTCCAATTGCAAGGCTTCTCAGTGACCCTCTCTCTCTCTCCTCTTCTTCACACAGGGAAGATGCCCCAACTTCGCCTTAATGAATCCTCACTGCGCACCAATGCTCTGTGGCCCAAAGATCTGCCCTCAACCCAGGCAGGAGTGTATCCCCCTAATTAGCTGTAGCTCTCACTGGCAACATCACCAACCCATATGCACTCAGTCATTCTCCAGATTCCTGCCGCTGAGCCCTCCCACTGCCCAGAAGCTCTGCAAAAATCCTTTGCCACTCCCATCCCCATAGCCCAATGTCTAAAGCACCAAAAATACAAACAGTTAAGAACCCCTTTTGTACTAAATTAAACATATATATTGTGTTTTGGATTACAGTCAAAAAGAGTTGGAATGTGTTGCTGATCAGCAAGGGAGTTTCTTACCTGGTGAGCACTGCTCCTCTGTATGAGACAGCTGTGCTGCTCCCACCCGGACAGAGCACCCTGGTGTTCTGTGGATGCAGATATGATGAGTCCCCTTCCCCAAGACTGGTGTCCACTGTCACCAAGGGCTGAGATGCATGCAGTGTTAGCCAAAGTATGCTCTTTCAAGAAAGTCCAAAGTATCTTTGATGTGTGAATACAATCTGTGTCCATTACTCACTTGCTGTTATTTAATCTCAACATATTGAAAAGTAGAGATATAACTTTGCCAACAAAGGTCTGTATAGTCAAGGCTTTGGTTTTTCCTGTGGCCATGTATGGATGAGAGAGCTAGACTGTGAAGAAAGCTGAGCGCTGAAGAACTGATGCTTTTGAACTGTGGTGTTGGAGAAGACTCTTGAGAGTCCCTTGGACTGCAAGGAGATCCAGCCGGTCCATTCTAAAGGAGATCAGCCCTGGGTGTTCATTGGAGGGAATGATGTTGAAGCTGAAACTCCAGTACTTTGGCCACCTCATGCGACAAGTTGACTCATTGGAAAAGACCCTGATGCTGGGAGGGATTGGGGGCAGGAGGAGAAGGGGACAACAGAGGATGAGATAGCTGGATGACATCACCAACTCAATGGACATGGGTTTAAGTGAACTCAGAGAGTTGGTGATGAACAGGGAGGCCTGGCATGCTGCAATTCATGGGGTTGCAAAGAATCAGAGATGACTGAGCAACTNGGGAATGTCCAGATGAGTCCAAACAGCTCAGAGTCCAGAGGTCTTGGAGTCCCATTGACAAATCCAGTCCAGAGATGCCCAGAGACACTGTCAGCTAATCAGCATGCTCAGGCCACCCTGCTTGTCACATACAGGACTCTCAGCTGGGGACTAGTGGGAGATGACAGAAAAGCCAGGGACAGCTGGTACTGCAGACAGATGATGCTGCCCCAAAGGGTGCCCAGAACAAAAGTTCTATATGTGGTGCTGCGTCAACAGCCCATCCCCCATCTAATGGCACCATCGCCTGCCCTTGCCCTGTGGGTCCAGGCTGAGAGTTGAGATGAGGACTCGTCCTTTTGACACACACTCACCGAGAGAGCCTGGGCAGTGCGGGGGCTGCTGTGCCAGTCAGCGGCAGCCCCAGTGCAAAGGTGACTAGACAGGTTCAACACTAGCGAAGGGGGTCCAGAGTCAGAACAACAGGGCTCGCTGGGGAAGGGAGGGCATATGTCCAGGCCTGAACAGAGTCTAGAAATAGGCATCCAGACTTGAGGCCAGCATCCAGGAAGAGGAATAGCATCAGCAAAAGCTCACCCTGGGGATCCTGACAGGCACTGAATCTGATCTGCTTGAGCCAAGGAAACCACAGCCTTCTGTTCCAATTGCAAGGCTTCTCAGTGACCCTCTCTCTCTCTCCTCTTCTTCACACAGGGAAGATGCCCCAACTTCGCCTTAATGAATCCTCACTGCGCACCAATGCTCTGTGGCCCAAAGATCTGCCCTCAACCCAGGCAGGAGTGTATCCCCCTAATTAGCTGTAGCTCTCACTGGCAACATCACCAACCCATATGCACTCAGTCATTCTCCAGATTCCTGCCGCTGAGCCCTCCCACTGCCCAGAAGCTCTGCAAAAATCCTTTGCCACTCCCATCCCCATAGCCCAATGTCTAAAGCACCAAAAATACAAACAGTTAAGAACCCCTTTTGTACTAAATTAAACATATATATTGTGTTTTGGATTACAGTCAAAAAGAGTTGGAATGTGTTGCTGATCAGCAAGGGAGTTTCTTACCTGGTGAGCACTGCTCCTCTGTATGAGACAGCTGTGCTGCTCCCACCCGGACAGAGCACCCTGGTGTTCTGTGGATGCAGATATGATGAGTCCCCTTCCCCAAGACTGGTGTCCACTGTCACCAAGGGCTGAGATGCATGCAGTGTTAGCCAAAGTATGCTCTTTCAAGAAAGTCCAAAGTATCTTTGATGTGTGAATACAATCTGTGTCCATTACTCACTTGCTGTTATTTAATCTCAACATATTGAAAAGTAGAGATATAACTTTGCCAACAAAGGTCTGTATAGTCAAGGCTTTGGTTTTTCCTGTGGCCATGTATGGATGAGAGAGCTAGACTGTGAAGAAAGCTGAGCGCTGAAGAACTGATGCTTTTGAACTGTGGTGTTGGAGAAGACTCTTGAGAGTCCCTTGGACTGCAAGGAGATCCAGCCGGTCCATTCTAAAGGAGATCAGCCCTGGGTGTTCATTGGAGGGAATGATGTTGAAGCTGAAACTCCAGTACTTTGGCCACCTCATGCGACAAGTTGACTCATTGGAAAAGACCCTGATGCTGGGAGGGATTGGGGGCAGGAGGAGAAGGGGACAACAGAGGATGAGATAGCTGGATGACATCACCAACTCAATGGACATGGGTTTAAGTGAACTCAGAGAGTTGGTGATGAACAGGGAGGCCTGGCATGCTGCAATTCATGGGGTTGCAAAGAATCAGAGATGACTGAGCAACTGAACTGAACTGAATCTCCTAGGCAAGTTACTCAATCTCACTGTGCTTCAATTTCCTCCCTGAAAAGATGTGGACAGTGATGTCCCCTCTAAAGGGAGCCACAAGGGCGACAGAAACTGCTGCAACATGCTCATCACAGGGCCCTGTCACTCGTGAAGACTCAGGGGCCCAGGCCTTAAGGTCTTCTCCCCTGCCCCAGGGAAGAAGACGATGATGAGCTCAGAGACATCAAAAAGCATGGAGTGAGTGAAAAGATGTCAGAAAAAATCATGACTTGGGCTTTTAGCTCTGGATATCATGACAAGGGGTTGGCACATATGAGAATTCTCTGAAAACTGTTGACCACATATAGGTTAACATTCAAGGCCACCACCCATGTAATCTCCAAGATACCATCAGAAAAGGTCCTTCCACCTACTATGTCCTTCACAAACATGAGTTCCCTTCCTGTACCTTTATTTTTCTCATAATGTTAATTCCTGGTTCCCAGTTTCCCATCAGCTCCTCTGACAACAGACAGACCTCCCAATTTTCCAGGTCCCTTTTGAAGAAGCTTTTGAAGACATGATCAGGCTTCCTTGCACACTTACATGCTAGGACTATCAGTAGACAAGAATTCATTGTGAAGATCACACAACGTATTTATGAAGATGGATCAATACCCTGGGCCAAACAGTCCAAGAGGAGTAGAAGTGGCTACTACCTCAAATATGCACATACCAGTGCAACCAATAAGGGACCATTAAGAGTCAAGTAAACATGAGATGATGAAAAGAAGGGACTAAAACTCTAAAGAAATAGAGATCTATGAACTCCCTTACAAAGAATTCAGTCCTCTTAGGGCAGTTTAGTGAAACGCAAGAAACGTGGGCAGACAACTACATGAAATTCAGGGGGAAGAAGCATCAGTGAAATGAGAAGCTCAACAAAGAATCAAAACTACCCACAGACCAACCAGACACTAGAGCTGAAAAATACCATGACTATTTTTTTTGTTGTTTGGTCACTAAGTCTTGTCCAACTCTTTGCAACCCAT
>SJYW01008717.1:36400-49918 GCA_006410735.1 Raphicerus campestris
GGTCGCAGTCCCCTTTTGGGCGGCCTTGGGAGCCTGAGGGCCGGCAGGGCCTGGGATCCTGGCTTCCTCAGTGATGACAGCGGGTCAGGGACTGGAGACCTGGGTCTGAGGGCATCACTAGCTGAGATCTGCTTCTCAGCCAGACTTGGACACCGGCAGGAGGATCCAGACTGGGTGCTAGAGGAAAGTCCTCGGGCAGGGAAATTAGACCCTATCTGNCTCGGGCAGGGAAATTAGACCCCATCCGGACTCCCTCATTTTAGCCAGGGACTGGACCTCAGAGGCTGAAAGTTGAGTCTTGGATCCTTGAACAGGTAAAATGAGGGGTTATGATGTCATTTTGTTTATGGGATTTGTTTAGTGTTAAAAGTCAAAAAGAGGCAAGGAGTCGGGATTAAATGCCTCACCTTCTCTTTCTGGTCAGAACGGAAAAGAGCGTTTCTTTGGTGAGGTTAATGGACACGTTGTGACCTGACTGTGAGCTGACTTCAGGAACAGAGGATCTGACACCAAGAAATCTGCAACGACTAACCGTGTCCCAACCTCACCTTTCCTAGAAAAGGGCTTTCCTGAAAGCTTTCCGGGAGTTCAGGGATTTTTAAGGTGTGAATCACCTGTCTTTTTGCTCTGCAAAGGCTCTGTGGTAAACCTTTGTCTGCTCCAGGCTCAGACATTTCGACGTTGTTTGGCTTCACTGTGTGTCGGGCACATGGACTTGTGTTCCATAACTATTTTAGATTTAATAAGAATAGATTTTGATATATATCACTCTTTTGTGCATACAAAAGGAAACAACGTGGCTAAAATATTTCTAAACACTTTTACATTCACAGTCTGAGTTTTTGAAACACTTTTGATTCAGGGTTAATGCCCAGTGTTGCTCCATGGAGCAGAGATAAGCCATCCCCATTCAGCCCTTTCTGATTTCTAGTCACAGAATTTGTGGGTATAATACAAAATTGTCTTATGTCACTCGGTTTAGGGTGGTTTGTTAAACAGCAGAAGATAACTGGCGTGTCCTTCATTCACAAGGAACTTTGACATTCTTGCAAGACCTTCTTCCCCTCCGANTGTTCCATAACTATTTTAGATTTAATAAGAATAGATTTTGATATATATCACTCTTTTGTGCATACAAAAGGAAACAACGTGGCTAAAATATTTCTAAACACTTCTACATTCACAGTCTGAGTTTTTGAAACACTTTTGATTCAGGGTTGTTAATGCCCAGTGTTGCTCCATGGAGCAGAGATAAGCCATCCCCACTCAGCCCTTTCTGATTTCTAGTCACAGAATTTGTGGGTATAATACAAAATTGTTTTATGTCACTCGGTTTAGGGTGGTTTGTTAAACAGCAGAAGATAACTGGTGTGTCCTTCATTCACAAGGAACTTTGACATTCTTGCAAGACCTTCTTCCCCTCCTAGACCCTTCCATCCACTGGTCACAAGAATGACCACTGGGACGCTCCAAGCCTCCAGTTCCTGGACGTCCTGCCAATGGCGCTGTCCAGATCTAAGCCACCTCAGCTGCCTTCTTTCAGTTGACAGAAAGGGAGGGCTTCTCTGGGATTTTAATGGCTGCTTGAGAAGGTTTGGAATGACAGACAGAGGCCTCATTTTATCACCCCTCCAAAGATTCTCTGCCCGCCCTCTGGGATTGTCAACAGGAGGACAATGAGCAGAACTGCAGGTCACAAAGTCACCGTGCCAACCTTCCTGCCCCTCATCAGGGTCATCACAGAGAAGTCAGTCTCCTTGGGGTGGGGGAAGGGCTACGCCCCAAGGCCAACCATTTTGCCTCTTCGCCCTCAGGGCAGGTACTGGGGAAAGCTTCAGTGCACTATAGTTAGTGGACTGGACGTGCCAAGGTCCCTGGGTACAAGTAGAGACTCTAGTGGNGTAAGAGGCATCATAGCTACCTGCCCTCCTGTCCCTATCTGGGCAAAAGGAGTCTGTGATAATGTTTTGCACATGCCACCTCCTTCCATCTTCCATATACCTGGAGGGTCATCACCACCTGTCACGGATGAGGAGGATCCAGGTTCTGCAATACTAAACATCCTGTCCAGTGTCCTCCTACGAGGATGAGGCACAGGCTACAAGCACCATGTATGATCCCGAGCTCCTCTCAGATGCCCTCTGTGAATGTGTGCGGTTATCTCTGGGTCACTCCTGGCCCTGGACAGTAAGTTTTGGGTCAGGGACCACATGCACAGCCACTCTGTCCTGCCTCTGTCCCCGCTTCCTACGTGGACCTACCAATGCCCTTTGCAGCTGGAGGGTGGTTCCCTGTCCAGACGATCACCAGGCAAAGCAGAGCTGCTCCCTCCTCTTTCTCCTTCCAAAGACACCAGTGGTTCTGGCAGTGAGTGGATCTATGCAGCCCTCCCATCCAGTGTTAGAGGAACTTTGCTGAACTCCACATCCCTCAACAGCCTCAGTTCATTTTGGTCTCCTGTTCCCTGATACTATTTACTCCTGGGGCCCTATTGTAGGTGTCCTCAGAAGGGGTTCTTCTTGTTTTCCTCGTGTGTTTCAGTCTGAGCTCAGCAGGACAGCCCTCTGAGCCACACTGACATCCTTCAGTACCACCCATTGTCTTCCTGTTGAAAGAACCTGATTTCAATCCCAGATAACCCACCCTTTTCCCAGTCCTTAGATTATGGGCTCATGGAGTAATGATCTTGGCAGCCTTCTGAAACTGAGCTCAGCAGTATTGAGGGGTACATTTTCATGGACCCCACTAATAAATGAACTTGATTTAATAAAGAAGAGTCACAGCAAGTTGATTTTTAATTCTAGGTACTTTTTAAAGGAAAAACATCTAATGTATAAGAACCTTAAAAAGTTGATTATAAGAGAATATGCCACAATGCTGGGCAAACCGAAAGAAGGCTGGGGTCTTCAGGAATAGTAATGAAAACCAGTATGAGGGTTAAACAGGGCAAGTTCCTGATGGTAAAATTTTATTTCTTAGAAAGCTACATTATTATTTAACTGGCATGCACTTACAAAAGAAAAATTATAACCAATAAAGAAAAATTGTCAAATCCACTTTATACTGAGAAACTGCAACAACTGTCTGTTAAAAAGACAAAATATTACTTAAACTGTAGAAGGTTTGAACAACACAATAAACTTAGAATAATGGGATTCATAATGTAATAATATATATAATTTAATAATAAGGAATCTTCCATTCAGTCATGTATCAAAATAAGCCCACGTAAAAGTGAAAGAAGTGGGGAGTTTCCTGGTGGTCCAGTGGTTAAGACTCTGTGCTTCTAAGGCACGGGGTGCAGGTTCCATCCCTGGTCAGAGAATGAAGATCCCACATGCCATGTGGAACGGCCAAAAAAATTAAAAGTAAAAGAAATAATCAAAAGACCATATTCTCTGATTACAATGCAATTGGTTTGGATATTGATGATAAAAAGAGAGTTTGAAAAAATGCATACAATCAAAATTTTTAAATCACACATGTCAATAGTTATGAATCAAAGAACAGATCAAAACTAAACTTAAAATGTTCTTAAAATCAAATGATAGTAATTATTACTTATTAAAATCTATGAGACACAGTGAAAGAAAAATTTAAAGAAATATTGGAGGCCCAAACAGAAAAGGTGAAATATGAAAATCAGTAAGACAGTAATTGAATGAAACATATTAGAAAAAGAATTGCAAAATACTCAAAGTGAAAGGGACAAGATTTGAAAGAACAAATAAATCAAATGAAAACCTAAAATTCGGTAGGGAATAAGAATGAAACCTAAATTTATTTGAGAAGCTTACAGTTATAGATACTACACAATGAGACTGGTCATAGACCGTGGCAGTGCTCCCTAACCTTTTTAAAACTTTAGTTTATATCGGCGTATAGTTGGTTAGCAGTGCTGTGTAACTTTCAGGTGTATAGCAAAGTGATTCAGTTATAATCTGTTCTTTTGCAAGTTCTTTTCTCATTTAGGTGACTACAGAATATTGAGCCAAGTTCCTGGGTTATACAGGCGTTTTTAAAAATATCTTTTTCCTTATAGCCCCCTCATGAAATTTTAGTACCAGATATACCACTGATATCTCTTTATGTATACTGTCCTTCATACTTCACAAAAGTGAGACAAGATTTCACCTCCTTGGGGCCATAGTCTCCCTGTTATGAATACATAGAATAAGAAAAGACGTAATTAAGTTCTAAGAGAAATGATAAAGAAAGTATAATTACAGATGGAAACATAAAAATCAAACATTCTGAAAACTTTATACTGATATATGTGAATAGATAATCAAATTCCAAGAGAAACATGATATTTGAAACGACTGATAAAAGAAAGGGAAGCAAGGAGTAATCCAGTGTGTTATTCTGATTGCGCTGTCACACAAATCCCACAGGCTGGGCAGCTGAAGCAAGGGAGACTCGTTTTTCCCAGGGTCCTGGAGGCTGGACACCTAAGGTCATGTGTCCGCAGGCTGGGTTCTGATGGGACCTCTCTTCCTGCACTGAGGCCACCTTCCTGCGATGCTCCCCATTGCCTTTTCACTGTGACTGCATGGAGAAATAGATGTGGTGACCCTTCCTCGTCTCATGAAGACAACAGATCTGTAGCATTAGGGCCCAACCTCCTGACCTCATTTAACCTGAATCATGTCCCTAAAGCCCTTGTGTCCAAAAGCAGTCACATTAAGGATTAGGGCTCAATCTGTTAATACGGCAGGAGGGGCACAATTCAATGCGTAGCACTTAGTAAATGTTTTAGAAATTGTATCAGTGGTTTAATTTCTTCCCCCCCACACACACACAAAACCAGTAAGTAGAGAAGATATCATACAAAATATAAGCAACAGACTGTCCGACATAGAAAACAAACCTATGTTGACAAGGGGACAAGAAGGGAAGGAGTGACAAATTACAAGCATGGGATTTACAAGTGCAGAAGACTAGGCATATACGGACAAGCAACAAGAACTTCCTGTGCAGCACAGGGGGTTATATTCAATATCTTTAATAGCTTGTAATAGGACATAATCTGAAAAATAGAACTATATTACTTTGCTGTATAGTGAAACTAACACCATATTGTACTCTTCAATTTTTTAAAAAGATGTTGAATAAACAATATATAAAAATGTGACAATACCAAATGTCATGAAGAATATGCAATAATTAAAACCTAATTATGATGTCAGGAGTATACCACATCTCATCATATCATCCCATCATATCATATATCTATGATGTTCCATTATTTTAAATATCTTTCCAGCAACAGCAAATGGAAAACAAGAACAACAGTAATTGCTAACATAATATCTTCCATTATAGCTATTTGTAGTAGGGGTGGGGTGTCACGCTGCCGTTAGGGCAAGGCTGTTAGCACAAGACCTTATTGCGAGATGGTCCAGCAGTCAGCCTGACGGAGACCCCGGTGGCAGAGAGCATGGTGAGAGCAGGTCCAGGCTTTCTCCCTGGAGCCCTCCAGGGCCTCCAGAATCAGGTCGGCAGGTAAGTTGGAGGCAAGAGCAGGCTAGGGCTGTATCCTGTAGAGCTCGAGAGCCCTCAGCCCTCAGCCGCCCACTGACCAGACCCAGGCTTCGAAGCAGCGGCCGCCCCCGCCCCATCCCACCTCCGCGGCCTAGTGGAGGCAGCAGCATCCGTAGGTCGCAGTCCCCTTTTGGGCAGCCTTGGGAGCCTGAGGGCCGGCAGGGCCTGGGATCCTGGCTTCCTCAGTGATGACAGCGGGTCAGGGACTGGAGACCTGGGTCTGAGGGCATCACTAGCTGAGATCTGCTTCTCAGCCAGACTTGGACACCGGCAGGAGGATCCAGACTGGGTGCTAGAGGAAAGTCCTCGGGCAGGGAAATTAGACCCTATCTGGACTCCCTCATTTTAGCCAGGGACTGGACCTCAGAGGCTGAAAGTTGAGTCTTGGATCCTTGAACAGGTAAAATGAGGGGTTATGATGTCATTTTGTTTATGGGATTTGTTAAGTGTTAAAAGTCAAAAAGAGGCAAGGAGGCGGGATTAAATGCCTCACCTTCTCTTTCTGGTCAGAACGGAAAAGAGCGTTTCTTTGGTGAGGTTAACGGACACGTTGTGACCTGACTGTGAGCTGACCTCAGGAACAGAGGATCTGACACCAAGAAATCTGCAACGACTAACCGTGTCCCAACCTCACCTTTCCTAGAAAAGGGCTTTCCTGAAAGCTTTCCGGGAGTTCAGGGATTTTTAAGGTGTGAATCACCTGTCTTTTTGCTCTGCAAAGGCTCTGTGGTAAACCTTTGTCTGCTCCAGGCTCAGACATTTCGACGTTGTTTGGCTTCACTGTGTGTCGGGCACATGGACTTGTGTTCCATAACTATTTTAGATTTAATAAGAATAGATTTTGATATATATCACTCTTTTGTGCATACAAAAGGAAACAACGTGGCTAAAATATTTCTAAACACTTCTACATTCACAGTCTGAGTTTTTGAAACACTTTTGATTCAGGGTTGTTAATGCCCAGTGTTGCTCCATGGAGCAGAGATAAGCCATCCCCACTCAGCCCTTTCTGATTTCTAGTCACAGAATTTGTGGGTATAATACAAAATTGTTTTATGTCACTCGGTTTAGGGTGGTTTGTTAAACAGCAGAAGATAACTGGTGTGTCCTTCATTCACAAGGAACTTTGACATTCTTGCAAGACCTTCTTCCCCTCCTAGACCCTTCCATCCACTGGTCACAAGAATGACCACTGGGACGCTCCAAGCCTCCAGTTCCTGGACGTCCTGCCAATGGCGCTGTCCAGATCTAAGCCACCTCAGCTGCCTTCTTTCAGTTGACAGAAAGGGAGGGCTTCTCTGGGATTTTAATGGCTGCTTGAGAAGGTTTGGAATGACAGACAGAGGCCTCATTTTATCACCCCTCCAAAGATTCTCTGCCCGCCCTCTGGGATTGTCAACAGGAGGACAATGAGCAGAACTGCAGGTCACAAAGTCACCGTGCCAACCTTCCTGCCCATCATCAGGGTCATCACAGAGAAGTCAGTCTCCTTGGGGTGGGGGAAGGGCTACGCCCCAAGGCCAACCATTTTGCCTCTTCGCCCTCAGGGCAGGTACTGGGGAAAGCTTCAGTGCACTATAGTTAGTGGACTGGACGTGCCAAGGTCCCTGGGTACAAGTAGAGACTCTAGTGGCCCTGGCCTGAGGCGGCCTGGAGGGGTTAGGACCAAGTGGGAACTCAGGAGCGGCCAGTTAAATGGAGAGCAGTGGGGCCTGGATGCCCGGGCTCTTCCTTTGGCTGTCGCTGCCCCTTCTACTGCTGCGTGCAGAGAGCCTCCAGTACAGTGCCTTGGACTGGAGAAACTCCCACCAGCGCCTTTGCAAGGACTGGGGAAATGTCCATTGCTTCTTCAGCCCCGATGAGATAAGCTTCCACGGCAGCAGCGTGCGGCACAGGGGCAAGGCGAACAAGCTGTACGACTGTGACGGTGACTTCAGCCTCTACTTCGTCTTGGACACGTGAGTGGCCCTCCCCCCTGGCCCCGGGTGCCCCTCTAGCCACCACTGTCATTAACCTCACTGATGGCAGGAAATGGTCCAAGGGAACCCCAGGCTCTGAGAAAGAGTCAAGGACAGTCTTGACAGACCCAAGGACAGACCACTCTGTGACTGCCTCGTTCCTGAGGCAGAAGGAATGCTAAGTGACAGCAGACACAAAGTCCACACACTGTGCGACACAGTTTATATGAGATGCCCGGGATAGGCAAACCCAAGGGACAGAAAATAGATGAGTGCTCACAGGGATAGAAAGATGGAGCGGGGGTTGGGGGGGCAGGGAGTGGCAGCGGCGGGGGCGTGGTGGGGGAGTGACTGCTGGTAGTGGCAACCCACTCCAGCGCTCTTGCCTGGAGACTCCCAGGGACGGGGGAGCCTGGTGGGCTGCCATCTATGGGGTGGCACAGAGTCGGACATGACTGAAGCCACCCAGCAGCAGCAGCAGCAGCAGCAGTGACAGATTTGGGGGGAGTGATAGAAATTTTTTACAATCAGTGGTGATGGTTGCATGACATAGTGACTAAACTAAAAACCACTGAATTGTTGTCTTTCAAATGGTAAAAGTGAAGCCGCTCAGTCGTGTCCGACTCGTTGCGACCCCGTGGACTATAGCCTGCCAGGTTCCTCGGTCCATGGGATTTTCCAGGCAAGAATACTGGAGTGGATTGCCGTTTTCTTCTCCATTCATACGGTGACCTAGATGTGAAATAAATTCTGTGCTCGGTCATATCCAACTCTTTTGTTACCCCATGAACCATAGCCTGCCAGTCTTCTCTGTCCATGGGATTTTTCAGGCAAGAATACTGGTGTGCGTTGCCATCTCCTCCTCCAGGGGATCCTCCCAACCCAAGGATTCAACTCATGTCTCCTGCATCTTCTGCACTGGCAGGATTCTTTACAATAGTGACTTCATATAAAATATAAATTTTATCTCAATTTTTTTAAAGTATTCAGAAGAGGAAGGGGAAAACATTGTAGAGTTGTGTCAGGCAGTTAAATAATAAAAGTTACAGTAATAAAATTATGTCACTTTTCTGAAAAAAAAATGGGCAGAAGACTTGAATAGATATTTTTGCAAAGAAGACGTAGATGACTAACAGGCACGTGAAAAGATGTTCAGCATCACTAATTGCTGGAGAAATACAAATCAGAACCACAGTGAGGTAGTCTCACCCCTGTCAGAATGACTGTCATCAAAAAGTCTACAAAATGTTGGTGAGGATGTGGGGAGGAGGAGACTCTGGCACACTATTGGTGGTAATGCAAATTGGTATAACCACTATTAAAAACAGTATTGAGGCTCTTTACAAAACTGAAAATTTAACTACCATATAGTCCACTCCTGGGTATAAATTTGAGAAGATGGATGCACGTCATCATTTAAAAACAGTATACTTTCCAGTTGACAAGGCATGAAAGCAAACTAAATGCCCATCAACCGATGACTGGATTAAGAAGACGTGTGATATATATATATATGAATATTACTCAGCCATAAAAAATGAAATAATGCCACTTGCAGCAACATAGATAAACTTAGAGATTATTATACTATGTGAACTTAAGTCAAACAGAGAAAGACAGTATTGTATGGTATCAGTTACATGTGGAATCTGTCTAGATTATTATTGTTTTATTATTTTATCATTGTATTATTGTTTAATAATGCAAAGGAAAGCATAAGAGCAGACTCACAAAGGAAACAAGCCTGTGGTTACCAAAGGGGAGAGGAAATGGAGGAGAGAACATCACGGGTATGAGGCTAACAGATACAAACTGCTGTCTATACAGCAGATGAACAACAGGAAACGGCAGGGGATTATACTCATTGTCTTGCAATAATTTATAGTGAAATGTAATCTGCACAGATACTAGGTCACTATCCCGCACGCCTGAAGCACAGTATTGTAGACCAGCTACACTTCAGTGAAGAGATTGTTCTGAGCTCTTTGTCAGACAGTCCAAAGACCCCCATTTTAACTGAAACATAATTGATTTACACTGTTGAGTTTCAGTCTACAGAACACTGATTCAACGCATACATATTCTTTCCATTACAGATTGTCACAAGATACTGAATGCAGTTCCCTGTGCTGCACAGTGGGTCCCTGCTGTTCGTCTGTTTTGAGTACAGTGGTGTGTCTAAGTTCATGCCAGGCTCCTGACATTCCCTCTTCCTCCCCTCCCCTTTGGGACCAAGAGTTCATTTTCTATCTCGGTGAGACTGTTTCTGTTCTGTAAGTTCACCTGAATCATTTCCAAGGTTCTACATATACGCAATATCATGAGTGATATCTTCTGTATCCGTTTCCCTGTCAGTGGACATTTAGGTTGCTTCCATGTCTTGGCTATTGTAAATAGTATTGTTATAAACATTAGGGCATATGTATCATTTCAAATTAGAATTTTCATCTTCCTCAGATACATGCCTAGGAGTGGGATTGCTGGATCTTACGGTAACTCAATTTTTAGCTTTTTAAGGAGCCTCCATACTATTCTCCATAGTAGCTGCACCAACTCACATTCCCATCTGCAGTGTAGGAGGGTTCGCTTTTCTCTCTGTAGACTTTTTGAAGATGGCCGTTTTGACCAGTGCGACTGCATTTCTCTAACGATTGGTGATGCTGAGCATCTTTCCTGTGCCCAGGCTCTTCTTCAGGAGATGTTGCTGCTCAGGAGGATGCTGCAACCTCTTCCTTAAATGCTCAGGACTCTAGCAGTCCCATGCACTACACCTGCTCCATGGCTTCTGTGGTCTGACCTGGTAAATTTAGGATACAGAAAAATAGGGTGGGCAGGCTGTGAATCTGGTGGCAGGAGATAATTCTTCTCTCTCTAGTTCCTTAGATTTCAGAGTTCACAGCTATTAGAGTGAATATATGTGCTAGACTGTGAGGACCTCATAGATCATCAAGCCCAATTTTCACCCGTCCCCTTTTAGGAAAAAGACTCATTTTTGCCTGCTTACATGCACCCAGTGACCGGGGTCACACTTCCTATAGATCCAGCCCACTCTTTTTGGAATTTTAGATAATACTTCCTTGCATGGAGCAACAGTAATATTACTATATAGGTCAAAAATGACCCCATCTGGATAGAATGGATTCTGAGGTCCCTAACTGCTGACCCCATCTGGATAGAATGGATTCTGAGGTCCCTAACTGCTGACCCCATCTGGATAGAATGGATTCTGAGGTCCCTAACTGCTGACCCCATCTGGATAGAATGGATTCTGAGGTCCCTAACTGCTGACCCCATCTGGATAGAATGGATTCTGAGGTCCCTAACTGCTGACCCCATCTGGATAGAATGGATTCTGAGGTCCCTAACTGCTGACCCCATCTGGATAGAATGGATTCTGAGGTCCCTAACTGCTGACCCCATCTGGATAGAATGGATTCTGAGGTCCCTAACTGCTGACCCCATCTGGATAGAATGGATTCTGAGGTCCCTAACTGCTGACCCCATCTGGATAGAATGGATTCTGAGGTCCCTAACTGCTGACCCCATCTGGATAGAATGGATTCTGAGGTCCCTAACTGCTGACCCCATCTGGATAGAATGGATTCTGAGGTCCCTAACTGCTGACCCCATCTGGATAGAATGGATTCTGAGGTCCCTAACTGCTGACCCCATCTGGATAGAATGGATTCTGAGGTCCCTAACTGCTGACCCCATCTGGATAGAATGGATTCTGAGGTCCCTAACTGCTGACCCCATCTGGATAGAATGGATTCTGAGGTCCCTAACTGCTGACCCCATCTGGATAGAATGGATTCTGAGGTCCCTAACTGCTGACCCCATCTGGATAGAATGGATTCTGAGGTCCCTAACTGCTGACCCCATCTGGATAGAATGGATTCTGAGGTCCCTAACTGCTGACCCCATCTGGATAGAATGGATTCTGAGGTCCCTAACTGCTGACCCCATCTGGATAGAATGGATTCTGAGGTCCCTAACTGCTGACCCCATCTGGATAGAATGGATTCTGAGGTCCCTAACTGCATTATTTGTTCTCTACTTGGCTTTGTTTTCTTTTAATAGTGTGTGTTCCCCGAGATTACTTCCTGCTCCAGGCTGAAAGTTCTCACTTCTCTGTATTTGATATCCCTGTGCTTTCTACCTGACACTCACCCCCTTCAGCTTTTCCTTTGTTTTCAGATGACCTGGTGACTATACACTGGTTACCTGCTTTATATACTAACTGCATCCGCCCCTCTTTTCCTCTTTTCCCAACCCCATTAGGTGGGTGGGTTAGCACTTAAGCGAGCACTGAGCCTCAGAGGGCTTCCCTGTGGCTCAGTGGTCCAGAACCTGCCTGCCAATTCAGAGGATGTAGGTTTGCTCCCTGGGTCAGGAAGTTCCCCGGGGGAAGGAAATGCAATCCATTCCAATATTCTTGTCTGGGAAACCCCATGGACAGAAGGAGCCTGCTGGGCTACAGTCCATGGAGTCACAAAAGAGTCAGCCACAACTTACCAACTAAACAGCAAGCCTCAAAAGGATGAAGCGGCATGCTCGAGAGGCTAAGAGGAGAGTCAGACTTGCGCCTCCCAACTCCTGGCTGCATGCTCGAGAGGCTAAGAGGAGAGTCAGACTTGCGCCTCCCAACTCCTGGCTGCATGCTCGAGAGGCTAAGAGGAGAGTCAGACTTGCGCCTCCCAACTCCTGGCTGCCTGGCCGCACAGTACATGGTATTTGTTGTTCTTTTTAAATGTCTTTTTAATATAATACACGTAATATAAAATTTCCCTTTTATGTACATTCACAGTGCAAGCATCACTGTCATTCATCTCCAGGACATTTTCATCATCACATATTGAAACTGTACACATTTTTTTTCACAGTTAAGTTAGCTCTATTTCTTTGACAAATATCTCCCCAAACCCTCTTCCCCCCAGTCCCTGGCAACCACCATTCTCCTCTATGCTTCTGAGTTTGCCTATTTTAGATTCCACACACAAAAAAATAGAAATTATATATTTGTCTTCTGTGCATGGCTTATTCATATAAGGTAATATCTTTAACATTTGTGTCAATTTGTGTTGACACAAAAGGCAAGAATGTATTTCTTTTTAAAGACTAAATAATATTCTATTGTAGGTGTATATCATGCATTCTTTATCTGTTACTGGGCACTTAGATTGCTTCCATATCTTGACTATTGCAAATAAGGTTAAAATGAGCATGAGAGCAGACATACATATCTCTTCCAGATCCTTGTTTTATTTTCTTTGAATTTATACCCAGAATTCCACCTGTATTTTAAGAAAAAAGAATTGAAGAAAAGACTTTTCCATTATTTTCATCCTCATGTCCCACTTTTTTTGCTCTCCAATGATGAGCGTGCCTCTAGCAGAGAAAGACCAAGTAAATAAGAAATGAGTCAGTCCTTGAGGCACCACCGCCTGCTGCCTGGTTCACTGCTCCATCACATATTCATCCCGTATAAATGGAAAGTTAACAGCGTCCAGAAAAATGCCTCACCAGAATCATTCTTCTGTCAGGCACGGAGACATCCAGGACAATCACCATCTGTTTGCAGGCTGACTCTCTAGGGCAGAACCTTGCTTAAGATGTAATGCAGTCACATAAACCTGACTGGCCTTAGCTCTCTTAGAATCTCTTTCTGAGCCTTTCTTTTTTTTTTTTTTTTTAACTTTACAATACTGTATTGGTTTTAACATACACTGACATGGATCCGCCACGGGTATACATGAGTTCCCAATCCTGAAGCCCCCTCCCACCTCTCTCTCTGTATCATCTCTCTGGGTCATCCCAGTGCACCAGCCCCCAGCATCCTGTATCCTGCATCAAACCTGGACTGGCGACTCATTTCTTACATGATAGTATACATGTTTCAATGCCAGTCTCCCAAATCATCCCACCCTCCCCCTCTCCCACAGAGTTCAAAAGTCTATTCTATACATCTGTATCTCTTTTGCTGTCTCGCATACAGGGTTATCATTACCATCTTTCT
>SJYW01008717.1:52501-70752 GCA_006410735.1 Raphicerus campestris
ATAGTGAAGGACAGGAAAGCCTGGTGTGCTGCAGTCCATGGCATCACAAAGAGTCAGACATGACTGAGTGACTGAGAAACAAATATCCTTCCAACTCCAGAGGCACCAAATGCCATTTATTTATTGAATGAGAAGATATGGGTGTTGTTAAGACTATTTGGTGATGCATGTGTGCTAACTCACTTCAGCTGTGTTAAACTTTCTGAAACCCTATAAGTTGTAGCCCGCCATGCTCCCCTGTCCATGGGGTTCTCTAGGCAAGAATACTGGAGTGGGTTGCCATGCCCTCTCCAAGGGACCTTCCCAACCCAGGAATGAAACCTACATCTCCTGCCTTAACAGGCAGATTTTTTACCACTAGAACCTCCTGGGAAGCTATTTAATGGTGGTGGATGGATAAAAGTCAGAACTATTATCCCTTTATCATTGCACAACATTCAAGGTGTTAAATATCTGTTAATAGGCAATATGAGCAGGTAAGAGAAAAAGTGTTTATGTTGATGAATGAAGCTTTTAAAAATTGTGATATACACTATCTAAGGGATAAAGAGCAGGTATTCAAGTTAAAACCAAAGTGGATTATTGATTGTCTATTTAGATATATGATGAACTGAGTAATGCTGGCATGAGAATTCCGAAAGGAATATGGAAGGCAATAACCAAGAGTCATCAAAGCACATAGAATAATAGTGGATGGTACTTTTGTATTGAAGGAAGCTATTATCCTTTTGCTTTTGAATATAATAGCTTTGGTCAACTTTCTGGGACTGTATG
The DNA here is from genome assembly GCA_006410735.1 of Raphicerus campestris. Taxonomy (NCBI): domain Eukaryota; kingdom Metazoa; phylum Chordata; class Mammalia; order Artiodactyla; family Bovidae; genus Raphicerus; species Raphicerus campestris. Next base: position 53,276 of record SJYW01008717.1, read on the forward strand.
CAACACTATTCACGTTATTTATTGTCTTAACCCACTCCAGTATTCTTGCTTGGAGAATCCCATGGACAGAGGAGCCTGGTGTACTACAGTCCATGAGCTCGCAAAGAGTCGTACACAAGTGAAGTGATTTAGCACACAAAACTGGAAATGTATATCTGATAAAACTTCCAAATTGGCACACTGACCTCAATTTTCCTTTTATATTTCTAATTTTACTTAGATGAATTTCCAAGTCAAGATGATACATAATCAAACCTTCTGTCTCCAAACTTTGTTTTCTAATAATTCAATTTATTTTAATACCATCGCTATTTGTCATCCACCTTGAAACCTTAAGACACATTGACAAACCTTATCCATTTCCCCCTGATTTTTTGTCACAATATCAGCCATAAAGTTCTATACATATTCAGCCTGAGAATATATGAATATTCTGTGTGTGTGTGTGTCTTTCCCTCTTTTTAATCTCTCTTTTTAGTTAAGCACACTGACTTTGGAGTCACATTGTCTGTGTTTGAGCTCAGATTCAGGCATTTACTTGCCACAGGACTTTATTTTGGAAATACTACTTGTCTGTTTTTCAAAATTCTCTTATATGAAATGTGAATGATAATAAAAGCATTACTGTGAAACATAGATGAAATAATTTATACAAAATGCTTAGTATCCAGCAACCTCATGATTTTTTGCTGTTATTATTTACATACTTTCTCTAGTATTAACTGCTTTCTGTTCACATCCACAGGTAACACATACACAATCATAATTTTATAGTTCTAGCAAGTAAGCCTATCCATCACAGCTCCTAGATTAGCAAATACATTATTATTTTAAACATGTTTTTCAAGTTGAGTACTTTCAAACCATCTCTAGACCCCTGTATTCTCTTAAGCAATATTTAATAATCATGCCTGGTGTAGAAAATATATAAGGATATTATGTATAAATGCAGGTATGTGTGTATATTATATATGTATATGATATTTAAAAATATATGTGTGTATATATGTGTGTTTTATAAAACAAATTTCCTATGCTAACTGAACTACAAAGGAATGTATTTATAATATGATATTCAGAACAAATGTGTTCAATGCAGAAAAATTGGAAATCCATAAAACCTATTCTGAGCTTAAATTTTAAATTAAAATTTCTGAGTAACATGTATGAAATTTCCATTTTTATTCCTGAATAGAACTAAAACTGCACAAGCATTCTGGAGCATATGAGACTGGAATAGTCAATGTACGTAAACAGTTATCTTTCACCAGATGAAAAATTCGTAAACTTTTAGCTATTGCTAAAAGAGTTTTTTGACATAAACTGCACAAATTTGGGGAAGAATCTTCTGAATTTATGTATTATTACTCTGTTCTTTATACTCATATAATATTTTGCTTTTACCTTTATTTTAGCATGGATCACTCTACAGGATGTTCATTATATTGAATCTATTATCTTTTGTTAACTTGGGGGTGGGCTTCCCAGGTGGCTCAGAGATAAAGAATCTGCCTGCCAATGATCCCTAGGTTGGAAGGCCCTCTGGAGAAAGAAATGGCAAACTGCTTTAATACTGTTGCCTAGGAAATCCCATGAACAGAGGAGCCTGGCCGGCTACAGTCCATGGCGTCACAAAAGAGTCAGACATGGCTTATCAACTAAGGAGCAACAACTTGGGAATATCTAAGATTGTCAGGTACATATTTTACCCTAAATGAGGGAACTCATGTCTTGGTACATATTACATGTTCAGCAAATAAGTGTTGAATGAGGTTTTTACTGTCATATATTATAGACACCACATCACATACATACACTTAATCTATGTTAGTGTTGTACCCAACACTAATATATAAACATGACATGAAGTCATGTCTATTGTTATAGTCCTATAAACATATGTATTAGAAAGATAAAATTACTCACTGTTTTTCTGTCTATAGTTTATAATTTTTTAATTTACAAAATTAGTTTTAATTTAATGTTAAATAAATTATATATTACTCAAGTTATCTGGTGGCTCAACTGGTAAAGAGCCTGTCTGCCAATGCAAGAGATACAGGAGATGAGGGTTTGATTCCTGGCTCAGGAAGATTCCCTGGGGAAGGAAATGGCAACCTGCCCTAGTATTCTTGCCTGGATAACACCATGGACAGAGGAGCTTGGTGGGCTAAAGTCCAGGAGATTGCAAAAAGTTGGACATGACTGAGCACACACAGAACAAATTAAATCACAGAATACAGCAAAACGTAACATAGCCATTGTTTTTTACTCAGGCAGTATATTCATCCTTCTCAAACAAATATGCATTATTTTAAGAAAAATGTTGACTGCATCTTTATTTTAAAATGTGTCTACTCTAGTGACGAATTACAAAATGCACCTTTTAATGTGCAAAGTAAGCTGCAGTCATCTAAATATTGCTTCAGGAAGTGTAACTAAATATATATTACTCAGTCAATTTAAACTTCTTTTTTATATAAATGACAGGATATAACCTTGAGGATATATATGCTTTTCTAGAATAGCAAAGATGTGAAAAGCAGAAGTAAACTATACCGACAAACTAAACATCAGACAAGAGTGAACAAGTTAAGAAACTAATTTAAATTTACCCTAAGGAAGCAAAGCTAAAGGCAAATTTTGAGGCAGGAATAAATATGGAACAAGTTTCCTGTTATTTTAGAATGATGATAAAAATTCTAGAAGACTGTTTCTCCTTTCCATATGAAAAATACGTAAGGACCTTCATTAATGTGAACACCTCTCTGAAAAGATGTACCACACTTCACCAAAGTACAGTTTCAAAAAAAAGTAAGCAGGGGGTGGGGGATATATCTTCACTAGATATCAAAGCATAAAATGTTAGTAGTAAAGACAATTGGTGTTGGTGCAAGCATAGATCAATGAAAAACAATATTCACTGGAGGAAATACATATAAGAAAGCTTGATTTATCTCAAACTGAGTATACAGATTGGTAAAAAAATTGATGTGCTATTAAAATAATAAAGTATTTAGTTATATAAACAATACATGTAATTGGATTCCTATTTTATACCATATACAAAAAATAATCATTTAAGGTAACTTAAAGATTGAAATGTAAAAAATAAAACATCAAATATTTTAAAAAGCATTACAGAGGAAAAACTTCACAGTGTAGTTTTAAGGGAATAACGTCAGATTTTGTTTTAAAAATGTCTTAATTTTTGAATAATATGTATTTAGGAAATATAAAATATGGAGAAAAGTTTGACAAATTGTATTAAATTAAGATTTAGGAACATTTTTATTGGAGTATATTTGGTTTACAATATTGTGCATTGTGTTAGTTTCAGGTGTACAGCAAAATGAGTCAGATGTATATAAGCATATGTATATATATATATATGCACATATATATGCAGTTTTTCAGATTATATTCCATTATAAGTTACTACAAGATTTTGAATATTGTTCTCTGTGTTATACAGCAAATTCTTCTTTCTTATCTTTTCATACATAGTAGTATGCATCTGTTAATTCCATTCTCTTAATATATCCCTCCTTTTCTTTTTCCTTTGGTAACTATACGTTTGTTTTCTATGCCTGTGAGTCTACTACTTTTTTGTATACAAGCTCATTTACATTGTTTTTTAGGTTTCACATATAAGAGGTATTATGTACTATTTATCATTCTATCATTACTAAACTTAACATGACATTCTCTATGTCCACTCATTTTGCTACAAATGTCAATATATCATTCTTTTATATGGCAGAGTAGTATTCCATTGTATATTTTTATATTTATACTTATATATATTCCACCTCTCATTCCACTTCTCCCTTAAGCATCTGTTCATGAATAATTAGGTTACTTCAAGGTCTTGGCTATTTAAATAGTGCTGCAGTGAACACTAGGTGAACACTAAGATAAGATACACATATCTTTCTGAAATACAGTTTTCGTCTTTTCCAGAAATGGGATTAGAGTCCCAGGAGTGGGATTGTTAGATTATATGATAGTTCCATTTTTAGTGTTTAAAGAAATCTCCATTCTGTTTTTCCATAATGGCCACACCAATTTATATCTCCTTGAACAGTGGAGGAAATTTTTCTTTTTTCCCCATGCTCTCCAGCATTTATTTATAGACTTTTTAATGATGGTCATTCTGACCAGTGTAAGGTGATATCTCATGGGCATTTGGATTTGCATGTCTGTATCAGAGACGTTGAGAATATTTTTCTGTGCTTGTTGGCCATCTGTATGTCTTCTTTGGAAAAACATCTATTTAAGTCTTCTGCTCACCTTTTGATGTTGTTTGCTTTTTTGATATTGAGTTTTATGAACTGTTTGCGTATCTTGGAAATTAACCTCTTGTCAATCTTATTGTTTGCAAGCATTTTCTCCCATTCTGTAGGCTGTATTTTTGTTTTGTTGATGGTTTCTGTAGCTTCTCTGATAGTTCAGTTAGTAAAAAATCCACCTGTAATATAGGAGACCTTGGTTTGATTCCTGCGTCAGGAAGATCCCCTGGAGAAGGGATAGGCTATCCACTCCAGTATTATTGGCCTTATCTTGTGGCTAGATGCTAGAGTCTGCCTGCAATGCAGAAGACCTGGGTTCAGTCCCTTGGTTGGGAAGATCACTTACAGGAGGGAAAGGCTACCAATCCAGTATTCTGGCCTGGAGAATTCCATGACCAAGGACCTCAAAGACATGTCCAAGGGACCTCAAAAAGTTGGACATGACTGAGCAACTTTCACTCTATTGTTGTGCAAAAGCTCTTAAGTTCCATTAGATATCATTTGTTTATTTTTGTTCTTCTTTTGCATTTGGAGACTGAGCTAAGGAAATAAAGAAAATTTTTTAACAAATAGACACTGTAGAAAATGAAACAGCAATCCATAAACTAGAAGTTACTTACTACGGATATAACTGGGAAAGACAATATTCAATATTTATTTCAAAAGACCTTCTAAAGTAAAGAAAAAGAAGAATCCTTCAATAGAAAATGGTCAAGTGACTTCAATAGGTACTTAAAAAAGAATGAATATAATAATTCATATCCATCAGTGTGACACACATTTTTAAATTGCGTCAAATGACAATATGGATATAGAGGAATGTTTGCATTCATCCATACTGAATAGCAAATTTGTAAAATTAATATGCTCAACAATTTGGTATTGTTTGTGTTAGTCTCTCAGTCGTGCTCAACTCTTAGCAAACCCCATGAACTATAGCTCGCCAAGCTCCTCTGTCGTGGAATTCTCCAAGCAGGAATACTGGAGTGGGTATCCATTCCCTTCTCCATGAGACCTTCCCAAACCAGGGACTGAACCCCAAATCTATGCACAATTTATAACTCAAGAATTTCATTCAGGTATGTCCTCTAAAGAAATTTCCTGTGAACATGTACTATTACATGTTCAAAACATTTTAAGACCATTGTTTTCAATAACAACAACAAAATAACTACAAAGAAAATAAATGCCCAATAATAATAGAATGGAAACACTAATTGTGACATGTTCATAAAATGTATCATTATTGAATGCTTTAAATAAATGAACTGCAGGTACTTGTGGTTCAGTTCAGTTCAGTCGCTCAGTTGTGTCCGACTCTTTACAACCCCATGAATCACAGCACACTGGGCCTCCCTGTCCATCACCATCTCCCAGAGTTCACTCAAACTCACATCCATCGAGTCAGTGATATGTTAGTTAATAGCAAAAATACAAGCAGCTTAAACAAACACACTACAAAAGATTACAGTATGAATATGTTACAGTATGATTGTATCTTCAGAAAGTTTTAGACATGAAAAAAATGCAATTTATTGTTTAGGTATGTAAATATACTATTATAAAGAAAAGTAAAAAGATTCTAAAATTAAAAAAAACAATAGTAAATAAAATATTCAAGCTAATTATCCCTTTTGGAAATGGGAAGAACTGTGTATCACTAGGGTGGAACAAAGAAAATTCCTGGATCACTGCTAAGGTTAAATTTACTGTCCACAGCTGGAATAATAATATTAAAAACAAAAAAATAGTGAGCACATATATAACATTTNTCAAGCTAATTATCCCTTTTGGAAATGGGAAGAACTGTGTATCACTAGGGTGGAACAAAGAAAATTCCTGGATCACTGCTAAGGTTAAATTTACTGTCCACAGCTGGAATAATAATATTAAAAACAAAAAAATAGTGAGCACATATATGACATTTACTACAGGCCAAGAACAAAACTATGAGACACATATGATTCCTTTATTTCAGAGAAGAGATTCACTGGTTTGTCTAGCTGCATAATGATAGTAAGCTCAAGAGGCATGATTCCAACTCAGGCACCTGCCAGGATCTCAGTCCTGACTTAGCACAGCAATCACCAGTAAGGTTATACATATATAAATTCCCGGGTCTCACTCTCAGAAATATTGGTTGAATTGGTCTGGCATGCATCTTGAGTAATTTTTAAAAGCTCCCCAAGTGACTCTTCATCAACAGAGTCAAAGAACAACAACTTAAGCAATGCTTGTTTACATTACATACCCAGGCACTTATCTGTTCTCAGATCCATCAGAGAACTGAGATAGCAGGAAAAACTGCCACCTCAAAATTTTGAAAGACAGATAAATAAAGGAAATTACAGCCAAGATCACATTAACTGAAACAGATGACACTAGAGCCAGTAGGAATACTTAAAGTAAAGCTTTGAAGAACTGTTGAAGACTGAGTGTGGCGATCTTGAGTTAAAAACTACCAGGGAGGCTTCTAGTTCCACGTTTAAGGTACTTATAAGTTGCCACTCCACCTAATAACAAGCAAAAATGCTAAGCACACTTCTTAAATCTGTAAGAGAGGGAAGAATGGAGGTCAAACCGCTGCCTGCAATTCTGGAAAAAAAGACAGGTGGATACAGAACTCAAAACCACCACAGGAAACAATACCAGGAAAGGAAAACTTGAACTGAAGTTGACAAGTTGCTGGAAGCTCAGTGTAGACAATACTGAGATTAAAAAACTCCAGAGGGACCTAGTCAAAGAGGGAGATGCCCAGAATATTAGGAAATTTTTCACTGAGACCTTGAACATTTTCTTAAATTCAATATCACAGAAAAATCCGTTTTTACTCTGTTAGAGAGAGGAGGAAAGAAAGCATTTAAATATATATAGATAAAATCAGGAAAAAGCTTGCCCTCTGGGAAAATTAGTTACCAGAGCCTAACCTGCTGTGGTATTATCAGAGTCTTTAATGGATAAAACAAACAGCATAGAAGAACAGTGGATCAGTGTAAGCAAACAAACAAAAGCAAACAAACAAAAAATGTTAGAGATTAAAAACAGAATTGAAGAATGCCTTTGATGGGCTTACTAGAAACCTGGACACAGCTAAGGAAAGAATATCTGAGCTAGAGCACATGTCAACAGAATCTTTGAAACCAAAAAGCTAAAAGAACAAAGACTGATAGAACAGAATACACAAGGAGCAGCATTGTGGTACTGAAAAAAAAAAAAAAAAAAGTAACTTACTCATAACTAGGACTACTACAAAGAGAAGAGTGAACACAAAAAAGAAATACATGAATAGCAATGGTTGAGAATATCCTCACATTTCTACCAGATTCCAAACCACAGACCCAGGAAAGAACACCATGCCAAATAAAAGCCTAAAACACCACATCTAGACATATCTTTTTCAAATTACAGAAAATCAAAAATAAAATAATCCAGTTAGCAACCGTGGAGTGGTGGTAGGAGGCTCATTTCAACCAGATGGCAACAATGATAAGAATCACATCAAATTTCTCAGAATCCTTGCAAACAATAAGAGAGTGGAGTGAAATAATTGGTGTTGAGGAAAAAAAAATACTACCAATCTGGAATTCTGTACTCTGTGAAATTATTAAAAATGGAGAAACACCCAAATTGCCCAAAGATATTATAAGCAAACTACAGGCCAATATATCTCATCAACATAGATGCAAAACTCCTTCAAAAAATACTAGTAGTTCAAATTTAATAAAGTGAAAAGGAAATATCCACAACCAAGTAGATTATTCCAGGAATACAAGGTTATTTCAATATTTGAAGATCAACTCTTATAATCCAACACATAAAGAAGCCTAAAAAAAACCCACCATATGCATATTAATGTATATCCCACTCCAGTATTCTTGTCTGGAAAACCCCATGGATACAGGAGCTTGGGGGCTAGAGTCCATGGGGTCCCAAAGAACCAGACACGATTGAGCAAACACATGCACAAATATATAGCAAAAGCAGTTGACAGAAACACATCATTCATTCATGATAAAAACTCTTAATAATATATAAATAGAGGGGAGCTTCCTCAACTTGATAAAGAATAGTTATAAAAAAAGAAAGTATAGCTAACATCAAACTTACTGGTGAGATGTCAAATCTTTCCCACTAGAACAAGATACAAGAAAATGATGTACTTTCTCATAATTTTTTTTNCCATTCTCAACAATGGATAGATCATCCAGACTGAGAATCAATAGGTAAGAGCAGATTTGAAAAACAACATAGACCAAACTTTTTCCTTGGAAGTAAAGCTATGACAAATCTAGACAGTGTATTAAAAAAGCAGAGACATCGCTTTGCCAACAAAGGTCGGTATAGTCAAAGCGATGGTTTTTCCAGTAGTCATATGTGGATGTGAGAGTTGAACCATAAAGAAGTCTGAGTGCCAAAGAATTAATACTTTCAATCTGGTGCCGGAAAAGATTCTTGAGAGTCTCTTGAACCAGTTAATCCTAAACCAGTCAATCCTAAAGAAAATCAACCCTGAATATTCATTGGAAGGACTGTTGCTGAAGCTAAAGCTCTGATACTTTGACCACCTGATGCAAAGAGTGAACTCATTGGAAAGGACCCTGATGCTGGGAAAATTTGAGGGCAGAAGGAGAAGCGGGTAATAATGAGATGGTTGGATGGCACTACTGATTCAATGAACATGAGTCTGAGCAAACTCAGGGAGATAGTGAAGGACAGGGAAGCGTGGTATGCTGCAATCCAAAGAGTTGGACACGACTTAGCAACTGAACAACAATAAACCAACTAGACCTAACAGACATATATAGGACATTCTATTCAACAACATTGGAATACAGATTCGTTTCAAATAAACATGGAACGCATACTAGAATCGATCATATATAGCCCACAAAACAAGTGTTACCAAATTCAAGAAGACTAAAATCATACCACAATCTCTGACCACAATGAAATGAAACTAGAAATCAATACAAAAAGAAAATTTAAAATTCACAGACATAGGGAAATTAATCAACACGCTCTTGAACAACCAAAGAAGAAATTTTAAAAGGACTTAATAAAAGTTTCTCTGAGACACAAAAATGGAAATTCTATACACCAGAACTGATAGGATGAAGCAGAACCAGTTTTAAGAGGCAAGTTCAGAACAATAAACGCCTATATTAAGAAACAAGGATTCCAAATAAATAAACTATGCCTTAATGAAGTAGCAAAAGAAGAACAAATCCCAAAGTCAGCAGGAGAAATGAAATAATGAGGACCATTATTATTATAAAGAGCAGAAACAAATGAATTTGAAAAGAGAAAAACAATAGAAAAGATTAACCAAATAATTGGTTTTTTGTAAAGGCAAACAAAACTGACAAACTTTTATGCAGACTAACAAATTAAAAAGAAAGGGGATCCAAATCAACAAAATTATATATAAATTAAAAATTGAGACATTACAGTTGGTAACTCAGAAATTCAAAGGATCACAAGAGGCTAAAATGAACAACTATATGTCAAGAAATTAGGCAACCATTTGCTTGGTTAGTCACTCAGTCATGTCCAACTCTTCTTGACCCCATGGACTATAGCCCACCAGACTCCTCTGTTCATGAAATTCTCCAGGCAGGAATACTGACCCAGGGGTCAAACCTGGGTCTCTTGCATTTCAGTCAGATTCTTTACAGTCTGTGCCACTAGAGGAGTCCGGACAACCTGGAAGAAATTTTTGAAATTCTTGAAACACACAATTTACTAAGTAAATCAGGAAAAAGTAGAAAATCTGAGTAAACAAGTTACTAGTAAGGAAAATGAATCAGAAATCACAAATATCCCAGGACTGGAGGTCTTCATTGATGAACTTTAACAAACATTTAAAAAATAATTAATACCAATCCTTCTCAATTTCTTTCAAAATATCACAAAGGGGAGACACTCCCAAACCCATTTCATGGCATTATCCTGACACCAAAACCAGAAAAATATGAATAGAAAAGAAAACTACCAGAGTTAATATTCCTTATGCTCAATATGTACTGTGCTATGCTTAGTCACTCTGTCATGTCTGACTCTTTGCGACCCATGGACCATACAGCCCACAAGGATCCTCTGTCCCTGGGGATTCTCCAGGCAAGAATAAAGACTGGGTTGCCATGTCCTTCTCCAGGTGATCTTCTCAACCCGGGGATTGAACCCAGGTCTCCCACATTGCAGGCAGATTCTTTACCATCTGAGGCACCAGGGAAACCCAAAATGCTCAAAAAAGTACTAGCAATTTGAGTTTAGAAGCACATGGAAAGAATCATACACCATGTTCAAATGGGATATATATCTGGGATTCAAAGATATAACACATACAACTCAGTCAGTGTGACACAGCACATTAATTAAATGAAAGAATCACTTCAATTGATATATAAAAAAGCACTTGACAAAATTCAACATTCAATCATGATAAGAACTCTTATGTTGATGTATGGCAAAACCAATACAAAGTAATTAGCCTCCAATTAAAATAATTTAAAAAATTAAATATAGAAAGACCACAATAGAGAACATACTAAAAGCCATACATGAAAGCCCACAGCTACCATGATATACTCAATGGTGACAAAACCTTTTTTGCTAGGATAGGAACAAGTCAGGGTTTCCCACTCTCACCATAGCACTATTCACATGCAACATTTGTTGTTGCTGTTTAGTCACTCAGTCGTGTCCAATTCTTTGCAACCGGATAGATGCAGCACGCCAGACTTCCCTGTCCTTCACCAACTCCCAGGGCTTTCTCAAACTCATGTTTATGGAGTGAATAATACCATCCAACTATCATGCCCTTGTCATCCCCTTCTCCTCCTGCCTTCAATCTTTCCCAGCATCAGGGTCTTTTACAATGAGTCAGCTCTTTGCATCAGGTGGCCAAAGTATTGGAGCTTCAGTTTCAGCATCAGTCCTTCTAATGAATATGCAGGACTGGTTGGATCTCCTTGCATTCCAAGGGACTCTCAAGAGTCTTCTCCAACACGCAGTTCAAAAGCATCAGTTTTTCAGTGCTCAGCTTTCTTTATAGTCCAACTCTCACATCCATACATGACTACTGGAAAAACCATAGCTTTGACTATATGGACTTTTGTCAGCAAAGTAATGTCTCTGTTTTTTAATAAACTGTCTAGGTTTTCTTCCAAGGAGTAACAGTCTTTTAATTTTGTGGCTGCTGTCACCATCTGCAGTGATTTTGGAGTCCATGAAAATAAAGTCTCACTGTTTCCCTTGTTTTCCCATCTATTTGCCATGACGTGATGGGACCGGATACCATGATTTTCTTTTTCTTTTTTTTTTCAATGTTGAGGTTTAAATCAGCTTTTTCACTCTCCTCTTTCACTTTCTTCAAGAGGCTCTTTAGTTCCTCTTCACTTTCTGCCATAAGGGTGGTGTCATCTGCCTACTTGAGGTTATTGAAATTTCTCCCAGAAATTTTGATTCCTATTGTACTTCAGCCTGGCATTTCACATGATGTACTCTGCATATAAGTTAAATAAGCAGGTGACTATATACAACCTTCATGTATTCCTTTCCCAATTTGGAACCAGTCTGTTGTTCCATGTCTGGTTCTAACTTGCTTCTTGACCTGCATACAGGTTTCTCAGGAGTCAGGTAAGTTGATCTGGTATTCCCATCTCTTAAAGAATTTTCTACAGCTTGTTGTGATTCACACAGACAAACTGCAATGTGGGAGACCTGGGTTGGGAAGATGCCCTGGAGAAGGGAAAGGCTAATCTGGCCTGGAGAATTCCATGACTTATTAGTCCATGTGGTCACAAAGAGTTGGACATGACTGAGTGACTTTCACTTCACTTCTTCACACCATCAAAGCCTTTTGCATAGTTAATGAAGCAGAAGTAGATGTTTTTCTGGAACTGTCTTTATTTTTCTTTGATCCAACAAATGTTGGCAATTTAATATCTGTTTCCTCTGCTTTTTCTAAAACCAGTCTGAACATCTGGAAGTTCTCAGTTCATGTACTGTTGAAGCCTTGCTTGGAGAATTTTGAGTATACTTTCCTAGCATGTGAAATGAGTGAAATTGTGCTGTAGTTTGAACGTTCTTTGCCATTGCCTTTCTTTGGAATTGGAATGAAAACTGATCTCTTCCAGACCAGTGGCCATGGCTGAACTTTCAATATTTGCTGTCATATTGAGTGCAGCATTTTAACAGCATCATCTTTTAGGATTTGAAATAGCTAAGCTGGAATTCCCATGCAACATAGCACTATTATTGCCCTATCTAGTCCTAACCAGAGCAAACAGGCAACAAAAAGAAGTAAAAGATATCATAACTGGAAAAGATGAATTAAAATTGTCTCTAATTACAAATTACATGATTTTACATATAGAAAATCCTAACAACTCAACAAAAAAATGAACAGATCTAATCAGTGAATTCAGTAAAACTGCAGGATACAAGGCTAACATAAAAATCAGTCGCCTTTCTATACACTAACAATGAACTTTCAGGAAAAGACATAAATTTTTCCCATTTATAACATCAAAAACAAGAAAATACTCAGGAATAAATTTCAATATCATGATAAAACTTATCTACAACAGGAACTATAAGGCAGTGATGAAAGAAATAAAAGAAGACAGATGGAAAGTTGTCTATGTTCATGGATTGGAAGAGTTAATATTGTTAAGATGACAATACTGATGAAACCCATCTATATATTGAATGTAGTCCCTATTAACTTTCCAATGGTGTTGTTTTACAGAATTTTTTTTTAAAGCACTCCTAAAATTTGTATGGAACCACAAAGTTGCAGGAGGCTTGGGTTTGACCCCGGGGTCTGGAAGATTCCCTGGAGGAGGAAATGACAACCTACTTTGGTTTTCTTGTCTGGAAAAATTTCATGGACAGAAGGAGTTTGGCAGGCTACAGTCCATAGTCAGACACGACTGACTGAGGAACTGAGCACAAAACACCCTGAAAAACTAAAGCAGTCCTGAGAAAGAACAATAAAGCCAGAGCCATCACACTTCCTGAGTTCAAGCTACACTACAAAGCTATAGTCTTTAAAGCAGTATGGTACTGGCCCAGAGATAGACCCAAGCATATGCCGTCAACAAATATTTGACAAAAGAGCCAAGATACTCAATGGAGAAAAGACAGTCTCTTTAATAAATGCTGCTGGAATAACTGGATATTCACACGTAAAAGAATGAAAGTAGGCTCCTGTATTATAGTACCCACAGAACTTAAAATGAATTAAAGACTTAACTCGAAGATCTGAAACCATGAAACTCCTAGAAGAAAACACAGAAATAAAACTCCTAAAAAGCAAGAGAGTTCCAGGAAAACTTCTATTTCTGCTTTATTGACTATGCCAAAGCCTTTGACTGTGTGGATCACAATAAAGTGGGGAAAATTCTGAAAGAGATGGGAATACCAGACCACCTGACCTGCCTCTTGAGAAACCTGTATGAAGGTCAAGAAGCAATAGTTAGAACTGGACATGGAACAACAGACTGGTTCCAAACAGGAAAAGGAGTATGTCAGGGCTGTATACTGTCACCCTGCTTATTTAACTTCTATGCAGAGTACATCATGAGAAACGCTGAGCTGGAAGAAGCACAAGCTGGAATCAAGATGGCCGGGAGAAATATCAATCACCTCAGATATGCAGATGACACCACCCTTATGGCAGAAAGTGAAAAGGAACTCAAAAGCCTCTTGATNAGCAAGCTACAGAAGACTGTGATCCTTGAGTTTTTCCTCATTTTCAGGAGCATGGCTCAGAAGCCCATGATAAAGATTTATGTCAATGTATGGCAAAACCACTACAGTATTGTTAAGTAAAATTTTTAAAATAATTGAAAGGAATACATGTGTGCACTGTGCCTAAAAGCATAAAAACATAATAAGGATTCAGTACATCTTTCATATCCTTTTATCTGGAATTACTAACTTTCCCTCAGTTTCCTCCATCTGTAAATACATCTAAATGCTTTCTAATTCAGCTCAGTTCAATTTAAAACAAAACATATTGTCCATCTAAATTCAGTGTGCCCAAGCATAGTGAGGTAAGAATGAGTAGAAAAGAATACGTGCAGTCTGGTCTATGACCTTGAGGACCTCACAGTGTGAATGGGATGTAAGTAGAGCAGACATAAATATGGAAGGTTTTTTTTTTTAAGTAATTCCAGAATTATGTATTCCTTCTTGAAGTTGTTTTAGTAAATAGCCTTCTGATTCACAAGTAAAATGTCTGTGATTGTATTATTCGTTTTTAGAACCTTTTAGAAGCTCTTAATAAAATTAAATGGGAAAATGGCAGTAAGCCAAATGTGCCACAGAGTATGGATCAGGTACTGCTAGGGCTTTCCTGGTGGCTTAGTGGTAAAAAACCCATCTGCTAATACAGGAGATATGGGTTTGATCCCTGGTTTGGGAAGATCCCCTGGAAAAGGAAATGACAACCCTCTCCAGGATTCTTGCCTGGCAAACCCCATGGACAGAGAAGTCTGATAGAAAACAGTCCGTGGGGTTCTCAAAGAACCAAACATGACTTGGCAACTGAACAACAACAATTTCTAGCCTAACCTAAGAACTGGAAGGAGCTTTTAGGATAGACTGATAACTTGGCTAAATCTCAAAAGATGAATAAGTATTTAGAAGGCATTCCAAGCAGAGGGAACAGCATGAATAAGTGCACAGGGCAAGTTAAGATCTGCTGGAAAGTGGAAGAAAGTCAAATCGCTCACTCTTGTCCAACTCTTTGCAACCCCGTGGTCTGTAGCCCACCAGGCTCCTCCGTCCATGGTATTTTCCAGGCAAGAATACTGGAGTGGGTTGCCATTTCCTTCTCCAGGGGATCTTCCCAACCCAGGGATTGAAGCCGGATCTCCCTCATTGTAGGCAGACCCTTTATAGTCTGAGCCACCAGGGAAGTTCAAAAGATTTGCTGGAGGGGTTGGATAAAGACAGGAAGTAGGAAATGGAGCTGGTGACGGAGGCAGGAAAAGAACAGAGGGTCGGATGTGGATGGCTAAGGAAAGTCTGATTTATCATGAAGACAGTGGGGAACCACTAAAGGATTTAGCAGGGAGAGATATAATCAGAATTGCATTTTAGATGCATCATTAGCGTGGACTTGATTTATAAGTCTCTAAGACTTTTTAAAGAGCATCCCCTCTAGGTCATTACCCCTGAAAACCTATTTATTTTTTTGATTCAGTAGTCATTTGCTAAGTACTTACTGAGTACTTACTAGGAATAAAGCATTATGCTTTATTCCTGTGGGTTCTATAGAGGTACATATGGTTTTCTACCTGCTGCGGAGTTCACAGGCTTTTGGAGAAGATGAGGCATCTACTTGAGTAATTGTGTAGTAGAACATGGAATGTAGTAAGAGGCATGAGACCAAAAGAGATATGCAGGTAAAATTGTATAGATATGTTCCCCAGTCTGTTCCTTGGACCAGATATAGGCTTCATAATAAGCTCNCTTGAGTAATTGTGTAGTAGGACATGGAATGTAGTAAGAGGCATGAGACCAAAAGAGATATGCAGGTAAAATTGTATAGATATGTTCCCCAGTCTGTTCCTTGGACCAGATATAGGCTTCATAATAAGCTCCTTGTGATAATTCATAATATATGGGCTCTCCAGAAATTGTTTTATTGGGGTAGGTTTAGGATTCCCCAGAACATTCCAGTGCACTGCAAGATGTGAGAACCATTGCCAGAAGGGATCTGATAAAGGAGTGGTTGCATTTTAAAGGAGGCCAGTGATAAGGGTTTCATGGCATAGGAAGCATTTGAGTTGTGTCAGAGAACAAGGAGACGTGGGTTTGATCCTGTATTGGGAAGATCCCCTGGAGGAGGAAATGGCAACCCACCCCAGCATTCTTATCTGGAGAATCCCATGGATGGAGGAGCCTGGTGGGCTATGGTCCATAGGTCTCAAAAAGTTGGGCACAACTGAGAGAGCTTATCCTTTCCTAGAGAGATGAGTAGAATTTGGATAGTAGGTGTCTGGCAAGGCCATTCCAGGTGGTAGATGAAGCACAGGTTATGGTGGGATTCAGGAAAAGAAAGCACCTGTTGGGAGAACCCCAAGAGTTCTGCACAACTGTAACATAAAGAAGTATGATGGTTGTTTGGGACCAGATTAAGGAGGCAAAGGAGTTAATACTTTAATCGCTAGATAATTATAAAATATTACTAATTTTTCAAAAATGGAAAGGCATAACCAGAACTATATTTTAGATCTATCAGGTCACTGAAAAAATGTCTAAAGAGGCCAGATCACCTGTTAGAAAGTGATTGCAAAAATTTAAGTAGATAAAGATGACCAGCTAGACAAAGGATAATTGGCTCAGATAGTTGGTGGCTCAGGATTCTTGCCTGGAGAATCCCTGTGAACAGAGGAGTCTGGCAGTCTACAGTCCATGGGGTCGAAAAGTGTTGGACACAACTGAGTGACTAAGCAGCAGCAGCAGGTAGATGATAACCAACCAGACAAGGGATAATTATAGTAACAGCTGCCATTCACTATGCTTAGGATAATTGTTGTGTGCTTTTCTTCTGCTTTAAGCCTTGAAAAACCCTCAGAAATGAATAGGAACCAGTCCATGATTTCTTTTTTAATTTTTAAAAAAATTTATTTATTTATTTTAAATACTTTATTCTACTTTACAATACTGTATTGGTTTTGCCATACATTGACATGAATCAGCCACAGGTGTACACGATCTCCCGATGCCAAATCCCCCTCCCACCTCCCACCCCACACCATCTCCCCGGATCATCCCGTACACCAGCCCCAAGCATCCTGTATCCTGTATTGAACATAGACTGGCGCTTCATTTCTTATATGATAGTATACATGTTTCAGTGCCATTCTCCCAAATCATCCCACCCTCTCCCTCTCCCTCAGAGGCCAAAAGTCCATTCTATACCTCTGTGTCTCTTTCGTTGTCTCACCTACAGGGTCATCATTACTATCTTTCTAAATTCCATATGTATGTGTCAGTATACTGTATTGGTGTTTTTCTTTCTGGCTTACTTCACTCTGTATAATTGGCTCCAGCTTCATCCATCTCATTAGAACTGAGTCAAATTTATTCTTTTTAAGGGCTGAGTAATACTCCATTGTGTATATGTACCACAGCTTTCTTATCCATTCATCTGCTGATGGACATCTA
>SJYW01008717.1:78615-97384 GCA_006410735.1 Raphicerus campestris
GAACCTGGACTGGCGACTCATTTCTTACATGATAGTATACATGTTTCAATGCCAGTCTCCCAAATCATCCCACCCTCCCCCTCTCCCACAGAGTTCAAAAGTCTATTCTATACATCTGTATCTCTTTTGCTGTCTCGCATACAGGGTTATCATTACCATCTTTCTAAATTCCATATATATGCGTTAGTATACTGTATTGGTGTTTTTCTTTCTGGCTTACTTCATTCTGTATAGTCGGCTCCAGTTTCATCCACCTCATTAGAACAGATTCAAATGTATTCTTTTTAATGGCTGAGTAACACTCCATTGTGTATATGTACCACAGCTTTCTTAGAATAATTGCTTTATGATGCTGTGTTGGTTTCCGCCATATAACAACAGGAATCAGCTGTAAGTATACATATGTCCCCTCCCACGTGAACCTACCCCCTCACCCCCAACCCTATCCCACCCCTCTAGATCATCACAGAGTACCGAATTGAACTCCCTGTGTTACACAGAAACTTTTCCCTAGCTATTTTACAAATGCTAATATACATGTTTCTCTCAATTCCTCCACCCTCTCCTTCCCCCATGTGTCTACAGGCCTGTTCTCTATGCTTGCGTCTCTGTTCCTACCCTGCAAATAGGTTCATCAGTACTGTTCTAGATTCCACACGTATGCATTAATCTATGATATTTGGCTTTCTCTTTCTGACTTACTTCATTCTGTACAACAGGCTCTAGGTGCATCCACCTTGCTAGGACTGAAAGCCACTCCTTTTTATGGCAGAGTAACATTTCATTGTGTGTGTATCGCAACTTCTTTATCCAGTCATTTGTCGATAGACATCTGGGTTGCTTCCATGTCCTAGCTGTCGTAAACAGTGCTGCAGTGAACACTGGGGTACATGTGTCTATTTGAATTATGGTTTTCTCGGGGGTATGTGCCCAGTAGTGGGATTGCTGGCTTATGTGATAGTTTTATTCTTAGAAATGGTACGTATTTTTAAAACTCCCCTTTCACCCCAGTTCCTGGTAATCCATGTTATATTTTCTGCATCTGTGGATTTGTCTAAGATACCACATATAAATGGGGTGATACATAATTGGCCTATTGAGTCTCATTTATTTCATTAGCAGAATGTTTTTGAGGTCCATCCATGTTGTAACATGTGTCAGAGTTTCATTCCTGTGCGTGGCTGCACATGTCTTTCCTCTATCTTTTCATCTGTTGGTCAGTGCGTGGGTTGTCTTCTCTCTGGGGAATTGTGCTGCTGTGGACTTAGCATATGCATGTCCATTGGAGTTCCTGCTTTCTCCAGCACTCACTTTTCGAGTTCTGTGTCACTTTCTTTTGGTAACAGCCATCCCAGTGCGTGGGAAGCGGCATCCCGTGGTTCTGTTTGCTTTCCCTAATGACCAGCGATGCTGAGCATCTCTGTGTGCTGGATAACTGGCCACTTTTCTACGTTCTTGGGAGACACATCTATCCAAGTCCTTTGCCCCTTTTTGAATTGGGTCCTTTGGGGTTTTGTTGTTACTGATCTTGAGCTATAGGTGTTCTTTATATATCTGGACATCAATTCTTTATGAGATACAATTTGTGAGTATTCTCTCTCATTCTGTGGATTATCTTTCCACTTGATTAATAGTATCCTTTGCACAGTGGTTTTAAATTTTCATGAGCTTTGATTTGGTTTCTCTATATCTTTTATCCATTGCGCTTTTACTGTCGTATCTAAAAGAATAACCACTGCCAATCTAATGTCATGAAGATCTACCCCGTGTTTTCATCTGGGGGTTGAACAGAGGCGTACCTTATTTCACTGTGCTTTGCTTTGTTGCTCTGCACAGATGCTGCATTTTTATTTTTACAAGTTGAGGGGTTTTTGGCAATTTTTCATTGAGCAAATTTATTGGCTCAGTTTTCCTAACAGCATTATATTTTAATTCTGGTAGGTACATTGTTTTGAGATATAATGCTATTAAACATGTAATCAATTCAGTTGAGTCACTCAGTCATGTCTGATTCCTTGCAACTCCATGGACTGCAGCATGCCAGGCCTTCCTGTCAATCATGAACTCCTGCAGCCTACTCAAACTCATGTCTATCGCGTCAGTGGTGCCATCCAACCATCTCATCCTCTGTCATCCCCTTCTCCTCCTGCCTTCAATCTTTCCCAGCATCAGGGTCTTTTCAAAAGAGTCAGCTCTTCGCATCAGGTGGACAAAGTATTGGAGTTTCAGCTTCAACATCAGTCCTTCCAGTGAATATTCAGGACTGATTTCCTCTAGGATGGACTAGTTGAATCTCCTTGCAGTCCAAGGGACTCTCAAGAGCCTCCAACACTACAGTTCAAAAGCATCAATTCTTCGGCACTCAGCTTTCTTTATAGACCAACTCTCATAGCCATACATGACTACTGGAAAAACCATAGCTTTTCCTAGACAGATCTTTGTTGGTAAATCAGCGTCTCTGCTTTTTAATATGCTGTCTAGTTTGAAATAGAACATGTAATAGGTTGTAATAGAATGCATAACAGGTTACAGTAAAGTATAAACATAATTTTATAAGCTCCAGGAAATCAAAATTCGTGTGAGTCACTTTTTTGCGATATTTGCTTTATTTCAGTGGTCTGGAACAGAACCCACAATATCTCCAAGGTATGCCTTTAGTTTTAGGCCTTCTTACATTTAGGTCTTTGATTCTTCTTGAAATATGTTTTGCAAATGTGCAAAGTAAGAGTTCAGGTGCACTCTTTTGCATATGGACAGCCAGTAAAAACATGTAGAAATATTAAAAATACTCTGCTTTCCCACATTAAATGCTCTTGGCACCCTTTTCAAAATCACTGACTGCATTTAAAAGATACGTTACTGGAAACTCTGTTCCAGTCTTTTGTTCTCTAGGTCTGTTCTTACAGCATTAACACCCTATTATGATTCCTGTAGATTTGTAATAAATCTCAATACCAGAAAAGATGTGAGTCCTCCTATCATGTTCTTCTTTCTCAAGACTTTTCTGACTCTTTGAAGGCCTTTTGAGATTCATATGCATTTTAGAATGCATTGTTTAATTTCAGCAAAAAAGGCTACTGAGACTTTGGTAGAGATTTCACTGAATCTGTAGGTAGCCTTACTAGTAATTTCCGCTTAACAATATTGTCTCCAGCCCATTTCTTTCCAATGATCTATCTTCTTGAATTTCTTTCAGCAATGTGTTACAGTTTTCGTGTACAAATCTTTTGTCTTCTTGGTTAAATTTTGTTTCTGTCAGATGCTATTTCAAATGGAATCGAATTTATTTTTCTTTTTGGAATGTTAATTGATATTATATAGAAATGCAATGATTTTTTATAGCTTGATTTTCTATACTGAAACTTTGATGATATTTTTTATTAACTAACAGGTTTTTTAATAGAATCGTATAGAGTTTTTACATGTAAGATCATATTATCCAAGAAGCACTCTCACATCTCCTTTTTCAGTCTGTATAATTTTTATCTCTTTTTCTTGCTTGCTTGTTCTAGCTAGGACTTCCAGTGTACACAAGTGGCATNAACCTGGACTGGCGACTCATTTCTTACATGATAGTATACATGTTTCAATGCCAGTCTCCCAAATCATCCCACCCTCCCCCTCTCCCACAGAGTTCAAAAGTCTATTCTATACATCTGTATCTCTTTTGCTGTCTCGCATACAGGGTTATCATTACCATCTTTCTAAATTCCATATATATGCGTTAGTATACTGTATTGGTGTTTTTCTTTCTGGCTTACTTCATTCTGTATAGTCGGCTCCAGTTTCATCCACCTCATTAGAACAGATT
Organism: Raphicerus campestris; assembly: GCA_006410735.1. Taxonomy (NCBI): domain Eukaryota; kingdom Metazoa; phylum Chordata; class Mammalia; order Artiodactyla; family Bovidae; genus Raphicerus; species Raphicerus campestris. Next base: position 82,427 of record SJYW01008717.1, read on the forward strand.
CAAATGTATTCTTTTTAATGGCTGAGTAACACTCCATTGTGTATATGTACCACAGCTTTCTTAGAATAATTGCTTTATGATGCTGTGTTGGTTTCCGCCATATAACAACAGGAATCAGCTGTAAGTATACATATGTCCCCTCCCACGTGAACCTACCCCCTCACCCCCAACCCTATCCCACCCCTCTAGATCATCACAGAGTACCGAATTGAACTCCCTGTGTTACACAGAAACTTTTCCCTAGCTATTTTACAAATGCTAATATACATGTTTCTCTCAATTCCTCCACCCTCTCCTTCCCCCATGTGTCTACAGGCCTGTTCTCTATGCTTGCGTCTCTGTTCCTACCCTGCAAATAGGTTCATCAGTACTGTTCTAGATTCCACACGTATGCATTAATCTATGATATTTGGCTTTCTCTTTCTGACTTACTTCATTCTGTACAACAGGCTCTAGGTGCATCCACCTTGCTAGGACTGAAAGCCACTCCTTTTTATGGCAGAGTAACATTTCATTGTGTGTGTATCGCAACTTCTTTATCCAGTCATTTGTCGATAGACATCTGGGTTGCTTCCATGTCCTAGCTGTCGTAAACAGTGCTGCAGTGAACACTGGGGTACATGTGTCTATTTGAATTATGGTTTTCTCGGGGGTATGTGCCCAGTAGTGGGATTGCTGGCTTATGTGATAGTTTTATTCTTAGAAATGGTACGTATTTTTAAAACTCCCCTTTCACCCCAGTTCCTGGTAATCCATGTTATATTTTCTGCATCTGTGGATTTGTCTAAGATACCACATATAAATGGGGTGATACATAATTGGCCTATTGAGTCTCATTTATTTCATTAGCAGAATGTTTTTGAGGTCCATCCATGTTGTAACATGTGTCAGAGTTTCATTCCTGTGCGTGGCTGCACATGTCTTTCCTCTATCTTTTCATCTGTTGGTCAGTGCGTGGGTTGTCTTCTCTCTGGGGAATTGTGCTGCTGTGGACTTAGCATATGCATGTCCATTGGAGTTCCTGCTTTCTCCAGCACTCACTTTTCGAGTTCTGTGTCGCTTTCTTTTGGTAACAGCCATCCCAGTGCGTGGGAAGCGGCATCCCGTGGTTCTGTTTGCTTTCCCTAATGACCAGCGATGCTGAGCATCTCTGTGTGCTGGATAACTGGCCACTTTTCTACGTTCTTGGGAGACACATCTATCCAAGTCCTTTGCCCCTTTTTGAAGTGGGTCCTTTGGGGTTTTGTTGTTACTGATCTTGAGCTATAGGTGTTCTTTATATACCTGGACATCAATTCTTTATGAGATACAATTTGTGAGTATTCTCTCTCATTCTGTGGATTATCTTTCCACTTGATTAATAGTATCCTTTGCACAGTGGTTTTAAATTTTCATGAGCTTTGATTTGGTTTCTCTATATCTTTTATCCATTGCGCTTTTACTGTCGTATCTAAAAGAATAACCACTGCCAATCTAATGTCATGAAGATCTACCCCGTGTTTTCATCTGGGGGTTGAACAGAGGCGTACCTTATTTCACTGTGCTTTGCTTTGTTGCTCTGCACAGATGCTGCATTTTTATTTTTACAAGTTGAGGGGTTTTTGGCAATTTTTCATTGAGCAAATTTATTGGCTCAGTTTTCCTAACAGCATTATATTTTAATTCTGGTAGGTACATTGTTTTGAGATATAATGCTATTAAACATGTAATCAATTCAGTTGAGTCACTCAGTCATGTCTGATTCCTTGCAACTCCATGGACTGCAGCATGCCAGCCCTTCCTGTCCATCATGAACTCCTGCAGCCTACTCAAACTCATGTCTATCGCGTCAGTGGTGCCATCCAACCATCTCATCCTCTGTCGTCCCCTTCTCCTCCTGCCTTCAATCTTTCCCAGCATCAGGGTCTTTTCAAAAGAGTCAGCTCTTCGCATCAGGTGGCCAAAGTATTGGAGTTTCAGCTTCAACATCAGTCCTTCCAGTGAATATTCAGGACTGATTTCCTCTAGGATGGACTAGTTGAATCTCCTTGCAGTCCAAGGGACTCTCAAGAGCCTCCAACACTACAGTTCAAAAGCATCAATTCTTCGGCACTCAGCTTTCTTTATAGACCAACTCTCATAGCCATACATGACTACTGGAAAAACCATAGCTTTTCCTAGACAGATCTTTGTTGGTAAATCAGCGTCTCTGCTTTTTAATATGCTGTCTAGTTTGAAATAGAACATGTAATAGGTTGTAATAGAATGCATAACAGGTTACAGTAAAGTATAAACATAATTTTATAAGCTCCAGGAAATCAAAATTCGTGTGAGTCACTTTTTTGCGATATTTGCTTTATTTCAGTGGTCTGGAACAGAACCCACAATATCTCCAAGGTATGCCTTTAGTTTTAGGCCTTCTTACATTTAGGTCTTTGATTCTTCTTGAAATATGTTTTGCAAATGTGCAAAGTAAGAGTTCAGGTGCACTCTTTTGCATATGGACAGCCAGTAAAAACATGTAGAAATATTAAAAATACTCTGCTTTCCCACATTAAATGCTCTTGGCACCCTTTTCAAAATCACTGACTGCATTTAAAAGATACGTTACTGGAAACTCTGTTCCAGTCTTTTGTTCTCTAGGTCTGTTCTTACAGCATTAACACCCTATTATGATTCCTGTAGATTTGTAATAAATCTCAATACCAGAAAAGATGTGAGTCCTCCTATCATGTTCTTCTTTCTCAAGACTTTTCTGACTCTTTGAAGGCCTTTTGAGATTCATATGCATTTTAGAATGCATTGTTTAATTTCAACAAAAAAGGCTACTGAGACTTTGGTAGAGATTTCACTGAATCTGTAGGTAGCCTTACTAGTAATTTCCGCTTAACAATATTGTCTCCAGCCCATTTCTTTCCAATGATCTATCTTCTTGAATTTCTTTCAGCAATGTGTTACAGTTTTCGTGTACAAATCTTTTGTCTTCTTGGTTAAATTTTGTTTCTGTCAGATGCTATTTCAAATGGAATCGAATTTATTTTTCTTTTTGGAATGTTAATTGATATTATATAGAAATGCAATGATTTTTTATAGCTTGATTTTCTATACTGAAACTTTGATGATATTTTTTATTAACTAACAGGTTTTTTAATAGAATCGTATAGAGTTTTTACATGTAAGATCATATTATCCAAGAAGCACTCTCACATCTCCTTTTTCAATCTGTATAATTTTTATCTCTTTTTCTTGCTTGCTTGTTCTAGCTAGGACTTCCAATGTACACAAGTGGCATCCATATGTTGCTCTTGATTTCAGGGTAGACGCTTCTCGTCTTTGACCATGATGTCATGGTTTTACACTTTTCATGTATAGATTTTGTCATGCTGGGGCGTTTTCTCTATTCCTAATTTGAGTGTTTTTTTAAATCAAGAAAGAGTGTTGGATTTTATCATACTCTTTTCCTACTTGAATTGAGATGATCATGTATTTTGGTTTCTTTGTTGTGGGATATTACGTTTATATGATTTTTGTATGTAGAACCATTTTTGAATTGTAGAAGTCCTACTTGGTCACAGTATGTAAACATTTTAATATTCCGCTGGGTTCAGTTTCCTAGTATTCTTTTGAGGATTAGTGCATCAATCAATTAAGGACAGCTGGCGTTCTGCCCTTGCAGTGTTTGGCTTTGGTATCGTGTAATGCAGCCCTCACAGAGTGAATCTGGAAGTGTTCCCTCATCTTCAGGTTTTTGAAGAGTTTAGAAAGAGCTATTGTTGACTCTTCTTCAAAAGTTTGGTAAAATTCACCCTCGAAATCATCCAGTCCTTGGCCACTATTGCTGGGATAGTTTTCTATTCATGATTCAATCTTTTCACTAATTATTGACCCATTCATATTTTTCATGGTTGGGTTTTGTTGATTGTATATTTCTAGTAATTTGCCCATTTTGTTTAGGTCACCAAATTTTTTGAATGGAAGTATTCAGAGTCTCACCTTATAACCCTTTTCTTTTTTGTAATCAGTAGTAGTGCTTCATTTTTTGATTTTAATAATCTGAGTTGTTCCATTTTTATTAAAATCAATCAATAATCAGAATAGACTTTTTATAGCCATAAATTTTCCCTCTTGGCACTAATTTTATTGCATTCCAAATGCTTTGATACGTTAATTTCTCATTTTCATTTGATTTATGGTATTCTTAAATTTCTTTTGTGACTTCTTCTTCTTTGATCTATTTTATTTGTTTAAAACTGTACTGTTTAATATCCATACATTTTTCATTTATTCATGTTTCTTTGTACTACTGATTCTCACTTCATTTATGCTTGGAAAAAACATTTAGACAATTTCCATCTTTAGAGTTTGTTTGGACTTACATTATGACCCAACATATGATCTACTGAGGAGAACATTCCATGTGCACTTGGGGGGAAATCTGCCTCTGCTGTTACTAGTTAGAGAATTCTGTGCAAATCTGTTAAGTACGTTTGGTTTATAGTGTTGTTCGTGTTCTCTCTTCCCTTATTTCTCTATTTCCTTATATTTTGTCTAGTTCTTCTATCCTTATTGAAAATTTGGTATTGATGTCTCCAATCTTTATTGTAAATCTATTTCTCTCTTAAATTCTTACAGTTGCCTCATACATTTTTGGTGATCTAGTATTTGATCCCTGTTTTAAAAATTATATTTTCTTGTGAAGTTAACCCTTTTATGAATATGTAATGCCCTTCTCTGCCTTCCTAAAACTTATTTTAATTGAACCATAGCTGATTTACCATGTTATGTTAATTTCTGTTATACAATCAAATGATTCAGTTATATAAACATACATTCTTTTTCGTATTCTTTTCCACTGTGGTTTATCATGGGATATTAAATATATTTCTCTGTGCTATACAGGAGGATCTTGTTGGTTATCCATTCTATACATAGTAGTTTGTATCTGCGAATCCCCAGCTCCTCCCCTACCCGCACTCCTTGGGAATCACAAGTCTATTCTCTATGTCTATTGGTCTCCAGCTATTATTTGACATGTAAATTCTTTCAGTATCAAAAATGATATTGGAAGTGAACATCTTTTCAGATAAGATATTTTTATCCTTCTTTTTCTTTCCTTTAGGATAAATCTTCAAAAATAGGATTATCTATGTTTCTTAATTTTTACAATTCAATATATTATGCCAGTTATTTTGCAAAGGCAAATAATCCTTTCTCCAACCATAGAAGAGCTTTCTAGATTCACCTAAATTTTACCAGCAAATGGACATCTATCTATCTGTCTCTCTGAAATTTAATAGGTAAAAATGATATTTTATTCATGCTCTTATTTCCATTTAATTGATTACTAGTGAAATCATTTTAACAAATTAAGTAATAATTATATTGCCTTCTTTGCTTCTTACAACAATTTTTTACTTAAAATCTACTTCATCTAATATAGTCACACCATCTCTCTTTGAGTTTCTTTTAACATGGAATATTGAGTCTCTTTCCTTTTCAGATATTCGTGTCCCTACATAAAAGTGAATCTCTTGTAGACAGCATCCACGCAGACCTTTCTTTAAAAGTCGGAGTAAACCTGCTTTACACCGTTGTTTCAGACTCTGCTGCGGAGCAAAGTGAATCGGCTATACATAGACATAGACACATATATCTCCTCTTTGGGGGCATTTCCTTCCCATTTATGTCATCACAGAGCACTGAATGGAGTTCTCTGTGCTCCACAGTCAGTTCTCGTTAGTTATCTGTTTTATACATGTCGTATACAAACGTCAACCCCAATCTCCCCGTCCATCCCACCAGGCCCTACTCTCCTTGATGTCAATTTTTGTAAATCCATTCTGCCGATCTATGAAGTTTGTCTGGAAATTTAAATTCATTTACATTTGAAGTAATTGCTATATGGAAGGACTTCTGCCATTTTGCAGTTTGTTTTCGTTTGCCTTCTAGCTTTTTGGTCCCTTATAGTCAACATTTCTGCTTACTCATATGTTTACTAGATTTTTTTTTTGTAGTGACAGGTTTTGCTTTTCTTAATTTTTTGTGCATATTCTATTATAGATATTTTCGTCATGATTATATGGACCTTAATATGTTAAAGTTATAATAATCTTTTTACAACTGAATCGTCTTGCTTGTAATGCTGATATAACAGAATTGTTTTGGAATTGTAAATGATGCTTGAAAAGTTTCTGATAGATACATGTTCTGTGAATGATAATTCTGAAACTGTTAGAGTCTCTATCTTTAGCTTCCTTACCACCTCCTGACAGTTCTAGATATAATGAAGAAGAGGCAGAAAGAATGGTAGAGAAAAGAAGGATGCTCTTAGGCCTGGGAAAATGAATGGAGAAAACCACATATACATATGCTATTCAGGATGTCTAGGCTCACGGTGATCTCTTGAGGTGGAAGGTTGAACTCCTGGCTGGTTTTTCTGACTGACATGCCTTATAAAAGACATGAGCCAACATTCACTGGGGAAGAGCCCATGACAGGGCACTAGCCTTTCATACCTACCATGTGCAGAACCATGACAAAACGTTTAGCTAGAGAGGCCCGCATTGCCCCCCATAACCCGGGAGTGCAGCCTGCAGAGGTGTGGGATTGCAGGGACCTTTGAGCCCTGGTCTGCAGGGCACACTGAAGTTCCTCCCATCTAAACAGAAAGAGTCATGAGGCCCTCTAGCCTCCTCGTTCTCCATTCAGATACTAAAGTCAGAGCTATGGCAACAGTGGGAATCTGGAAGTGGGGATAGGAAAGTCCTGCAGCTCTCCCTGATGGTGTGGCCTCACGATGCCAGGACTGCAGCGTCCTGGCCCCAGTTCAGCTCCTCCCCATGAGTGTTCCCAGAAAAGATCGTCGGTGTCCAGAATGGCTCAGCTTTGCAGGCTGATAAGAAAGTAGTAAAATAAAATGGTTTGAGTAGCACATCTTTCTCCCGCCTGAGGCCAGGGCTCTTATCGTTGGGTCAAAACTGGGGGACCATGAGAGCAAATGTATTAGAATTGCTCGGGCTTCTTCAACCACTGTATCCTCCCTTATTCCTTGAGTGTCAGCCAACCTCGTTAGCCATCCAGAGTCCCTAATCCCCAAGATATGAGTCAGGTAGGTCACCTTCCCCACCACTCACGCTGGTGAAAGTCACCACCAGGGTGACCCAGTGAGGTTGCTGAGGGAGTATGACGGCCTTCAGCTACACGGGTGGGGAAGAGTGGCTCACGAGTCTGCTGGAAACTGGAGAGGCAGAAAATCTGCCCACCGCAAGGAGGCACCCCATCCCTCCTAATCAGGTCTTCTTGGTTTTCAGGTCAGACAGCATGGGCAACTCCTGGAAGGACGTCCACCAGTTATTGCATGAAATGGTGAAAAAGTACACAAAGTACGGCTGGTGTTTCCCTCCGCCGGGCAGAGCACACAGCTCTTCAGAGGTGGTGGGCGTGGAAGTCCCTCGGGCCAGGAGCACAGGGCCCAGAGCCCAGGATAGTGTTCTGAAGCAGAAAGAAAGACGGGACATTGGTTCCATTGGATCTTGGCAGCTTTCTTGACCCTTACCTGGGAGTGAAATTACACTGTAGAGGAACACAGTCTATGCCTGAAGACCTCACAGATTAGGAAGTGGGCAGACCAGTAACATACAGCTAAATACTGAGTTAAATGGTGCCAAGGGCCAAAAGCAAAGGTTCAAGGACTTATCTGAAATTTAAGGGAAAAAAGCAAGTACTCTTGGAGGGGAAAAAAGACAAGGATGGCTTCCTAGAGGATATGCCATTTTGCACTAGGCTTTGAAGAACGAGAAGACAGATTAATAAAAACCATGAAGGAAATTTCTTGTTCAGTGAGCAATCTGTTAGGCTGGAAAGCAGGGCTAACTCAGGGGAAGGCTGATAGAAGCGTCTGGACAGAACAGTGTGAGGCCAAGTCCATGGGGCTCATAATACCAGGCCCTGGGGCTTGGATTTCCTGCTGTGAGCAACAGGGAGCTATAGATTATCTTAGAGTCAGGGTGGGGGGTAGGGTGTCTCACATGGTTAAGGTTGTGTTCCAGGAGAAAAATCTGATAACTCTAAGTTAAATGAGGTGGAACACGAACCAGGAGAAGTGGGGAACCCAGCTAGGGACCTATTATAGCAATTGTGCAGGAAGAGAATGAAGGTCAATGGACCAGAAAACAGTGCAGGGAAGAAGGAAGGATGTATATGAGAGATACTGCTGAGAGAACAATTCCCCTGAGATAAGAGGCGGACTGGGAAGACAGGAGAGGAGGGAATTTACGTGAGAAGAGAGGCCAGTGGAGAGGCCCCCACGCCTCTCGTGTGCCCACCTTTGTGTGTGTGCAGGGAGCGTGTGCATATGGCTTTGTGTGTGTCCTCGTGTGTGTTAGTGGTTTTTTAATTTACTTATGTGTTTAGTTATGCATTTATCTTTGGCTATGCTGGCACTTTGTTGCTGTATGCAGACTTCCTCTAGTCGCAGTGAGTGGGGGCTACTCTTTTTTCCTGTGACGTTGCCCCCAGGCTTGCTCTAGAGGATTAGAGCAGCGCTTGCCTGCCGGAGGTGAGCTTCATGACCACGTTAACTATGTAGAGAAGGCGATGAGGACTCTGTGCTGCCCTGGGCAGGCTTCTCCTTGCAGTGTCTTCTTCTCTTGCGGAGCGCAGGCTTTAGGCATGCAAGCTTCTCTGGTCTCCATGGGCCTCATTGCTGCATGGAGAAGGCGATGGCGCCCCACTCCAGTGCTCTGACGGAGGAGCCTGGTGGGCTGCAGTCCATGGGTCGCGAAGAGTCAGACACGACTGAGCGACTTCACTTTCATTTTTCACTTTCATGCATTTGAGAAGGAAACAGCAACCCACTCCAGTGTTCTTGCTTGGAGAATCTCTGGGACGGGGAAGCCTGGTGGGTTGCCGTCCATGGGGTTGCACAGAGTCAGACATGACTGAAGCAACTTAGCAGCAGTTGCCACATGGCATGTGGAAACTTCCCAGAGCAGAAAATGAACCTGTGTCCCCTGAATCAGCAGGTGAACTGTTAACCACTGGACCACCAGGGAAGTCTTNTTAACCTGGCCAGCTCACCAGGGGCCAGGTGCACTAACTGCCCTCTCTGGATGCCCTGGTATTTATTTCAGTTGTCAGGAAGCACCAGTGGGGATCCAGCAGCCTGCATAGAGGCTATGATCCAAAACTGCACCTCAGCAAATCAACGTCTCTCAGTCTGAGAAAAGAAAGTTCTTGGTTAATCCCTGGGATGGCAGTGAGGGACTGTGTGAAGTACATAAGAGTCAGGGAGAGGGAGGGGAAGAGCAGTCATTGCAGACTTCAGAACCAAAGCTAAGATNAAGTTCTTGGTTAATCCCTGGGATGGCAGTGAGGGACTGTGTGAAGTACACAAGAGTCAGGGAGAGGGAGGGGAAGAGCAGTCATTGCAGACTTCAGAACCAAAGCTAAGATTTCGCCTTCCGTAAGAGATTCTCTTATGCTAGTTCCTCACCACCTTGCTTGCCTCGCTCAGGTCCGGGCCTTGTTTCCCAGGGTCTTCAGCCTGCCATAAGCACAGAGACGCACGGGGAAGAAGAACAGACCCGCACGTGTCAGAAAGCCCCACAGGCACCCAGGCTCGTGTGCTCAGTTCAAACCAAGAGTCAGGACTGTCTTCAGCCCGTGTTATCTTAGTTCCTATCATTTACGTAAGGGAGGGCCAGATGGAGAGCACTCCTGGTGTGTCTCAGAGAAGACCTTGAGACATCAGTCAGAGAGAGACCTTTGGTTGGGTTTGGCCCTGTGGAAGGTATGAGACCTTGATGGGCTTTGATGGGTAGGGGCAGTGGTGAGAGGCCCCCAAGTGCCCAACCACTTCAGAATAGACCCTCAGTGAAACCAGGTGAAGCCCAGAGGTAAACATTGATTCAAACACAACTGCTTCCTCATCAGAGTCCCAAGGAATTCAGTGGAAAGGGTGACTTATTATAACTGTAAGATCAGAGGGAAGTCAGCATTCAACCCCTCCTAACACAGTCATGGATATTGTCTTTGCAGAATCCTACCAACTTGGTTTTTATGCACACGGTCTAAATCCAGACAAAATTAAAGAATATACTTGCAGATATAAGTTGGATGAGATCCAAGTCTATAGTAAGTACCCAGTTTGGTGCTTCCAAATGACACACTTCCCACACTGCTCTTCAGTACTTATAGCAAATCGAGGCTTCAAACCCCTCCACTGTAGAGGATACAGGCAGCATGGACGATGGGAGAAGGGACCTAGCTGGGAAGGCTGGCCACCTTGCCCTTCAGCTCAGGCCAGGGCGCGATCAGCCCTGAGCACGTCAAGAGCGTCTCAGCTCAGGGCTTGTCCCTGAGAGGCTGGACTTGGGGTGCTGGGTCTGCCCTCCCTGCTCTGCTGCTCCCACACTTTACCCAGCCTTCACATCCCTTGGGAATAAAGATGTGAGCCTCTTGACTCTTCCGGTGAGTAGTGGAGGCAGCCCAGGACCCTCAGTCTGTTCCAGGTGCACTGAGCTCTCCCAGGAGGGTGGAGTCACCTGGGATTGAGAGCAGGTGCCAGTCGCAGGGCCTGGACCCGGGAATCCTGGCTCAGGTCCACTTTTCCTGTGTGATCCTGACCTAATGAGTATGTTGTTCTCAGTCTCTGTACTAAACAATGGATCCCATGTGTGGATACACTAAGCCCCATCATGCATGTAAAGCTGCTATTTGAAAATCCTCAGGTACCAGATGTTCCTCCACAATGAGGGGGCGGCCTGAGAAAGCCCACAGTGGGGGCAGGAGGTGAGCCCTCACCACTGAGGTGGTGTGACCTCCCCCACAGAGTGCCTGGGGGCACGTGGACTTCCTCTTCCTCCTCAACTCTGCCGGTTGGCCTCCTGATACATTGATTGGATATGATTGTTTTATATTCAATCACTTCTTATTCCAAAGCCATCTGGAAAGCCCAGGGCAAGTCCTCTCCCTCAGCGCACATCTGGGCCATCTCTCCTTCTTCCACCGGTGCATACAATGGGCAGGGCTGTGCCATGACCACACTCCCACTCTACACAATGTGCAGATGACCTCAGGGAGTGAAATTATACTTTCTCAGGAGTGATCACTGCTGCTGCTGCTAAGTCGCTTCAGTCGTGTCTGACTGTGCGATCCCCACAGATGGCAGCCCACTAGGCTCCCCTGTCCCTGGGATTCTCCAGGGAAGAACACTGGAGTGGGTTGCCATTTCCTTCTCCAATGCATGAAAGTGAAAAGTGAAAGTGAAGTCGCTCAGTCATGTCTGACTCTTCGCGACCCCATGGGCTGCAGCCCACCAGGCTCCTCCGTCCATGGGGATTTCCAGGCAGGAGTACTGCAGTGGGGTGCCATTAAGTAAATCATTTGTATGGAGAGCTAATGTTTATCGAGCACCCACTATCTCAGGTAACATGCAGAGTGCCTCGCGCGCACTATCACAATTAATTCTCAAAAGAGACCCATTGTCGTCTCTTTGTACAGAGCTGATGCAGCCACAGTCACAGTGGTCTAATCGCCCATCTGTGTCTGCTGGGCCTTCAACCTTATTGATGACAGATTTATAGAAAGGCTAGATAGAGCCTATCCCCCACGAAATGTGTTTAGATAAACCCCCTGGGGTCTATGACCCTACATCTTTCCCACTCTTGACTCCCCAGCGTTTCTCTCTGAGGTGGGCCAGCAGCAAGGCGCACCCAGACTGCATCACACAGGCCTGAGCTCCTCTGCTGGCCACCACGCTGCATGTGGTTGGAGGCTGACCAGAACGGCAGAGCGGCGCTGCTCGTTGCCAAGAGCAGTGATGCATCAGTGAGGATAGGTCGGGTTGATTTTAATTACATTTTCCTCTAACAGAAACATCTCAGAAGACATTTAATAAATATAGAGAAGCATAACAAAGAATAACTTTCAATCAATATCTGTACATGTTTTATGCTGTCTATCTTTGGTAAATAATGTTTTTTATATTAAGACATCTTTAAAATTGGCAATGGAAATATTTGGTTGAATCAATTAACAGTGATTTGAAAGCTCCTCTGCAGTCAACCATGCACTTCTTGGCCTTCAGTATACAAGGGCAGCAGAAGGGGAGGGGTAGAAGGGTGGACAAGTCTGTTGACGTTCTTTTCATGTGATTTTCTTTTAGATAAAGAACCTGCCTCCGTGAGTAATGAAAAACTAACTTGCCAAGGACATATTTTTGCTAAGACTGGACAGTAAGTGTTTATGTTCTGGGGCCATTTGGACAGGTTTCCCCACCATGAGAGTGTGGGATGCCCCAGTTTAGTGAGACACGTCTGTCTCCTGGAGGGCTCAGGCATCCTCCACCCCTACCCTGGATGATAATCCCTTGAGATGTTCAGGGATCTTCTGTGGGCCAGGCTTTGCTGAGGAGGGCAGGATGTGGGAGATGGTGTGTCCCACAGATGGTACCTCTACTCCAGGCAGCTTTTCCAGACGAAATCAACATGCTTGTACATACAGAGGAGTTGGGATGGTGACACACAGAGCCATCCCTTGCCACTCAGCCCATGGTCACTGCCTCACCTGCTTTCATTTCAGAGCTCGAGCTCATGTTGTTTGGGGATGAACTCCCTTTACCCATGCGGCCTGCAGTACAGTAACCCCAAATTCCTACAGGCAGTGCCTTCAGAGGAGAGCTGGGGCTACAGATTGAGCCACGTGTGAGAACTGTATCTATCCTGTCTCTTGGGTTCCATCTGCCCTTTCTGTTCTTTTAGAGTGATTGTTGTTGATTACTCTCTGAACCTGGGCAAGACCTACAGCAAGCGGTTCTTGAAAGTTACCAGCAAGGACTGTGTAAGTGACGGGGTGGGTGGGGTACAGCCTCCCTCCAGATATGTCTAGAATACCTGCTCTGCAGGGAAGACATCCTGGAAATCAATAGAGAGAAACAATATCCTCACAGAAGAGCCAGCAAGTAGCCTGTGCATACAGGCCCCTTGAACAATACCTCTCAGCCATATCCCACTGTTGAAAACTTGTTTCCCCCATTCGCTTTGTGAAAGCCAGGCTAGTGCTTTTACAAGACACCTGGGGCATCTGTCCAGGCCTTGCAGAAACTCTACCCTCTCTGTGAACTAACTCGAAATATACCAATTCAAGCTCTAAGCAATTCTAGAAATGGTGTTGGTATTCTGGCCACCGTGGACCCACCATGCCACTGCCCCGGGCCAGGCCTTGTGGTGGGGAGCTCAAGGCTCCAGGCTGGATTCCATCCAGGCTGAGTGTAAGAGGCTGGGACACTGTACTAGGAGACAGATTCCAGGCCCCCTGAGACCCTTAGGCCCTCCAAATCGGGGTCCCAGACCCAGGAGTCTGGAAGGCGGGAGAGCTGTGGCCGTGATCAGTCAGCGTGTGTCTCCACTGCGTGGGTGCAACAGCAGGCAGGGCTCTGAACACACTCGTGACCATCACAGCCCCGGCCCCCCACGTCTGGGGAACACAGGCAGTCGCTTTGCAGAGGTCATCAGCCTCCCTTCTGCCTCTCCTCCTTTCTCATGCTCCTCCACTGCCCACCTCTGCAGGCTGGCTCTGCCCTCTGCAGGGGGGCTCTTCCCTCTGTTCCTGGGGAGCTGGCAGGGCTGTGCGGAGGGCGGGGCTCAGCTCAGGAGGAGGAGACTGGGAACAAAGGCTGCTCCCAGGGGCTGCTTTTCTCAGGTCTACGGCATCCAGGTCACTTAGCCTGGGCACCCCTACCTGGGTGAGAATCTGTCAGCCTGGAGTGAGGTTTCTCTGGGAGGAGGGACACCTGTGCCTAATGCCACGGCGCTGTGTCCAGCCTCAGCTTGTGAGGGTTCCCTCAGTGTGGCGCCCCCATGAACACCTGCCTTCTCTGCTCCCTGCACATCTTCCCAGGAACCTGAGACTGAACCTCCACATTTTGTACTATGAGACTTGCCACCTGAGAATCACCCGCCCACAGGCACACTGACAAGAGAACTCAGGAGCCACGTGGCTCCAGGCCCAGCACAGGGTCACCCTCAGCCTGACTGGGCCCTCCTCTCAGCAGCCTTGTTTCCTGAGCACAAGCTCTCCATGCCCCGCTTCCCTTCTGCTTCTCTCCAGCAGAGCTGTTGATGTGGGGAAGAGCTGGGCACTGCAGGTCCATGTACGCAGCACAGCACAGCATCCTTGGTTATGAACAACAAGAAAACAGAGCCCATTCTTTAAGCCCCAGGTGGGCCCAGCCTCTGCTGGGACTTTGTATAGCCTCTGTCCAATGTGCTCAAGTACCCACTTGCTTCCTCACCACAGATGTGAGATGGAGCCTCAGAGAGTAGCTTTGCCCAAGGTTGCAGAGCTGGGAAGTAGGGAAGAGCAGCTACGGGTAGGTGGTCAGGTCTCCTGCCTCTTCTCTTGCACCCCCGCTTCTCAGGGGCCCCCCAGCCCTCCCTCGCCCATCTGCGTGTCATAGCTTTTTGTGGTCCTCGCAAGACCCCAGTGCTCTCAGCCAAGGCAGGCAGTGAGGGCTGGGCTGTCACTCCCTGGAGCCCTTCCTTGACGGGGCTCTGGAGAGCCTCTGAGCGGGGTCGGCGGTGGGGTCTGTGGCCCAGGGCTCCACAGGGGCTCTCCGGGTACCAGCCATGATCTCCTAGCCCCACTATGGGCCCTGTAGATGAGGCAACATGAGGAGAAGTGGTCCTGAGTAGACTGGGAAGGCCAATGTGGAAATGGGTAGTGGGTGCCTTGGAGGAGATCATCCAAGGCAACTGCAGGACCTTGGGATGTGTGCCTTGCATAGGGTAAGCCTTTTGAGCCCATCATGGTCCCAGTGACCAGGATCTGAGTTCTGAGGTTTTTCCATAGGGGAGAGATCCATCGCGCACATTCGGCTCTCAGGAGGCCATAAGGTCCTCGGCTGTCCATAGGAGGCGGCCCCACTACCTGAGGGTGGCTCATAGGAGGCGGCCCCACTACCTGAGGGTGGCTCATAGG
>SJYW01008717.1:102999-117371 GCA_006410735.1 Raphicerus campestris
CTGCTGCTGCTAAGTCGCTTCAGTCGTGTCCGACTCTGTGCGATCCCCACAGATGGCAGCCCACTAGGCTCCCCTGTCCCTGGGATTCTCCAGGGAAGAACACTGGAGTGGGTTGCCATTTCCTTCTCCAATGCATGAAAGTGAAAAGTGAAAGTGAAGTCGCTCAGTCATGTCTGACTCTTCGCGACCCCATGGGCTGCAGCCCACCAGGCTCCTCCGTCCATGGGGATTTCCAGGCAGGAGTACTGCAGTGGGGTGCCATTAAGTAAATCATTTGTATGGAGAGCTAATGTTTATCGAGCACCCACTATCTCAGGTAACATGCAGAGTGCCTCGCGCGCACTATCACAATTAATTCTCAAAAGAGACCCATTGTCGTTTCTTTGTACAGAGCTGATGCAGCCACAGTCACAGTGGTCTAATCGCCCATCTGTGTCTGCTGGGCCTTCAACCTTATTGATGACAGATTTATAGAAAGGCTAGATAGAGCCTATCCCCCACGAAATGTGTTTAGATAAACCCCCTGGGGTCTATGACCCTACATCTTTCCCACTCTTGACTCCCCAGCGTTTCTCTCTGAGGTGGGCCAGCAGCAAGGCGCACCCAGACTGCATCACACAGGCCTGAGCTCCTCTGCTGGCCACCACGCTGCATGCGGTTGGAGGCTGACCAGAACGGCAGAGCGGCGCTGCTCGTTGCCAAGAGCAGTGATGCATCAGTGAGGATAGGTCGGGTTGATTTTAATTACATTTTCCTCTAACAGAAACATCTCAGAAGACATTTAATAAATATAGAGAAGCATAACAAAGAATAACTTTCAATCAATATCTGTACATGTTTTATGCTGTCTATCTTTGGTAAATAATGTTTTTTATATTAAGACATCTTTAAAATTGGCAATGGAAATATTTGGTTGAATCAATTAACAGTGATTTGAAAGCTCCTCTGCAGTCAACCATGCACTTCTTGGCCTTCAGTATACAAGGGCAGCAGAAGGGGAGGGGTAGAAGGGTGGACAAGTCTGTTGACGTTCTTTTCATGTGATTTTCTTTTAGATAAAGAACCTGCCTCCGTGAGTAATGAAAAACTAACTTGCCAAGGACATATTTTTGCTAAGACTGGACAGTAAGTGTTTATGTTCTGGGGCCATTTGGACAAGTTTCCCCACCATGAGAGTGTGGGATGCCCCAGTTTAGTGAGACACGTCTGTCTCCTGGAGGGCTCAGGCATCCTCCACCACTACCCTGGATGATAATCCCCTGAGATGTTCAGGGATCTTCTGTGGGCCAGGCTCTGCTGAGGAGGGCAGGATGTGGGAGCTGGTGTGTCCCACGGATGGTACCTCTACTCCAGGCAGCTTTTCCAGATGAAATCAACATGCTTGTACATACAGAGGAGTCGGGATGGTGACACACAGATCCATCCCTTGCCACTCAGCCCATGGTCACGAGGGCATCTGACCCCATGCAGGGATCCTCACTGCCTCACCTGCTTTCATTTCAGAGCTCGAGCTCATGTTGTTTGGGGATGAACTCCCTTTACCCATGCGGCCTGCAATACAGTAACCCCAAATTCCTACAGGCAGTGCCTTCAGAGGAGAGCTGGGGCTACAGATTGAGCCACGTGTGAGAACTATATCTATCCTGTCTCTTGGGTTCCATCTCCCCTTTCTGTTCTTTTAGAGTGATTGTTGTTGATTACTCCCTGAACCTGGGCAAGACCTACAGCAAGCGATTCTTGAAAGTTACCAGCAAGGACTGTGTAAGTGACGGGGTGGGTGGGGTACAGCCTCCCTCCAGATATGTCTAGAATACCTGCTCTGCAGGGAAGACATCCTGGAAATCAATAGAGAGGAACAATATCCTCACAGAAGAGCCAACAAGTAGCCTGTGTATACAGGCCCCTTGAACAATACCTCTCAGCCATATCCCACTGTTGAAAATTTGTTTCCCCCATTCGCTTTGTGAAAGCCAGGCTAGTGCTTTTACAAGACACCTAGGGCATCTGTCTAGGCCTTGCAGAAACTCTACTCTCTCTGTGAACTAACTTGAAATATACCAGTTGAAGCTCTAAGCAATTCTAGAAATGGTGTTGATATTCTGCCCACCGTGGACTCACCATGCTACCGCTCCTGGCCAGGCCTTGTGGTGGGGAGCTCAAGGCTCCAGCCTGGATTCCATCCAGGTTGAATGGAAGAGGCTGGGACACTGTACTAGGAGACAGATTCCAGGCCCTCTGAGACCCTTAGGCCCTCCAAATCGGGGTCCCAGACCCAGGAGTCTGGCGGGCGGGAGAGCTGTGGCCGTGATCAGTCAGCGTGTGTCTCCACTGCGTGGGTGCAGCAGCAGGCAGGGCTCTGAACACACTCGTGACCATCACAGCCCCGGCCCCCCACGTCTGGGGAACACAGGCAGTCACTTTGCAGA
This sequence comes from Raphicerus campestris, assembly GCA_006410735.1. Classification (NCBI taxonomy): domain Eukaryota; kingdom Metazoa; phylum Chordata; class Mammalia; order Artiodactyla; family Bovidae; genus Raphicerus; species Raphicerus campestris. The sequence continues at coordinate 105,426 of SJYW01008717.1, forward strand.
GGTCGTCAGCCTCCCTTCTGCCTCTCCTCCTTTCTCATGCTCCTCCACTGCCCACCTCTGCAGGCTGGCTCTGCCCTCTGCAGGGGGGCTCTTCCCTCTGTTCCTGGGGAGCTGGCAGGGCTGTGGGGAGGGCGGGGCTCAGCTCAGGAGGAGGAGACTGGGAACAAAGGCTGCTCCCAGGGGCTGCTTTTCTCAGGTCTATGGCATCCAGGTCACTTAGCCTGGGCACCCCTACCTGGGTGAGTCTGTCAGCCTGGAGTGAGGTTTCTCTGGGAGGAGGGACACCTGTGCCTAATGCCACGGCCCTGTGTCCAGCCTCAGCTTGTGAGGGTTCCCTCAGTGTGGCGCCCCCATGAACACCTGCCTTCTCTGCTCCCTGCACATCTTCCCAGGAACCTGAGACTGAACCTCCACATTTTGTACTATGAGACTTGCCACCTGAGAATCACCCGCCCACAGGCACACTGACAAGAGAACTCAGGAGNTCCCCAGGCATACACACAGCCACCTGCCTCATGCTTCCATCTTCACAGGGAAGTGGTCTGTGGGTTGTCCCCAGCCCCTAGGGAGAAGGGACTCCATACCCCCTGAGACCAGGACTTCCCCAGAGCAGTCGAGCTTCTGAAGGATTCAAGTGAACAAAGCCTCAGGAGTCTCTGCTGTTGAGGGAAGAAGAGGGGTCTACAGGGACACTGATGGGAGGGAGAGGCCGGCCTGGAGCATGCTAACTTCCAGGGCGATTGTGCCTTTGAAAACAGTAAGGATCCCCGCCCGTCTCTGGTACCTCCCGTCACTCTTTCATCAGTCATCACTAAATCACCAGAANCTGATGGGAGGGAGAGGCCGGCCTGGAGCATGCTAACTTCCAGGGCGATTGTGCCTTTGAAAACAGTAAGGATCCCCGCCCGTCTCTGGTACCTCCCGTCACTCTTTCATCAGTCATCACTAAATCACCAGAATCTGCATGCCTGTGCTGGACACAAAGGGGCAGAAATAAAGCACCCACTTCCTCTGCCCACAGCAGCTCACTGTATGCTGTCTGGTCTGGTATTGGTACCTGGGGGACACTGAGGAGAAATGTCACCTTCAGAGTGTATGGGGGATGTTTTCTGATAACAGTAAAAGACAGAGTCTGACCCCAGGGAATGAGGTAAGGGGAGGAGAGGAGGGCTGTAAGGAGTTTTCTCTCGTCTTCATTTGATGTCTGGGCTGCTGATAAAAACTCCCAGGTGAGGCCTCTGTCAAGTCCAGGGTTCTTCGTCTATCTGTTTCCCACTTAACCCTACATGAGGGTGTCAATTTCCCTTTGAAAACTGAGGAGTTTGAGGCCCAGGGAGGTGGAACCCTGATGCTCACAGATGCTCGGGCCTTGGGCACCTAGGTTGACACCCCAGTGCTCATGTTTTGTCTTCCCAGTGATGCTGAGCAGGATCCCCTCCTGAATGCATGACTGAGCTAGAGACCTCCATACCAATTTCAGCTGTGTTTATATCTCTTTAACATCCTAGATCTCCAAGGAGCCAAAGGCAGTCCCAAAAGCAGTCCCAAAGGTAAGCAGTGTGTTTGGTCCTGATGTCGTCAGCAGGACTGATGCACGCACTGCTCCGCTGAGAGAGGTCTCTGCTGCCTGCGTGAGACATCTTCTTCCTGCCCCTCAAGCTCCCTCCTACTTGGGCAGCAAGAACTGGCATAAAGAAGAGGGTGACAGAGGGACAGGGAGGGAGCCCAGAGAGGATGTGAGACTAGCAAAATGTCTCCCAGATAACACCATTCCTCAACTCCCAACATGGCCTGATCCGAGCCCTTAGGCACTGAATCAGCAATGTGGGGTAGCCTGTTTCAGAAACAGCTATGATTCCTCCTGAAATCAATGGGCTTATTATCATTCACAAAGGAAGGGTCCTTCAAGTACTCAGGCAAGTTTTTGGAAAAGGATCCTCAGGTTTCAGGCAACTGGACCCCCTCCCGAGGCACTGGTGTGTGTTTCCTTGATCTTCACCCCTGGCTCATGTCAGAGTAAGGGTCTTGGCGAGGTCAACCTTTAGGAACTGGGGGCTAAGGAAGGAGGAGAGAGTCTTACCTGGCATTGACCTGTGAGGGAGGTGCAGCCCAGATGAGCACTGGGACAAAGGGTCAGGAGAGGATGCTGCGGCAGACTCGGGGTGGGGACCCAAACCAGGGTCCATAAGAAGCAGAGCGAGGGGCTCGTGTCCCAAACCAGAGGGGCCTGGGTCTGAGATCCTGTGGCCAGCAGGGTCTCTGCAGGGCTGGCATAGCACTGGCTGCAGTGGGGCCTGGGGGCTGCATCTGCCTGAGGCGGATGAGTGCAGCCCTGTCCCCTGCTGCTGCTGCGCCCCTGACAGCCGCCATCACATGGCGCAGCCTGGCATCCGGCTTACCCTACCAGGGGGGCCTCTGGGAACCAAGGGGACAGGATGAAGTTTGCTGATCTTTGGAGAGGAGCCGTCTTTGTCAGCCAAATGGAGCTGCTGTGTTTACAGGTGGAGGCCACTCTCTTCCTGTGCCGGGAGCTGCTCATCTCTGCTTGATTCTCCCACAAACATTTGCTGAGTGGCCGGTACTCGACAGGTGCCAGGGCAACAGATGTCACGTGTCTGCACCCAGGAGCTGCCACACAAGGACTCAGACCATTATTTTCTCTTTCTAGAAGCCATTCCCTGCACAGACCAGAGTGATTGTCTCCTGTGGTGGGTGCCAAGAAGATACGCTAAGAGAGATGGAGGTGAGAAAGTTCCTTAGGAAGGGAGGGGTGACCCCCTCCAGACTGGGGAGTCAGAGGAGCAGGAAGCCAGCTCCTGCAGTAGAGACCTGTGCCCCGAGTCCTGGTTGGTTGGAGATAAGCTTTATGGGCACCGTAGGTTGGTCACATGATGCCAGAGAAAATCTGGAGGCCTCTCTAACCTAGGCACTTAGAGGAAAATGATGGGTATAAGGGCTCAGGTGCCCGCCACCTCCAGGCAGTCCCAACACTGTAGTCTCTCCCTGGATGCTGGTGGCTGGCTCACAGCGGGCCAGTCACTGGTTCTCACAGAAGTTGTCATCAGCTTTAGTAATGGCCTGGATTTCACCAGACAGTGATTAGATGAGTGAGACAAACTGAATGACAGATAGTCTCATGCTGGTCATAAGAAAAAACATTTCTGAGCCAAGTTCTTACCATGATTAATCTCCTCAGAAGTGCCTCTGGCTCCTGCTACCCTTGCAGAAGTCTGCTCGTTGAGAGAGAGGGCTCACTGCGCTATCCCTGTGGGCCCCGAGGCGGGGTTATAAGGGCCACCCGGAGGAGGGGGCCTGAGGATACTTCCTTCTCCCAGCCACTGGAGCTGGATCCCAGCCCGGCGGAGGTGTGAGAGATAACAGCAACAGAGAGCGCCTGGAGTGGCTGGTGCAAGGGAGAAAGAGCCCACCGCTTCTGCCCACCTTTTCCCTCCCATCCTGGTCCTGCCTCTGACCTTGGTAGGACCCATTGCCTCCCCGTGAAGGCAGCGTCTGTGCTTATAGTTCCCTCATGACCATATTTATATTTCAGGGGAAACTGGACACCTTGTGTGACTTTGTCCAGCGCTGCAACCAGACGCCATTTGTGTGCTGTCCGGCCAGGAACGTGGTAAACAGGGCACAGGGTCACCTCCTGGGGGCTGGGGTCTTGCTTTCGTCCTTAACATCTGCCCCCTTAGGCTGCAGGTCTGAGATCCCTATCCACGGCCCCACTCTCCAGTGTGCTTGAATTTGTGGTCAGGCCTGCTACAATCATTCACCCTGAAGTCCAGGCCCACCCACCTGCATGCCTCCTGCACCAAGGAACCTCCACAGGGACAGAATACTCAGTCCACATATAGGGGACCCCCCCCTGAAGTGNTTGTCCAGCGCTGCAACCAGACGCCATTTGTGTGCTGTCCGGCCAGGAACGTGGTAAACAGGGCACAGGGTCACCTCCTGTGGGCTGGGGTCTTGCTTTCGTCCTTAACATCTGCCCCCTTAGGCTGTAGGTCTGAGATCCCTATCCACGGCCCCACTCTCCAGTGTGCTTGAATTTGTGGTCAGGCCTGCTACAATCATTCACCCCGAAGTCCAGGCCCACCCACCTGCATGCCTCCTGCACCAAGGAACCTCCACAGGGAGAGAATACTCAGTCCACATATAGGGGACCCCCCCTGAAGCGCCTGATGCTGGAGTTCTTCTGGATCCACAGAAAAGTTTCCACATAAGGCCATTCCTTCAAGATCGGAAGATGCAGCTGATCCAGTAATACATAGAAACAGAGAGTTAGGCAAAATAGGGCACAGAGGGGGAAAATGAATAGGAGAAAAACGTCAAAGAAGCAGAGATAAGTGAGCAACATGATAAAGGGTTAAAAGTAAGATGCTCATCAAACTCAGAGAAAATATGTGAATACAGTAGAACTTCAAAATAGAGATGCAAAATATAGAAAAGAACGAACATGAGCTGAAGAATACAGCAACTGAAATTAGAAGGACTCGACATAAAACTCCCAGCCGTGGAGCCACCGCTGAGGACTCCGCAGCCTTGCGCTCGAGCCCGCTCACTTCCTGACTCTCCATCCCCCGGCCACCTTCTCCCACCACCACCTTCCACAGGCCACTTCCACCAAAGAAAAGGAATCATACGGTGTGTCTGCTATCCAGAACCTTTTGACCCCTTTGCTGATGCAAGTAAGGGTGATGATCTGCTTCCTGCTGGCACTGAGGATTATATTCGTATAAGAATTCAAAAGAGAAATGGCAGGAAGACCCTTACTACTGTCCAAGGGATCACTGATGATTCTGATAAAAAAAAGAAACTAGTTATCTTAAACTTAAGGCATTTAAGAAGAAATTCATCTGCAATGGTACTGTAATTGAGCATCCAGAATATGGAGAAGTGATTCAGCTACAGGGTAACCAGAGCAAGAACATATGCCAGTTCCTGGTAGAGACGGAACTGGCTAAGGACCCCTGAAGGTTCAGAGGTTTTAAGGGCTCTTGGCTCACTGAAGCTTAAGTGAGGATTTCCTTGCAATGAGTAGAGTTTCCCTTCTGTCCTTTGTCACAAGTTTAGAAACCTCACAGCTTGCATAATGTGACCATTTGGGGTCTGCTTTTAACTTGGACTAGTGTAACTCCTTCATGCAATTATCTGAAAAGAGCCCTGCTGTCTAGTCTTGAAGTCCCTCATTTAAGCAGAGGTCACGCAGGAGGCGCCTGGCAGTGGCCAGCCTGAAACAAAGCAGTTACCGGTGGTGTTTCAGCCAAGTCTAGAGCCCCCAAGCTCACAGGCGGCTGCATCTGGCTGGAAGCTCCTCCACAGTCTCTCTGCAGAGTTCCCTGCCCTGAGAGAATGTCACCACCTGAACAGCCCTTGATGAAGTGGAGAGTGAAGGATGGGTGGGGCAGCTGTACTGCTGGAGGGCGCCTTCAGTGGCCAGGGAACGATCTCCTGATGTCTCCAACGTGACCCAGTGGGTAGAGCTTAGAGCAGCTACCCTCCAGTGAGGTGCCAGGACATCTGGCTTGCCACCAAGGTATTTTTGACCAGACATGTCCTAGTTAATTGATGTTCAAACTAGAACGTGAGGCCAACCTTCTATCAGTTAAAACTTTTGACAAGGGAATAAATTGCAAACCGATCTTGTGGCTGTAGAACTCCCAACTTACTAGCAGCAGCTGCCCGATGCTGTGTGAATTAAACTTGTTTTGGTGTGGTTTTTTTTTTTTCTCCCTCTTTAGTTTTAATGTTATGTAATATATTTAAACCCTAACTTAAATAAAACTTGTTTCCGGGAAAAAAAAATACACTATAAAATTAACAGCAGAGTAGATGATGCAGAAGGAGGGAGCAGGAACCTGGAAGTCAAATTAGTGGAAATCACCCAATGAGAACAGCAAAAAGAAAATAGAATCCTAAAAAATCAGGATAGTTTAAGGGATTTCTAGGACTACCTCAGGCATAACAACATTCATATTATAGAGTTCCCAGTAGAAGAACGGAAGGGACAGAAAACTTACCTGAAAAAATGATTGAAAATTTCCCTCACCTAGAANCAGAAGGAGGGAGCAGGAACCTGGAAGTCAAATTAGTGGAAATCAAATGAGAACAGCAAAAAGAAAATAGAATCCTAAAAAAATCAGGATAGTTTAAGGGATTTCTAGGACTACCTCAATCATAACAACATTCATATTATAGAGTTCCCAGTAGAAGAAAGAACGGAAGGGACAGAAAACTTACCTGAAAAAATGATTGAAAATTTCCCTCACCTAGAAAAGGAAACAAACATCCAAGTCAAGGAATCATGGAGAGTCCCAAGCAAGATTCACCTGAAAATACTTAATGAAAGCATCAAAATCCAGAGATAAAGAGAAAATTATAAAGGCAGCAAGAGAAAAACAACTAATTACATGGAAAGAAACCCCCATAAAACCACGCACCACTATTTCAGCATAAATCCTATAATCAAAGGGCTGAAAAGAAAAAAAAATTATGACCAAGAATTTTCTGTCTGGCAAGTTTATCATTTATAACTGAAGGAGTGGCAAAGAATTTCCCAGACAAGCAAAAGCGAAGAGTCCAACAGTACTAAACTAACCCCACAAGAAAAGTTATAAAGAGACTTATTTAAGTGAAAAGTGAGAGAAGGAAATGACCACTCATTCCAGTGTTCTTGCCTGGGAAATCCCGTGGATAGAAGAGCCTGGCAGGCTGTAGTCATTGGGATTGCGAAGGGTCAGACACAATTTAGTGATTAAACAACAGCGTGCCTTCTTCGGGGCTTCCCAGGTGATTCAGTGAAGAATCCGCCTGCCAAGCAGGAGACTCAGGCTAAATCCCTGAGTCAGGAAGAGCCCCTGGAGAAGGAAATGGCAACCCAGTCAATTATTCTTACCTGAAAACCCCCATGGACAGAGAAGCCTGGCGGGCTGCAGCCCATGGGGCTCACAAGGAGTCAGGCATGACTTAGCAACTAAATGACAAATGAAAAGGATAAGACCATACGTAGAAATAATATTTTTTTAAAAAATCTCACTGGTAAAGCAAAGAACGTGAAGATAGTGTGAAGATTAAAAGACCAAACAATTTAAATAAACTGCAAATACAATACTTAATCAAGGGATATACAAAATAAAAAGATGTAAAATATGGTGTCAAAAATGTAACACATTGATAGGGTGGAAATGCAGTGTTTTTAGATTGCATTCAAATGTAAGTGACAATCAGCATAGACTACTAGATACATAGGTTGTTAAAACACAGAGCAACTGCAAACCATAAATGTATAAATGGTACACAGAAAGTAAGAGAAATAAATCCAAATATAACACTCAAGAAAACCATCAAATTACAATAAAAGACAGCAGGAGAAGGAGAAAGGCACAGAGAAAGAAACACACCCCATTAACAGAATGGCAGTAAGAACCCCACTATCGGTAACTACTTCAAATGTAAATGGAATAAATCCTCTGAGCAAAAGATACTGTCTTAATTTATTTTTTTAAGACTATTTAATCGACTGCATACAAGACAATCAGTTCATATTAAAGAAACACAAAAGTAATGGAAAAGATATTCCATGCAAAGAAAGAGTATCAATACTTAGATCAAATAAACATTAAGACAAAGGCTATAGTAAGAGACAAAGAAGGACATTACATGATGACGGGATCAGTCCAACGAAGAGTGTAAACCTTGTAATATTTATGCACAAACATAGGAACATCTAAATATACGAGGCAAATACTAACAGACATATTTTTAAAAGAGAAACCAGCAGTAAATAGTCAAACGGTAAAATAGTCATGCGTGTTCAGTCGCTTAGCCTTGTCTGACTCTGTGGCCCCGTGGACTATAGCCCACCAGGCTTCTCTGTCCATGGAATTTTCCAGACAAGAATACTGGAATTTTTGGCATTTCCTACTCCAGGGCTCTTCCCAACCCAGAGATCAAATCCATCCCTCTTGTGTCTCCTGCACTGACAGGCGGATTCTTTACCACTAGCACCAGCTGGGATATGGTGATAANATTTGACATTCAGCGTATTTATGAATATGATGATCACTGGAGGTGAAAGAAAGGAGCTTGTGGTCGGTTCCTCAGACTCATTTTCACATTCACTGGAAAAGAGCCCAAGACGAGGGCACCAGCCTCAGTTACAGCCCTACCATGTGCAGAACCTTGACAAACACTTAGCCAGTAAGACCTACATTTGCCCTTCGTAACCGGGCCTAGTGCAGCCTGCAGAGGTGTGGGATTGCAAGGACCTTTGAACCCTGAGTGGCTAGGGACACATATAGCTACTTCCCACCTCGACAGAAGGGGTATTGAGGCCACAACACCCTTCAGCCTCCTCTGTCTCCATCCTGGCAATAACGTTAAAGACAATGGGAACAAGAATCTGGAAGGCCAAAGAAGGGCCTGAGGCTTTCCCTGCTGGCGGGGTATCATGATGCCAAGATAGCAGTGTTCCAGGCCAAGTTCAGCCCTTCCCCAGACAGTGGTCCCAGAAAAGGCCCTCAGTGTCCAGAGTGGCTCAGCTTTGCAGACTGAAGAGAAGAAATGGCAATAAAATGCTCTGAGTAACACACCCTCCCTGGCCTGAGGCCAGTGCCTATTGGGGGCCCATAAGTGAGGGACAATGAGAGCCAGCATAGCAGAATCACTGGAGGCCTTTATAACCAACACATCATCCCTCTTTTCTTGTCTTTCAGCCCCCTGACCCCCCTGATTTGCCGCCCAAAGTCCCTCAGCCCCCTGTGCATGAATCTGGTTGATCATCCTCCCCAGCACTCACAGTGATAAGAATCACTGTGACCCCAGGGTGATTTTTACTAGGGGGACCCACTGAGGTCACTAAGGGAGTGTGGCAGCCTTATGCTACCTGGGATGGGGGAAGGATTTTCTAAAGTTTCTGCTAGAATCTGGGGAGGCAGAAACTCCACCCGCTGGATGGATGCCCCTCGTGTCTCTGACTCAGGTCTTCTTTGTTTTCAGGTCACAGAAGGCAAATAATATTTGGAAGGACATTAACAAATTAGTGGATGAAATGGTGAAGAAGTACACCAAGTACGGCTGGGGTTTCCTCTTCCGGGCTGGGCACACAGCTCTCTGGATCTGGTGGTCATAGAAGTCTCTATGATCAGGAGCACAGAGCTCAGGGAAGGGCGTGTTCTGAAGCAGAAAGAACAGATCAATCTGGTTCTATCAGGTCTCAGCACATTTCTTGGCTCCTGTCTGTGAGTCAAGCCACACTGTAAGGGACATAGTCTGTCCTTGAGACCTCACAGATTACGAAACAGGAAAACCAATAATCAAATATCGAGTTCCATGGTGCCAAAGGGTAAAAGAAATGTGCAAAGGAATTACTTGCAACTTTAAGGGAAAAGCAAGTATTCTTTTTTAAAAACCAAGTATGACTTCCTAGGGGATCTGAAATTTTGAACTAGAGTCAAAGAGTGGGGAAAGACAGGAAACAGGAACAATCAAGGAGGTTTCTTTTGGGGTGAGTGGTCTCTTTGGAGAGTAGGGTTAACTCAAGGGAAGAGTGAGAAATGAGTCTAAACAGGACAGCATGGGGCCAGAACCACTGAGGCTCATAATGCCAAGCCAAGGGGCTTAGGATTCTGGCTGTGAGCAACTTGGAGCTATAGCTGATTCTTGAGTGAGTGTCTCATATGGTACACGATGTCCTCCAGGTAGAAAAGTCTGATAGCAATGGTCAAAATGATTTGTAACAAGAGCCAAGAGAAGTAGAGAGCACAGTTGGGACCTATAGCAGCAATTAAGATAAAAAATAATGAGGATCATTGGATGAGGAGAAGGGGAAGATGTGTGAAAGGCTGAAACGAGGTAGAATAATTTCTTTGATATGAACAGGACATGCGAAAGGTGGGCAAGGAGGGAAAAGGAGTGACGTTACAAAGACTATTACAGTAGAAAAGAGGCCAGTTGAGAGAATCATGCAAAAGTGGATGGGTGCCTATCTTCTGGTGCATGTGTGTGCACGCCTGTGTGTGAGAGAGAAAGAGAGAGACAGAAGGAGATTTGGAGTGGGGGTGGGAGTATAGGGATGGAGCAAGAAGGCCTCACATCTCCACAGGCCTCAGAATCCTCTACTAAGTTGTAGGAACCTCCGGGGTTCAGGAAATGGCCCTAAGGAGAAGAGTTGGAATGGGAGCAGGGAAACTGGCAAGCACCCCCTTCCTGCTCCTCATCGGCTTCATTTGCATAATTCTTCTCCAGCCCTGACCTGCAGATGTCCTTCATCACCTCCTCCACACGGGGCAAAACTGTCATGAAGCTCACCTCAGACAGGCAAGTGCTGCTTTAATCCCCCAAGATAGGCATGGTGGGAGGGGTCACAGGGAACTGAGAGGTTCGCTGAGGACCCACGGGGGTGCAGACTAAACCATCTTGGGCCCCCCTTGGTGCCACTCAGACCCCCAGTCCTGGCTCCCTCCCACTGGCCTCTGGCTGAGCTGGCACTGGTGACTCTATGCAGCTAGATGCCTCCACCTCCTCTAAGCCCAGCCCTCCACCTGTCCTGACCTCTCAGCCCTCTTCACTCTCTTTAGGACTGGCTCACTGTGAGGACCCCTGGGTCCTGGAGGAGCAGGTGTGTAGGCCCTTCGTGAACACTGGCCTGTGCTGGCTCCTGCCCTGTGTCCGTCTCTGCTCTGGGCCAGAGCGGGAAGCGNGGGGAAAGACAGGAAACAGGAACAATCAAGGAGGTTTCTTTTGGGGTGAGTGGTCTCTTTGGAGAGTAGGGTTAACTCAAGGGAAGAGTGAGAAATGAGTCTAAACAGGACAGCATGGGGCCAGAACCACTGAGGCTCATAATGCCAAGCCAAGGGGCTTAGGATTCTGGCTGTGAGCAACTTGGAGCTATAGCTGATTCTTGAGTGAGTGTCTCATATGGTACACGATGTCCTCCGGGTAGAAAAGTCTGATAGCAATGGTCAAAATGATTTGTAACAAGAGCCAAGAGAAGTAGAGAGCACAGTTGGGACCTATAGCAGCAATTAAGATAAAAAATAATGAGGATCATTGGATGAGGAGAAGGGGAAGATGTGTGAAAGGCTGAAACGAGGTAGAATAATTTCTTTGATATGAACAGGACATGCGAAAGGTGGGCAAGGAGGGAAAAGGAGTGACGTTACAAAGACTATTACAGTAGAAAAGAGGCCAGTTGAGAGAATCATGCAAAAGTGGATGGGTGCCTATCTTCTGGGGCATGTGTGTGCACGCCTGTGTGTGAGAGAGAAAGAGAGAGACAGAAGGAGATTTGGAGTGGGGGTGGGAGTATAGGGATGGAGCAAGAAGGCCTCACATCTCCACAGGCCTCAGAATCCTCTACTAAGTTGTAGGAACCTCCGGGGTTCAGGAAATGGCCCTAAGGAGAAGAGTTGGAATGGGAGCAGGGAAACTGGCAAGCACCCCCTTCCTGGCTGCTCATCGGCTTCATTTGCATAATTCTTCTCCAGCCCTGACCTGCAGATGTCCTTCATCACCTCCTCCACACGGGGCAAAACTGTCATGAAGCTCACCTCAGACAGGCAAGTGCTGCTTTAATCCCCCAAGGTAGGCATGGTGGGAGGGGTCACAGGGAACTGAGAGGTTCGCTGAGGACCCACGGGGGTGCAGACTAAACCATCTTGGGCCCCCCTTGGTGCCACTCAGACCCCCAGTCCTGGCTCCCTCCCACTGGCCTCTGGCTGAGCTGGCACTGGTGACTCTATGCAGCTAGATGCCTCCACCTCCTCTAAGCCCAGCCCTCCGCCTGTCCTGACCTCTCAGCCCTCTTCACTCTCTTTAGGACTGGCTCACTGTGAGGACCCCTGGGTCCTGGAGGAGCAGGTGTGTAGGCCCTTCGTGAACACTGGCCTGTGCTGGCTCCTGCCCTGTGTCCGTCTCTGCTCTGGGCCAGAGCGGGAAGCG
>SJYW01008717.1:136673-163257 GCA_006410735.1 Raphicerus campestris
GTGTGTGTGTGATGCATTCATGCGGCATAAGAGTGTTGTGATTGTGGGGGGAGGTATCTGTGGTGTTTTGTATGTGATGTGATTGTGTGTCTATTGTGTATGTGTGCTTAGAGTGGAGGGTGTGTAGTATGTTTGTGGTGTACATGAGTGTGGTGTTATGTGCATGTGAGGGGATTATATATAAATCTGTCCAGAGTATAAGGGTTTTGATATAGAAGTAAATGTGTGATTGTATAACATGCATATGTGTGATTGTATAACATGCGTACGCCAGGGGCTGTGTGGATGTTTCTGTCACTGTTTAGTCACTAACCCGCATCTGACTCTTTGGATATCATGGACTGTAGGCTGCCAGGCTCCTCTGTCCATGGGATTTCCCAGGCAAGAATACTTGGATGGGTTGCCATTTCCTTCTCCATGGGATCTTCCCTGCCCAAGGATGGAAACCATATCTGCCACACTGCCAGGCAGATTCTTTATCACTGAGCCATCAGGGAAGCCCATATACGTGTTTAATTACTTTTATCTTTCGGATTTATTAAGAGGTTATTGACATATAGCTCTGGATGAGTTTAAGGTAATCCACATAATGGAATAGACTTGAACACATACTGCAAGATAGGTGACAAAAGTAAATTTAGCTCTTAAAATCTAAAGCCAAAAGCTTCTTTTAAAAAATTAAATATTTATTGATACTTAAAAACCCTCAACAATACTCAGCAACTTAAATGAAACTACACATAAGAGATAATACATCAAGACTAATTATAGCCTTGGGATCACCCCAGAAATGCAGCTGATTCAGTGCTTGAAATATCACTGAGTTTACCACATCAGGAAAATGGAAAAGAAAAATATGAATATTTCAATGGCTGAAAAAAGAACTGGACAAAGTTCAAGTCCAGAATCATAAGAACATATCTGACAAAGGCACCCATACAAATTCTCAAAGCCAATGTTACAGCCAGTGGCTCAGTGCGGATGGCCTCTCCCTGAGATCTGGAGTTGACAAGATGCCCTTTCCCCCCTGGGAGGGTCTCTCCCTGGGGTCCCTGCCTCAGCGTGGGGAGGATCCTGCGCAGCTGGGCTGCTGTTAGAAGCCGGCTCTCTGGGTGAGCTCTGTGTGAGCCGGCTTCTGCATCCACATCACTGGGATTTGTAGAGCTGAGGCGGGTGGATAAGCACCAGCTCCCACTGTTAGCAGCACCCAGCTTGGATGTAACTGGACGCAGCCCCAGGAAACTGGCCTGACTTCCGTATTCTGATCTGCGAGGCTACAGTGCAAGAGGCTGTGGTCTCTGCTAATGGGCATCTGCCTAGAGCAGTGTTCATGTCCAAGCTCTGCATCCCACAGACACAAAACCAAAGCAAGCTGCTGAGTATCCACCAGCTCCAATTTCATCTCCAAGAGGTAGAAATAGCAACACCCACTATCAGATCTTCAGTGAGATATAGAAGCGGTGGAGTTCCCAATGACTGGCACAGAATCTAGCAACTGGTGGCTTTCACCACCAGGAGCTGGTTCTAAGACTTCTATCACTGACCCCTGGCTCTGCCCCCACCTTCCTGCCGCATCCAGGTTGGGGAGGGAAGTGGTTAAGGAACACCAGGACGGAAGCGCCTCTAGCTGAGCCCTCTGCGGGGGGAATCTGTCTGACTCCTCCTGTCTCTGACCCTGTGAGCGGCAGTGCAATGTGGGGAGAGACCCTGTATACGTGCAGAGTCCTTTCCTGCACACCCCAGCTGTGCAGCAACCTGACAGCTTCCATTCTCTGATCGTGTCCCCAGGACAGTCACAGGCCTGTTAGACCTCAGTGGACATTGCCCATTGTCATTCATGCCCTGTGCTGGCCTAGCTGGGATGCAAGTGTCTGCCGCACAGCCTCTGCCAGTGAGGCCCAGCGGTGCTGCTCTGACCTTTACAACTGCTGTCATCTTGTCAAAAGCTGCCACACAGCATGCCTGTCACTGAAATGCAAAGTTCAAGGCAGGAAGCTGGACCCCAAATAAAGCAGAAGAATCTGTTCATCAGGCTGTCATTCTGAATACGTCAGAGGTTCAAATGAGGAGAATGCCAGGAGGGAGTAAGCATGAGGCATGTGGCCTCTTCAGCCTCTCAGGCTTCTGCCAGCACAAAGCAGAAGCCTCTCTGGCCTCCCTGCCTCCAGGCCTGTGCTCCTCTGTGCCCATCTTCCACACAGAGCCAGAGGAGCTGAGAAGACCACTGCCCTAACCCACTGACCATGAAGGCTGAAGCCCCCAAGCCAGACAACCGTGCCCTCTAACACCCAGCCTCTGCTCTCAGCCCACCTGCTGCAGAGAATGGCGAGTGTGGGCCTAGACTTCCTGGGAAACTTCCTCAGCTTGCTGGCTCCAATTATTGAGACTTCACTCCCAGAGTGCCTCAAGCCTGAAATCTTTCCTAGTCAGCTGGCTCCTCTGGCTTCCCACAGCCCTTGGCCTCTTCCTATTATTGTCACTTGTCACCCAGTATAAACTATCATCTGCTTGGCTATATCCATGTCTTTATTTTTATCATTCAGCAAATTCTTTTTCTTCCAAACTTTTATTATGAATCATTTCAAACCGGCTGCTGCTGCTAAGTCGCTTCAGTCATGTCCAACTCTGTGCAACCTCATAGACGGCAGCCCACCAGGCTCCCCCGTCCCTGGGATTCTCCAGGCAAGAACACTGGAGTGGGTTGCCATTTCCTTCTCCAATGCATGAAAGTGAAAAGGGAAAGTGAAGTTGTTCAGTCATGTACGACTCTTCACGACCCCATGGACTACAGCCTACCAGGCTCTTCTGTCCATGGGATTTTCTAGGCCAGAGTACTGCAGTGGGTTGCCATTGCCTTCTCCTCAAACTTGCAGTAAAGTGGAAACAATTTACTGGAAAGGGGTACAGTGGGCACCCCTTTCTTTACCACCTGGATTTGCAATTAATATCAATTGTGTTTCCTTTAATATTAACCTATCTAACTCTATCTTCATCGGTTCATTTTAGTTTTTGATGCATTTCAAAATAAATAACAAGTATTGGCACAAAAATAGAAATACAGCTCAATGCAGCAAGATAGAAAACCCAGAAATAAATCAATGCACTGATGACCAGTTTGGAGAAGGAAACGGCACCCCACTCCAGTGCTCTTCGAGAATTCTGTGGACAGAGGAGCTGGTGGGCTGCTGTCCATGGGGTTGCACAGAGTTGGACACGACTGAAGTGACTTAGCAGCAGCAGCAACATGATCAATTAACATGACTAAGAAGCAAAACTGCACAATGTTGGAAGCACAGTCTCTTCAACAAATGGTGCTGGGAAAAATGGACAGCTACACGTGAAAAACAGAATCAGTTTNCTTAGCAGCAGCAGCAACATGATCAATTAACATGACTAAGAAGCAAAACTGCACAATGTTGGAAGCACAGTCTCTTCAACAAATGGTGCTGGGAAAAATGGACAGCTACACGTGAAAAACAGAATCAGTTTGTCTTTTAACACTATGCACAAAAGGCTCAAAACAGATTAAAAACCTAAATGTGAGAGCAGACACTATAAAAGTCCTAGTGGAAAACAGAACACATTCTGAGATAAATGGCAGCAATATCTTTTTCGATCTGACTCCCAGAATAGTTGAAATAAAAACAAAAATAAACCAAGGAGATTTACTTAAACTCAAAAATTTTTAACAGCAAAGGAAATAATAAACAAAATGAAAAGACAACCCACAAACAGGAGAAAATATTTGCAAATAATGTGAACAAGCAATTAGTCTCCAAAATTTACAAACAGCTCCAGCAGCGGGGCAACTGGGGCACTGGGCATGCGTGCTGCCTGGCTACACCGAGCAGGCGAAGGGCATGCCCCTGCCAGTCAGGGCCTGACAAAATATCACCTACTGGAGAGGGGAATGGCAAACTACTTCAGTCTTCTTGTGATGAGAACCCAATGAACACAATGAAATGGCAAGAAAAAGATATGACATGGGAAGATGAGCCCCCCATGTCGGTAGGTGTCCAATATGCTACTGGGGAAGAGCACAGGAGCAGCTCCAGAAAGAATGAACAGNGTTTGCAGATATCATTTGGGCCCCAGAAAAGTCTATGGTAAGTAACCCCTTTGGTACGCCAAGTTAGAAATGTCACACAACACACTGCATTCCTTTCACCCAACCAAGCCTTCAAAGTCCTTGCTGCCCATGCACTGTAGATGTTGTAAGAATAAAGGCAGAATGGACAAGTGGAGGAAGAGATTGGTTGGAAGCTTCGCCCTCCATATGCAAAGCTAGTGAGTAANATTCCTTTCACCCAACCAAGCCTTCAAAGTCCTTGCTGCCCATGCACTGTAGATGTTGTAAGAATAAAGGCAGAATGGACAAGTGGAGGAAGAGATTGGTTGGAAGCTTCGCCCTCCATATGCAAAGCTAGTGAGTAAATCAGTCTCCGAACATCAAGATCTTTTTTGAAAAAATAAAGTTGATGGGTAAACCTTTATCCAGGCTCATCAAGAAAAAAGAGAAAGGACGGAAACACAGAACGCCATCATCAAAAAGCCTGCAAACAATAAATGCTGGAGAGGGTGTTGGGAAAGGGGAATGCTCTTGCATTAATGGTGGGAATATAAACTGATACAGCCACTATGGAAGACGATATGGGGATTCCTTTAAAAACTAGGAATAAAACCACCATATGAGCCAGCAATCCTACTACTAGGCATATACCCTGAAGAAACCAAAATTGAAAAAGACACTCATACCCCAATGTTCACTGCAGTACTATTTACAATAGCTAGAATATGGAAGCAACCTAGATGGCTGTCAACAGATGAATGGATAAAGAAGCTGTGGTACATGCATACAATGGAATACTCCACAGCTATTGAAAAGGACTGCATCTGAGTCAGTTCTAATGAGGTGAAGAGACTAGAGCCTATTATACAGAGTGAAGTAAGTTAAAAGAGAAATATAAATATTGTATACTGATGCATACATATGGAATCTAAAAAGATGGAACTGATGAATTTATTTACAGGCAGCAATGGAGAAACAGACATAGAGAACAGACTTATGGGCACAGCGCGAGGGGAGGAGGGAGAGGGTGAGACGTATGGAGAGTGTGACACGGGAACTTATGATGCCATATATAAAATAGATAGCCAATGAGCATTTGCTGTATGACTCAGAGAATTCAAACAGGAGCTCTGTAACAATCTAGAAGGATGGGATGGGGAAGGAGATGGGAGGGACGTTCAGGAGGGAGGGGACATGGGTGTACCCATGGCTGATTCTTGTTGATATTTAACCAAACAACAAAATTCTGTAAAGCAGTTTTCCTTCAATTAAAAAATAAAAGTGGCAACAAAATAAAAATAAAATAGGACTGAAAAAGAAGTGAGAGAAGAAATCACAACTGATATCACAGTGATACAAAAAGTCATAAAGGAATATTACAACCAGTTGTATGCCAACAAATTGGACAATCAAGAAGAAATTGATAAATTTCTAGAAACATGTAATCTTCCAAGATTGAATCAGGAAGAAATAGATCTGTACAGACTGACCTCTAGTACTGAAATTGAATATGTGATCAAAACACTCCCAGCAATCAAAAGTCCAAGATGACATGCTTTACAAGGAAATTCTACCAAACTTACACAGAAGAGCTAATAATATCTGTCCTTCTGAAACTATTTCAAAACACTGAAGAGGGGGCAACACTCCCAAAATCATTCTTCAAAATCACCATTACCCAGATGCCAAAAATAGACATGGTCACTACAGAAAAAAAAAATTATGGGCCAATGTCTCTGATGAATATAGATGAAAAAGCTCAACAAAATATTAGCCAACTGAATTCAACAATATATAAAAAAGGATTAAACATCATAATCCACTGAGATTTATTTCAGGGATGTGGATCATGGAAAAAGCAACAGAGTTTCAGAAAAACATCTATTTCTGCTTTATTGACTATACCAAGGCCTTTGACTGTGTGGATCATAAGAAACTGGAAAATTCTGAAAGAGATGGGGATACCAGACCACCTGACCTGCCTCTTGAGAAATCTGCAGGTCAGAAAGCAACAGTTAGAACTGGACATGGAACAATAGACTGGTTCCAAATAGGAAAAGGAGGACGTCAAGGCTGTATATTGTCATCCTGCTTATTTAACTTCTATGCAGAATACATCATGAGAAACGCTGGACTGGAAGAAACACAAACTGGAATCAAGATTGCTGGGAGAAATATCAATCACCTCAGATATGCAGATGACACCACCCTTATGGCAGAAAGTGAAGAGGAGCTAAAAAGCCTCTTGATGAAAGTGAAAGAGGAGAGTGAAAAAGTTGGCTTAAAGCTCAACATTCAGAAAACAAAGATCATGGCAACTGGTCCCATCACTTCATGGGAAATAGATGGAGAAACAGTGGAAACAGTGGCAGACTTTATTTTTAGGGGCTCGAAAATCCCTGCAGATGGTGACTGCAGCCATGAAATTAAAAGATGCTTACTCCTTGGAAGAAAAGTTATGACCAACCTAGATAGTATATTCAAAAGCAGAGACATTACTTTGCTGACTAAGGTCCTTCTAGTCAGGGCTATGGTTTTCCCTGTGGTCATGTATGGATGTGACAGTTGGACTGTGAAGAAGGCTGAGCGCTGAAAAATTGATGCTTTTGAACTATGGTGTTGGAGAAGACTGTTGAGAGTCCCATGGACTGCAAGGAGATCCAACCAGTCCATTCTAAAGGAGATCAACCCTGGGATATCTTTGGAAGGAATGATGCTAACGCTGAAAGTCCAGTACTTTGGCCACCTCATGGGAAGAGCTGACTCATTGGAAAAGACTCTGATGCTGGGAGGGATTGGGGGCAGGAAGAGAAGGGGACGACCGAGGATGAGATGGCTGGATGGCATCAGGGACTCGATGGACGTGAGTCTGAGTGAACTCCAAGAGATGGTAATGAACAGGGAGGCCTGGCGTGCTGTGATTCATGGGGTCACAAAGAGTCTGACACAACTGAGCGACTGAACTGAACTGAACTGAAGAATGACTCAATATCCATAAATCAATGAATATAATTCACCACATTGACAATAGAAAAAAATAAGGATATAAATCACATGATGATCTCAATAGACACAGAAAAAGCATTTGATGAAATTCAATACCCATTTCATTATTTAAAAAAAAAAAAACCTCTCATCAAAGGTATATCTCAATTTAATAAAAGCTATTTATGGCAATCCCACAACTGACATAATACAGATTAGTGAAAATGTGAAAGCTTTTATTTTAAAATCAGGAACAAGACAAGGATGCCCACTCTTATCACTTTATTTAACATATATTGGAAGGCCTAGGCACCAAGAACAGACAAAAAGTGAAATAAAAGACTTCCAAATTGGAATAACAAATAAATCCATCACTATCTGCAGATGACACGGTAGTATATACAGAAAATGATTTTTTAAAAAAAGAAACTCCACCAAAAGAACTATTAAAACTGATAAATGAAGTCAATAAGTTGCATGATGCAAGGTTAATATGCATAAATTTGTGGCATTTCTATACACTAATAATAAACTATCAGAAAGTGAAAGGAAAGTCATTCAGTCATATCCAACTCTTTGGAACGGCTTGGACTGGCTTCTCCAGGGAATCGTCCCAACCCAGGGATTGAACCCAGGTCTCCTGCATTGCAGGTGGGATCCTTTAGCAGCTGAGCCACAAGGGAAGCCCAAGAGTGAGTGGCTATCCCTTCTCCAGAGGATCTTCCCGATCTAGGAATCAAACAGAGGTCTCCTGCATTGCAGGCAGATTCTTTGCCCACTGAGTTATCAGAGAAGCCCAATAATAAACTATCAGAGATAGAATTAAAGAAAACAATCCTATTTACAACTGCATCGAAAAGAATAAAATACCTAGGTATAAACTTATCAAGGAAGTCAAAGACCTATACTTGAAACTACCTGACGCTGGTGAAAGAAAGTGAAAGCGCAAATAAATGGAAAGAAAAGCCATGTTCTTGAAAGGGAAGAATTAGTATTGTTAAAATGTCCATGCTACATAAGGCAATCTACAAATTTAATGTAATTCCTAGGGAAAAAAAATCTCTGACATTTTTCACAGAAATGAAATAAGCAATCCTAAAATTTCTATGGAACCACAATAAAATAAAATAAAAAAAGAATAGCCAATGTAAACTTGAGGGAAAAGAACAAAGCTAGAAATATCATGCTTCTTGTGTTCAGGCAATATCACAAGCGGCAGCAATCAAGACAGTAGGATAATGACACAAAAATTGGCACAAAGACCCATGGAACTGTAGAGCGATCCCAGAAATAACTGCATGCACATATGGTCAGTTCAGTTGCACAACTGTGTCCAACTCTTTGCAACCCCATGGGCTGCAGCATGCCAGGCTACCCTATCTATCACCAACTCCCAGAGTTTGCTCAAACTCACATCCATTAAGTCGGTGATGGATGCCATTTAACCATCTCATTCTCTGTCGTCCCCTTCTCCTCCTGCCTTCAATCTTTCCCAGCATCAAGGTCTTTTCCAATGAGTCAGCTCTTCGCATCAGGTGGTCAAAGTATTGGAGTTTCAGCTTCGGCATCAGTCCTTCCAATGAATATTCAGGATTGACTTCCTTTAGGATGGAGTGGTTTGATCTCCTTGTCCAAGGGACTCTCAAGATTTCTCCAGCACCACAGTTCAAAAGCATCAATTCTCTGGCTCTCAGCTTTCCTTATGGTCCAACTCTCAAATCCATACATGACCACTGGAAAAACCATAGCTTTGACTAGATGGACTTTTGTTGGTAAAGTAATGTGTCTGCTTTTTAATATGCTGTCTAGGTTTGTCATAGTTTTTCTTCCAAGGAGCAAGTGTCTTTTAATTTCATGGCTGCAGTCACCATCTGCAGTGATTTTGGAGCCCAAGGAAACAAAGTCTCTCACTGTTTCCATTGTTTCCCTATCTATTTGCCATGAAGTGATGGGACCAGGATGCCATGCTCTTAGTTTTTTGAATGTTAAGTTTTAAGCCAGGTTTTCACTCTCCTCTTTCACTTTCATCAAGAGGCTTTTTGGTTCCTCTTTGCTTTCTGTGTAATGGTGATGTTATCTGCATATTTAAGGTTATTGATATTTCTCTCTGCAATTTTGATTCCAGCTTGTGCTTCATCCAGTCCAGCATTTTGCATAATGTACTCTGCATTTAAGTTAAATTAGAAAGGTGACAATATATAGCCTTGACATACTCCTTTCCCAACTTGGAACGAGTCTGTTGTTCCATGTCTGGCTCTAACTGTTGCTTCTTGACTTGCCTACAGATTTCTCAGGAGGCAGGTAAGGTGGTCTGGTAGCCCCATCTCTTTAAGGATTTCCCACAGTTTGTTGTGATCCACACAGTCACAGGCTTTAGTGTAATCAATGAAGCAGAAGTAGATGTTTCTCTGGAGCTCTTGCTTTTTCTGTGATCCTATGGAGGTTGGCAATTTGATCTCTGATTCCTCTACCTTTTCTAAATCCAGCTTGAACATCTGGAAGTTCTCAGTTCACATACTGTTGAAGCCTGGCTTGGAGAATTTTGAGCATTACTTTGCTAATGTGTGACATGAGTGCAATTGTGTGATAGTTTGAACATTCTTTGGCATTGCCTTTCTTTGGAGTGAAACTGACCTCTTCCAGTCCTGTGGTCACTGCTTAATCTATGACAAAGGAGGCAAGAATATATGATGGAGAAAAGTCAAGCTCTTCAGTATGTGGTGCTGGAAAAATTGGACAGCTGCACAAAAAAAAGAATGACATTAGAACATTTCCTCACATCATATACCAAAAAAATAAAAAATAAAAATGCATTACAGATTTAAGTTTAATGCCTGAAACCATACAACTCCTGGAAGAAAACATAAAATATTCTGACACAAATTGTAGTGATGCATTTTTGGACCTGCCTCCTAAGGCAATGAAAAAGAAATCAAAAATACACAAATGGGACCAAATTAAACTTAAAATCTTTTTCACAGCAAAATAAACTATTGACAAAATGAAAAGACAACCTACTGAAAGAGAAAATATTTGCAAATGGTATGACTAATGAGTCAATGTCCAGAATATGTAAATAACTCATACACTTCAATATAAAAAAAAACAGTTAGAAAATGGGCAGAAAACCTAAATAGACATTTTTCCATGTAAGATATACAGATAGCCAATAGGCACACAAACAGATTACCAATATCACTAATTACGTAAGTCAAAACCACCATGAGATGTCACCTCACACATGTCAAAAGCTATGAGCACATGTAGGCCAGGATGTGGACAGAAGTGAAGCCTAATGTACTGTTGATGGAATTGTGAATTGGTGCAGTCACTAGGGAATGCAATATAGAGATTCCTCATTAAAGTAAAAATAGAATTACCATATGATCCATCAATTCCTCTATTGGATATATTATCTGAAAAAGAAAAACAGTAATTTGAAAAGATACATATGCCCTAATGTTCACAGCAGCATTATTTATAATAGACAAGATATGGAAGCAACCTGAGTGTCCCTCAACAGATNCTGCTAATTCTTCATTGAAAAGATGGAGATAATAATGTCTTCTCTACAGGATGCCATGAGATTGGCAATAACTGCTGCCATGTGTTCAGCACAGGGCCAAGTCCCTGGTAAAGATTCAGGTGCTCAGTAGTTAATGTCATCCCTTTGTGCCCTGTGAGACAAGAGGATGATGAATTCAGAGATGTAAGAAGTGTCTTGTGAAGTCAAAAGAGTCGGAGGTAGCTATCTGACTGGTCTTTTTAGCTCTGGGCAACAGGGTATGGGATTGACACACACAATCATTCTCTAAGGGGGCTGCTGACCACACATGAGTTCACATTCCAGGCCCATCGCCCACATAGCCTCCCAAATATGCCATCAGGAAACGTCTTGGCACCTACTAACCCTGCAGAAATGCAGGCTCCCTTCCTATAGCCTTAATATTTCTCATAAAGGAAACCCTTGGTTCCCACCTTCCCAGTCTTTTCACATCTACTCCTCTGCTGGGAGAGCCAGACCTCACAATCTTTCAGATTCACTTCCCTATAGACACTGAATACCTAACCAAGTTTTCCTTTGACACTAATGTGCTTCAGAACTGTTCATCGGCAGGAGTTTATTGCAAAAATCCCAGAACACAAGATGAGACTAAGCATCAGCCTAAAGCACAGAGTCTGAGCAGGAAAGAGGAGATAGCTCACTCCAAGGTGCACACATCCACGGAGCCAATCAGGGGTCACAGAGGTCAGGAAAACATGGCATGACACAGGAAATGAATAAAGCGCTGATCACTGACCCTGAAGACATGGAGATCTATGAACTGTCTAACAATCCCACAGCTAACACCATCCTCAATGGTGAAAAGCTGAAAGCATTTCCTCTAAGATCAGCAACAAAACAAAGACGCCCATTCTAACCACTGTTATCCACCATATTATTGGAAATCCTAGCCACAGCAGTCAGATAAGAGAAAGAAACAAAAGGAATTCAAGTTGGAAAGGAAGAAAAACTGTNGCAAAACAGAGACGCCCATTCTAACCACTGTTATTCACCATATTATTGGAAATCCTAGCCACAGCAGTCAGATAAGAAAAAGAAATAAAAGGAATTCAAGTTGGAAAGGAAGAAAAACTGTCGCTGTTGGCAAATGATTCTATACCACACACAGAGAGCCAAAAGATGCCTCAGAACACTGCTAGAGTCCATCACCAGTGAAGTCAGTAAAGCTGCAGGATATAAAAATACAGAACCTTGCATTTCTTCACACTAGCAGCAAGCTGCAAGAGAAATAAAGAAATAATCCCATTATAATTGCATCAAAAAGAATAAAATGCCTAGAAATTCATCTGCCTATGGCAGTGAAAGCCCTGTACTCAGAAGAGCATAAGACACTGATGGAAGAAACCGAAGGTTGATACAGATAAAAAGGCGCATCGCGCTCACGAACTGGAGGAGTTTCATGCGTGTGTGCGACGTCACTCCAGTCATATCCAGCTCTTTGCAACCCTATGGACCCTAGGCAGCCTGGCAGGCTCCTCTGTCCATTGGGTTCTCTAGGCAAGAATACTGGAGTGAGTTGCCATGCCCTTCTCCAGAGAATCTTCCAGACCCAGGGATTGAACTGGCATTTCTCACATCTCTTGCATTGTCAAGCAGGTTCTTTATACTAGCACCATCTGGGAAGCCCACTGGAGGAATTAATCCTATGAAAAATACCATACTGCCCAAGGAAATCTGCAGATTCAGTGCAATAGTTATCAAATACCAATAGCATTTTTCAAAGAATGAGAAAAAGTAATTTAAAAACTTTTGGGAATATAAAAGACTCCAACTAGCCAAAACAACCTTGAGAAAGAAGAATAGAGCTGCAAGAGTCATGTTCTCTGACTTTGGACTATATACTACAAAGCTATAATAAAACGGGATATCATTTTGCTAAGTGAAATTTAAAAAAAAAAACAGAAAAAGATAAATATTGTGTGATCTCACTTGTGTGTGTGAGATCTTAAAAAAAAAATAAAACCTCCTATAAAAAGATTATATTTGTGGTTATTGGAAGTGAGGAGTTGGTAGGGGAGGAAGTGAAAGAAGTTGTTCAAAAGATGCAAACTTTCAGTTACAAGATAAAATAGTACTTGGGATGTAATTTATAATATGATAACCATAGTTAACACTACTATATGGTATATTTGAAATTTGTTAAGACAACAGATCCTAAGAATTATTTTCATAGGAAAAAATACTCTTTTTCTATTTTTTGTATCTGGATGAGATGATGTATGTTAACTAACCTTACTATAGTAAGCATTTCCCAATATATGTAAGTCAAACTACAATGCTACATATTTTAAACGTTTATAATGTATGCTGCTGCTGCTGCTGCTAAGTCACTTCAGTCGTGGCCAACTCTGTGCGACCCCATAGACGGCAGCCTGTCAGTGTCCTCCGTCCATGAGATTTTCCAGACAAGAGTACTGGAGTGGGGTGCCATTGCCTTCTCCTTATAATGTATACGTTATTTATAGTTCAATAAAACTAGGGGGAAAGAATCTCAACTAATAAATACAAAATGAATAATAAAATTAGNTGCTAAGTCACTTCAGTCGTGGCCAACTCTGTGCGACCCCATAGACGGCAGCCCATCAGTGTCCTCCATCCATGAGATTTTCCAGACAAGAGTACTGGAGTGGGGTGCCACTGCCTTCTCCTTATAATGTATACGTTATTTATAGCTCAATAAAACTAGGGGGAAAAGAATCTCAACTAATAAATACAAAATGAATAATAAAATTAGAAATCACCATTTTACCTGCTGTATAGCACAAGGACTCTACTCAATACTCTATAATACTCTATACAGGAAAAGAATCTAAAAGAAATGAATGGATATCTATACATGTATAGCTGTTGCCCTCTGTTGTGCATCTGAAACTAACACATCTTAAATCAACTATACTCCAATAAAAATTTTTTAAAAAGAAGTCACCATTTTGAAACCCTTAATGAAATAAAATAAATACTTGTCATCAGGAGACACATAAGCCATTAGCTGGAATGTTATTGGGGGATTTAACCATGAATTAAAACATTGTTGAGAGAAATTTAATTGTGGGAACAGACAGAAAAACTTCATCCCATTGACCAATCTCAGTGTCAGTAAAAATACAGCTATCAAGTATCATGTGTCTCCTGGTGTGATGCAAAAGGAATAAAGTCAACCACAACAGTTAACCTGAAGCTCACCAAGCTTCACACTCTAACCACTAGCTTATAGAAAATTTATGATAGAATAAAAAGTCATTATGAGGCTATAATGAAACAACCAAATTTAAAATATGGAAAAATTGTACAAAAATGACTCTCGTTTTTTAACATAAATGAGGTGAAATAAAAGGAGGTCAAACTAAAAAAAAAACAAAAAACTGGATGAGTAGAGGAGTAAATGAGAAAATTTCTTCAGGATAACAATAGTTTTAAAACTCTATATTTAAAGGGCCATTCCAATAGCATCAAAAATACAGTATACGTCAGGAAGGCACTTGACAGAAAAGGTCAAAACATTCATAGGTAAATTTACAGGGAAGTTACTAAAAACAGCCCAAATAAATGAAGACATTGCCTTCTTCACTGATAGGAGTCCAGACCACAGATTCAAATCCCTCAAAATATTTGCAGTCACTGTAAAAAAAGTTAGAGGGTTTGGGGGAGAAGGAAGACATGTTCTATTTCTAAAATTTACTTTAGAAATAAAGGCATGGAGACTTGTTTAGATAACAACAAGTCTCCATGCCTTACACACAGTGAAACCAAATACCAAGAGAATGCCAAAGTTTAGAGCACAGAAATGTTATTGCAAGGAGACAGGTGACTCATGCCTTAAAAACCTCAAACTCCTCGAAAGCTTTCAGCAAAAACCCTTTGATAGAAAAGGTGAGGCAGGAGTGTGCAAACCCCTTGGTGTCTGATCTTCTGTTCCTAAGGTCAGGGGCTTCCCTGGTGGCTCAGAGGTTAAAGCGTCTCCTCCGATGCAGGAGACCCGGGTTTGATCCCTGCGTCGGGAAGATCCCCTGGAGAAGGAAATGGTAACCCACTCCAATATTCTTGCCTAGAGAATCCCATGGACAGAGAAGCCTGGTAGGCTACAGTCCACAGGGTTGCAAAGATTTGGACATGACTGAGCGACTTCACTTCAAGGTCAGGTCACAGGTCACAGTGTGACTGTAAACCTCATCAAAATAAATGTCATTCTCCACTCTGACAAGAAAGGGAAGAGGAGGCACATAATTCTGCCTCCTTTTAATTTTTAATACTTATCGAATCCCGTAAGCAAAGCGACGTCATTATCCCTCGTTTTACTTGTTAAAGGTCTCAAGACTCGATTTTCGTCCTCTGAGGTCCAAGCCCTGGCCAAGAGGAGGCGGTCTGTGCCTGGGCTAGTTACCCTGCCCAGGATATTCCTCTAGCACCTGGTCTGGATCCTCCCACCGGTGTCCAAGTCTGGCTGAGGAAGCAGATCTCAGCTAGTGATGCCCTCAGACCCAGGTCTCCAGTCCCTGACCCGCTGTCATCACTGAGGGAGCCAGGAACCCAGGCCCTGCCGGCCCTCAGGCTCCCAAAGCTGCCCAAACGGGGACTGCGACCCACGGATGCTGCTGCCTCCACCAGGCCACGGAGGTGGGATGGGGCGGGGGCGGCCGCTGCTTCGAAGCCTGGGTCTGGTCAGTGGGCGGCTGAGGGCTGAGGGCTCAGGAACTCTGCAGCACACAGCTCCCAGCCTATTGCCAGGCCCCCAGCTCACTCACTGGCCTGAGACCAGAGGACCTGGAGGGCCCGAGAGAGGGCCACGATCCGCTGCTCCCTGAACGCTCTGTCTTAGAGGCCTCTGGGCAGCTGACCAAGGGTCTCATTCTGACAGTCACACTAATGGCTGTGAGCCCAAGCCCACCCCATTACAGTTTTTGCCCATTTTTCCATGGAGCAGAGACAAGCCATCCTCTCTCAGCCCTTTCTGAATTTCTGGGCATAATGAAATCGTCTTTGTTTTGTCATTCAGCTGGTGGTGGTTTTTATGCAAAATGGATAACTGGCATGTCCCTCATTTACAAGGGACTTTGACATCCTTGCGGGACTTTATTCCCTTCTCTCTCATTCCATCTACTGGGTCACATGAATGACCCCGTCAGACCCTACACTCCCAGTTCCTAGACGGATCATGATGGTGATGTCCTTATCCCCTCTGCTCTGCCCTCCTTCAGCTGATAAAAAAGGCAGGATAGTGCCAGGATTTTAATGGCTCCAAGTGAGGATTTGGGGTGAGGAACAAATGGAGGCCTCATCTTACTGCCCCTCCAAAGATGCCCTGACTGCCCCGGGGCTGTGCACAGGCAGGATGCTGAGCAGAGCTCGGGTCACAAAGTCACCCGGCAACCTTCCCGCCCTCACCAGGGTCACACAGGGGGCTCTGCCCCCGGGGCGGGGGCAGCCAGCCATCTTTACCTCTTCGGCCTCAGGGCAGGTACCAGGCAGGTACCAGGCAAGGCTCACACGGCACTTTGTGAGAGGGCACTTTGTGAGAGGGCACTTTGTGAGAGGGCACTTTGTGAGAGGGCACTTTGTGAGGGGCCAAAGGCCCTGGGAACGCACAGAGGCGGCCGAGGCTGCCGCCTGAGGTGGCCTTGAGTGGCCGGCACCCAGTGAGGCCACAGGGGCAGCCGAAATAAATGGAGAGCTGGGGGCCTGCCCTGCCGGGGCCCACGCTCTTCCTGCTGCTGGTGTTGCCACCCCCGCTGCTGAGCCTGGGCAGCTTCCAGCGCGGTGGGCCAGGCTGGAAAGACCTGCACCACCTCAGTCTGGACTGGGGGAAGCTCTATCGCCACCTCATCCAGAACTCGGAGAGCTTCCAGCACCGCCAGGGCCCCAGCCCCTGGCACCGGAAGGGCCGGTCAAGAGAAGACAAGGCTTCCTGCCACAGCTCGTTCGACCTCTACTTCATCTTGGACATGTGAGTGGCCCTCCTGCCCTCGCCAGCGCCGTTGGGTGGTGCTGTCTCTGACATCAGTATGGGCACAACTTGGCTAATATGGATCCCAGCTTCTCTGGGGGGAGAGCGCAGAGTAGCCCTGGCAGACCCGAGTAACAGACCTCTGTGGCCTCCTTGTCCTGAATCAGAAGGAATGCCCTAGGCCTTTGTTTCCTGGGACGTTTTCTCTGGGAAATTAAAAAGGCCACCAGAGGTTTCTGAACCTGTGACCCGCATGCCCTTAAACAGCCGCAGGGACAGGCGGCTGCGAAGAGCCGTCTTCTCAGCATGTGGGAGATCGCTTAGGGTTTGGGGTTGTGTCTGTGGTTTTGTTTTTAACCAAATAGCCTCTATTTTACTGCGCCCCAGAGAGACTGCTGTGTCATCTGTGAGGCATCCTCATAGTGCCAGTGCTTAGAAAGTTCTTTGCTTTGCTAGTTCTAAATGTTTCGCTTCTTTCTTTGAGCAGTTTAGAGACCCACATTACAGTCTGTGTGCACTCTTTGAGCACATGTGTCCTTGGGAAACCCGGGCCTCTCATTAAGTACCTTCTGACCCGCAAGGAAGGAAATCGAAGGGTGGATCCTCAGACTGCAGAGACTGCCTTGGTTCCATTTTCAACTCCTCTGTGGGACTGAGGATAAATTTTATTTATTTAGTATTAACAATGGTATGACTCCCAGTACCAAGAAAAGCACTTTCTGGTCCCTAAAATATTTTACAGTCCATCTGTCATCCTCAAAACAATCCTGGAATATAAAGCAGGGAAAGAATTTACATATTCAGTCTTCTGGAAAGTGGTGCAAGCCCCCCCCCCCCCCCNCTATCGCCACCTCATCCAGAACTCGGAGAGCTTCCAGCACCGCCAGGGCCCCAGCCCCTGGCACCGGAAGGGCCGGTCAAGAGAAGACAAGGCTTCCTGCCACAGCTCGTTCGACCTCTACTTCATCTTGGACATGTGAGTGGCCCTCCTGCCCTCGCCAGCGCCGTTGGGTGGTGCTGTCTCTGACATCAGTATGGGCACAACTTGGCTAATATGGATCCCAGCTTCTCTGGGGGGAGAGCGCAGAGTAGCCCTGGCAGACCCGAGTAACAGACCTCTGTGGCCTCCTTGTCCTGAATCAGAAGGAATGCCCTAGGCCTTTGTTTCCTGGGACGTTTTCTCTGGGAAATTAAAAAGGCCACCAGAGGTTTCTGAACCTGTGACCCGCATGCCCTTAAACAGCCGCAGGGACAGGCGGCTGCGAAGAGCCGTCTTCTCAGCATGTGGGAGATCGCTTAGGGTTTGGGGTTGTGTCTGTGGTTTTGTTTTTAACCAAATAGCCTCTATTTTACTGCGCCCCAGAGAGACTGCTGTGTCATCTGTGAGGCATCCTCATAGTGCCAGTGCTTAGAAAGTTCTTTGCTTTGCTAGTTCTAAATGTTTCGCTTCTTTCTTTGAGCAGTTTAGAGACCCACATTACAGTCTGTGTGCACTCTTTGAGCACATGTGTCCTTGGGAAACCCGGGCCTCTCATTAAGTACCTTCTGACCCGCAAGGAAGGAAATCGAAGGGTGGATCCTCAGACTGCAGAGACTGCCTTGGTTCCATTTTCAACTCCTCTGTGGGACTGAGGATAAATTTTATTTATTTAGTATTAACAATGGTATGACTCCCAGTACCAAGAAAAGCACTTTCTGGTCCCTAAAATATTTTACAGTCCATCTGTCATCCTCAAAACAATCCTGGAATATAAAGCAGGGAAAGAATTTACATATTCAGTCTTCTGGAAAGTGGTGCAAGCCCCCCCCCCCCCCGAGGTTGGGTAAAGTAGCCCTGAGGCTGGTGGGGGTGACAGGACTCAGACTTGTGTTGCCCTACTTCCAGCATCCCCGGTTGTACTTCCTGTGATTCTTCTTACTCTCCATGGAGACTGATGATTGAGGGGATACGTGCCCCAACTCACCAGCTTCTGCACAAAGGCAGCAGAGGTGGGAAGACACGTTTCCTCCTCACAGTCCAGTGGAGGGGCTGCTAAGACACCCTGGGGCACGTCTTGTCTGATTGCCCAGAGTGTGGTAGTAATTCCCCTTTTGGGCTTTGGGGTTGGAGATGGTTGGACATTGTAGGGGGATGACAGCCTCCTTGGGTCAATCTTTCCAGAGAGTGGCAGTGAGCCCAAAGGGTCCTCTCAGCAGTCATTCTGTTGCAGTGCCCCTGACCACACCCCTGCTCTCTGCAGTCAAGCCCAGTGTGGGCACAACACAGCCCCAGGATGGAGAGCGGAGGGCTCTGGACATGAAATAATAATACTTGGGCACTTATTAGGTTCCAAGATGTGCTGAACACTAAAACACCCAACAGCTTGTGGGACGATGTTCTGTTTTTCTATCTTAAGGTTATGAAGCAGGTTGAGAGTATTAAATGGTTTACTCAATGTCAGTCAGAGTTAGTTTGCTGCAAAGCATTAAGCAGCGGGGAGATGTTGCCCTTTCTTCTCTTCCAAGGAAGGTGTAAAGTAGGGGGACTAAAAAAAGCACCAGAGAAATGGCTGCTTAAACCAGGTTGTCCCTGCTCTCCACCCCTCTCACCTGCCCCCTCCCCTACCTTTCGCCTCCTTTAGCTTTAAATGCTGGAGGTAGCGCAGGTCCCTCCGAGCATAGCTGGTGTTGCTACATAATTCACTGTGAAGGGCAGGGCCTTCCCAAGAGGCTGGGAAGGCAGCAAGGAAAGGGGGGCCACTGAAGCCCCTCCACCCACACTCAGGCTCCAGTATGGAAGTTGCTCCTCAGACTCTCCCCTTTACCGTCAGTCATGACACTTGCCTTTAAGGCTGGCCGGGACTGAACCCTACTGGATTTTGCTAATGAGAAGGGGATGTGGGGGTGTCCAAGAAAGGGCCCTTCTAGGCCATCAGGGAGGAGAAGGCTTACAGCTTGGCCATGGAGGCCTGGCCAGGCTTCTCTGAAACAACAGCATGCTCCTTCAGCCCTAGGAAAAGAACACCACTCCCTGGAAATTGTGCTCATTCATTCTAGCTGCAGAAAACAGGCTTGACAGGATTTTCCCAGAGTATGAGGACAGGCTTCCTCCTGTGGCTGCTTCCTGATACTCTTGGGGAGACGGGAATAATGACCTCTGCGGAGGCAGCCTCAGCTTTGCAGTCAGGCAGACTCCGCTCATCAGTCACGCGGCTTGGGCAAGCCGCCTCCTCTCTCTGCCTCAGCATCCCCATCTGTACAATGGGATCTTCATACATACCTCACCAGGTTGTGATGAGGATGAATGGGAGTTTATGTGGCTTTCCTAGCCTGTGTCAGATGAAGGATGAGCATAAAGTAAACTGCCAGGGAAGGCAGAGTCACACACCCTGGGAACTCTCCTGCACTGCAGGGGGCCCTGATCCGGCCCTGACTCCCTGGCTCGCTCTCTCCCATGCGCCCTTTGTAGGAAAGAGGGGTGCAGATCAGACACCTCCTCAGACACTTTCCAGATTCTCTGGATCTTTCATCCCTTGGTGAGCAGTCTTATTCACTCCATCTTTCCCTTGCTCATCCACTCACTGAAATGATTCCTGGAAAACATCAGCACCCCAGTCACTGTTTTGGGCAGTGGGGATGAGGCAGCAAACAAAACTTGAAAAGTCCTTGTCCTCTTAGAGCTTTCATTTTAGGAGGCAAGAAATAGATGAAAGAGGAAATAGTGTATTAGCTGGGGATAAACCCCAAAGGGAAAATTAGGACAGGAGGATGAGAAGTGCTGAGGGAGGGGCTGTTCCGGAAGGGTGCTCTGGAAAAGCTCTATGTGGTTTATGTGCTTTGGTCAGCAGAGGACGCTGAAACCTGGACCCAATAAACAGCACCTCCCATTCATCTCTCCCAGCTGTGGTAACCTCTATCCTATTCTCTGTATCTGTGACTTTACCTAATCTAGGTACCTCATACAAGTGGAATCATACACTAGCTGGCCTTATGTGTCTGACTTATTTCACTTAGCAAAATGCTTTTCAAAGTTCATCCGTGTTGCAGCATGTATCAAATTTTCATTCCTTTTATGACCAACCTAGATAGCATATTCAAAAGCAGAGACATTACTTTGCTGACTAAGGTCCGTCTAGTCAAGGCTATGGTTTTCTCAGTAGTCATGCATGGATGGGATAGTTGGACTGTGAAGAAGGCTGAGTGCCGAAGAATTGATGCTTTTGAACTGTGGTGTTGGAGAAGACTCTTGAGAGTCCCTTGGACTGCAAGGAGATCCAACCAGTCCATTCTGAAGGAGATCAACCCTGGGATTTCTTTGGAAGGAATGATGCTAAAGATGAAATTCCAGTACTTTGGCCACCTCATGCAAAGAGTTGACTCATTGGAAAAGACTCTGATGCTGGGAGGGATTGGGGGCAGGAGGAGAAAGGGACGACCGAGGATGAGATGGCTGGATGGCATCATGGACTCGATGGATATGAGTCTGAGTGAACTCCAGGAGTTGGTGATGGACGGGGGTCCTGGTGTGCTGCGATTCATGGGGTTGCAAAGAGTCGGACACGACTGAGTGACTGAACTGATACTTCTTCCTTTCTAATTTGAATGCCTTTTGTTTCTTTGTTGTGCCTATTAGCTCTAGCAGAAGAGCGATAAAAGTTGAAATCCTTGGCTTAGGCCTGATCTTAGAAACAGAGCTTTCAACTTTCCACCAATGAATATAATGTTAACTGTGGGTTCATTGTGTATGGCCTCAATTATTTGGGGATATGTTCCTTCTATACTCAAATGTTTGNTCCTTGGCTTAGGCCTGATCTTAGAAACAGAGCTTTCAACTTTCCACCAATGAATATAATGTTAACTGTGGGTTCATTGTGTATGGCCTCAATTATTTGGGGATATGTTCCTTCTGTACTCAAATGTTTGAGGTTTTTTATCATGAAATATTGTTGTAATATGTCAAATGCTTTTCCTGAATCTATTGAGTTGATCTCGTGATTGTTACCTTTCATCTATTGATGTTGCGTATCCCGTTTTTTTAACCTGCATATGTTGAACCACGTTTACATTTCAAGGATAAATTTCATTTGGATGTGGTTCTTCTAATGTGCTCTCTTTTTGTGATTTGAGTACATAAAGTACAAAGTTTTTACTTTCTAATTGAAGTATAGTTGACTTAAACAATATTATGTTCATTTCAAGTGTTACCATTAGTTAGGAAAGGATTTGTCTTGCACTTTAGTATGGACGCTTCTGATAGATATTCTATTTTGTGGGTCAGTTGTCAGAGTCTGGTGTTTGCTACTCAGTAATTGCTGGACATGGGCTTTCCTGGGGCTCAGTGGTAAGGAATCCACCCACCAACGCAGGAGACCTAGGTTTGACCCCTGGGTCAGGAAGATCCTCTTGAGAAGGAAACGGCAACCCACTCCAGTATACTTGCCTGGGAAATTCCACAGATGGAGGGGCCTGGTGGGCTACAGTCCATGGGGTTATAAGTCAGATGTGATTTAGAGACCAAACCACAGCAGCTGTTAGACATAGCCACATCACATGCATCTGCTCAGTGCAATGGGTACAGCATGGGTTTTAAGGCTAGAAATGGGTTCAGTTCCATACCAGCTACAGAAATTGTGGAAAATTCCATGACTTGTGAGAGCCCCAGCTTTCTTATCTGAAAAATGAAAATAACGCTGATATCATGGGGTTGTTCTGGAATTGGAAAACATGTAAGGTGAAGTGCCTGGTACATACATCTCAATGAATGATAATCTTAATAATGTTAAAAGACTCTGTTCTTAGCGGCATCACTATTTGTTGAGGGATTTAGTTGCAGCCTAGAGGATGCAGACGGAACGGTAGACAGGACCAACTGAGAAACTTTTGCTGGAATATCATGCCAAAGAGCCCTGACCCGCACCCAGACACATACTTTCAAGGGACAAGAGAGCAGACACCTGGGAATGGAAAGGGAAATTGAGGGACCAGAAGAGTCATATCAGAATCACTGGAGGCTTTTCCAACTGATGCATCCTACATCACTTCCAATGTGATAGCTGCACAACCGTCCTGGTTTGTTAGCAGAAGTTCATCATCCCCTAAGAGTTCCTGACTCCCAAGCACACAGGTCTGATTGGTCACCCTTCCCACACTCAAAACTTATGAATTCCCCACCAGGATGACCCCCTGAGATTGCTGAGGGTGTGTAGCAGCCTTCAGCCACATGAAGTGGGAGGAAGGAGTTGCTAAAGGGTCTACTGGAAATTGAGGAGGCAGAAATTCTGCCTACATAATGGATGCACCTCATCCCTCTAACTCGAGTCTTCTTCATTTTCAGGTCAGGCAGTGTGAACAACAACTGGATGAACATTTATTCCTTTGTGGAGGATTTGGTCAAGAAGTTTGAAAAGTATGGCTTCTCCAAATTGCAGGGTGTTTCCCCTGCCAGGCAGAGTACACAGCTGTTTAGACTCAGTGGGAAGGGGAGCCCCTAGAGTCAGGAACACAGAGCCCAGGGGGATGTTCTGAAGCAGAAAGGGCAGGTCATGCGGATGCCACTGGGTCTCAGCAGTTTTCTTGCCTCCTAGTTGGAAGGCAGGTCATAACTGTAGGGGCACAGTCTACCCTGAAGGGCTGTACAGATGAGGAAACAGGCAAACCTGTAACATGATAACTGAACACCAGGCTAAACGGTGTCAAGAGCCAAAAGAAAAAGGCAGAAGTCTTAGAAGGCAAATTAAAGGGAAAAGCAAGAATTCTTAGACAAAAAGTCAAGGATGCTTTCCTAGAGGATGTGGAATTTTGAACTAGGTCTTGAAGGATGGGGAAGAGAGAGTAACAGAAACCATTAAGGAGACTTCTCATGCAGTGAGTGGTCTGTTCAGCTGGAGACGAGGGTTAATGCGGAAGAAGGTTGGGAGATGAGGCTGCACAGGACAGATTTGGACCAAAGCCTTCCGGGCACTTAATGCCAGGCCAAGGAACTTGGATTTCCTGCTATAAAAAATAGGGATCTACGGAGGATTCTTGGGAAGGGGTCTGACATGATCAAGGTTACGTGCCAAAAAGNTTTGTTAGCAGAAGTTCATCATCCCCTAAGAGTTCCTGACTCCCAAGCACACAGGTCTGATTGGTCACCCTTCCCACACTCAAAACTTATGAATTCCCCACCAGGATGACCCCCTGAGATTGCTGAGGGTGTGTAGCAGCCTTCAGCCACATGAAGTGGGAGGAAGGAGTTGCTAAAGGGTCTACTGGAAATTGAGGAGGCAGAAATTCTGCCTACATAATGGATGCACCTCATCCCTCTAACTCGAGTCTTCTTCATTTTCAGGTCAGGCAGTGTGAACAACAACTGGATGAACATTTATTCCTTTGTGGAGGATTTGGTCAAGAAGTTTGAAAAGTATGGCTTCTCCAAATTGCAGGGTGTTTCCCCTGCCAGGCAGAGTACACAGCTGTTTAGACTCAGTGGGAAGGGGAGCCCCTAGAGTCAGGAACACAGAGCCCAGGGGGATGTTCTGAAGCAGAAAGGGCAGGTCATGCGGATGCCACTGGGTCTCAGCAGTTTTCTTGCCTCCTAGTTGGAAGGCAGGTCATAACTGTAGGGGCACAGTCTACCCTGAAGGGCTGTACAGATGAGGAAACAGGCAAACCTGTAACATGATAACTGAACAGCAGGCTAAACGGTGTCAAGAGCCAAAAGAAAAAGGCAGAAGTCTTAGAAGGCAAATTAAAGGGAAAAGCAAGAATTCTTAGACAAAAAGTCAAGGATGCTTTCCTAGAGGATGTGGAATTTTGAACTAGGTCTTGAAGGATGGGGAAGAGAGAGTAACAGAAACCATTAAGGAGACTTCTCATGCAGTGAGTGGTCTGTTCAGCTGGAGACGAGGGTTAATGCGGAAGAAGGTTGGGAGATGAGGCTGCACAGGACAGATTTGGACCAAAGCCTTCCGGGCACTTAATGCCAGGCCAAGGAACTTGGATTTCCTGCTATAAAAAATAGGGATCTACGGAGGATTCTTGGGAAGGGGTCTGACATGATCAAGGTTACGTGCCAAAAAGGAAAGTCTGATATTGTGAGTAAAATGTGTTGAAACAAGACCCAGGAGCAGTAGGGAGCTTATCTAAGAACCTACTGTAGCAATTTACCTAAACGATGAAAAGTGTCAATGGACCAAAAGACAGAGTCCAGGGAAAGGAAATGGAGGGATATATATGAATAGCTGCTAAGAAGGAGAATGATTTCTCTGAGATGAGTGGGAATAAAGCAGAGAAGGACGTAAAGGAGGGAAGAGGAGTAAAGGTACAAAGAATTTTATAGAAGAAGAGAAACCAGCTAGGAGGCCCTCGTGAAAGAATGCACAGGTAGCTGGTGTGTGCGGTGTGTGTATGCGTATGTGTATGTGTGTTTAAGAGAGAGAGAGACACTTTAGGGAGGTGAGGGTATAAGGTTGGATCAGGATGTCATCATGGTCCATTGTTCCAAGAAGGCAGCAATGTCTCCAGAGGCTTCCTTCACTAGGTACCTACAATCCTTCATTAAAGTTAGAGAAACGTCCAGGATTAGGAAATGAACCTACAAGCAGATGCACTGGGGTGGGGAGAAGAGAAACTGGCATGCACCTTCTCCCTGGCTGCACACTGGCTTCGCTGTGAGCCTGTGTCAGACAGAGCTTCCAATAAGCACGTGCTTCCTCCCCAGCCCTAACCTGCGGATGTCCTTCATCACCTTCTCCACAGAGGGCCATACCGTCATGAAGCTCACTTCAGACAGGTAAGCGCTGCTTTAATTTCCCAAGGCAGGCCTGGTGAATGAGGGCCAGGGAGACGGCTAGGAGCTGAGGGCTCCACTGGGTGCAGCCTGGGCCAGCCTGGGCTCCACTGACGGCTCACTCGGACCCCAGTCCCAGCACCTTGGCTGCTACCAAGCCCTGAGTGTGCTGGCACTGGCATACCTGTGCTGCTGGGCCATCTCCACTTCCCCAGACCCCGCCGTCCGCTCATCGTGTCCTCTCAGTCCTCTTCACTCTCCTTGGAACTGGCTCACTGTGAGGACCCCTGGGACCTGGAGGAGCAGGCGCGTGGGCCCTTTGTGAACACTGGCCCATGCTGGGCACTTGCCCTGTGTGTCCGCCTCTGTTCTGGGCCACGGGGGAAGAGGGCAGGTAGAGTCAGAACTGGGAGGCAGGGATGGGCCTGCTGACGTGCTGGAGCTTCACTGTGTGGGAGCTTGGTCCCTTGGTGGATCTGAGACAAGGGAGCCCATGAGTGTGGTTCTGAATACCAGGCTGGGCTGAGTAAAGGAAGAAAGCACGCACAGCAGCACCCTAGGTGTGCCCAAAGGCCTGAGGCGGAGGATGGGGAGCTCCTGAGCATCCAGGAGCTCAAGATGCTCATGATGCAATGACTGGAACCCAGGGAGTGCGGGGGCGCCGGTGCGTGGAGACAGCGCTCCCCGGGCCTGGCTCCCAGGAGAAGCAGGGACCGGGCTTCCTGTTCAGTGAGCTGGGGAAAGCGTGGTTTTGTGTGTCCCTGTGGCCTGCATTTTGGAGAGAGAGAGACGAGTGAGTGTGAGGTGCAAGCAGCAAGTGAGGAGGAGCTGTCAGGCAGGTGGAAGAGAGAGAGACGGGGCCCTCTGGTAGATGAGCTGCCCGTGGGGGAGAGGAGGACCGCTGACTCGTCTAACCAAGAGTTCAGAACTCGAACCAACAGAGCTGTGTGGGAGTCTCCTGAGGGGCTCCCAGTCCTCTCTGGAGAGTGGAGACGGAAACGCCTCCCCCAGGGGAAAATGTCAGAAGAGGAGTGAGAATGAGGAGAGGGGAAAGTGGGGTAGAGTTGTAAGAAGTGGATTCATGAGGGCGTAAGCAGGCTAGTATTCTCTCCATGCATGGAGCTGGGTGTGAGGTTGGGGTGGCAGGCCAGCCAAGAAAAAGGCCAGAGAGAAGTCGGATAAGCTCAGTCCCGGGCTGGAAGCTAGGGAGGGCTGCGGGTTCCAGCACATTTGGGCTGCAGCAGCAGCAACAAAACAAATCTTCCCAAAAGTGAC
>SJYW01008717.1:164707-189324 GCA_006410735.1 Raphicerus campestris
GGAAAGTCTGATATTGTGAGTAAAATGTGTTGAAACAAGACCCAGGAGCAGTAGGGAGCTTATCTAAGAACCTACTGTAGCAATTTACCTAAACGATGAAAAGTGTCAATGGACCAAAAGACAGAGTCCAGGGAAAGGAAATGGAGGGATGTATATGAATAGCTGCTAAGAAGGAGAATGATTTCTCTGAGATGAGTGGGAATAAAGCAGAGAAGGACGTAAAGGAGGGAAGAGGAGTAAAGGTACAAAGAATTTTATAGAAGAAGAGAAACCAGCTAGGAGGCCCTCGTGAAAGAATGCACAGGTAGCTGGTGTGTGCGGTGTGTGTATGCGTATGTGTATGTGTGTTTAAGAGAGAGAGAGACACTTTAGGGAGGTGAGGGTATAAGGTTGGATCAGGATGTCATCATGGTCCTTTGTTCCAAGAAGGCAGCGTGTCTCCAGAGGCTTCCTTCACTAGGTACCTACAATCCTTCATTAAGGTTAGAGAAATGTCCAGGATTAGGAAATGAACCCACAAGCAGATGCACTGGGGTGGGGAGAAGAGAAACTGGCATGCACCTTCTCCCTGGCTGCACACTGGCTTCGCTGTGAGCCTGTGTCAGACAGAGCTTCCAATAAGCACGTGCTTCCTCCCCAGCCCCAACCTGCGGATGTCCTTCATCACCTTCTCCACAGAGGGCCATACCGTCATGAAGCTCACTTCAGACAGGTAAGCGCTGCTTTAATCTCCCAAGGCAGGCCTGGTGAATGAGGGCCAGGGAGACGGCTAGGAGCTGAGGGCTCCACTGGGGGCAGCCTGGGCCAGCCTGGGCTCCACTGACGGCTCACTCGGACCCCAGTCCCAGTGCCTTGGCTGCTACCAAGCCCTGAGTGTGCTGGCACTGGCATACCTGTGCTGCTGGGCCATCTCCACTTCCCCAGACCCTGCCGTCCGCTCATCCTGTCCTCTCAGTCCTCCACTCTCCTTGGAACAGGCTCACTGTGAGGACCCCTGGGACCTGGAGGAGCAGGCGCGTGGGCCCTTTGTGAACACTGGCCCGTGTTGGGCACCTGCCCTGTGTGTCCACCTCTGCTCTGGGCCACGGGGGAAGAGGGCAGGCAGAGTCAGAACTGGGAGGCAGGGATGGGCCTGCTGACGTGCTAGAGCTTCACTGTGTGGGAGCTTGGTCCCTTGGTGGATCTGAGACAAGGGAGCCCATGAGTGTGGTTTCAAATACCAGGCTGGGCTGAGTATAGGAAGAAAGCACGCACAGCAGCACCCTAGGTGTGCCCAAAGGCCTGAGGCGGAGGATGGGGAGCTCCTGAGCATCCAGGAGCTCAAGATGCTCATGATGCAATGACTGGAACCCAGGGAGTGCGGGGGCGCCGGTGCGTGGAGACAGCGCTCCCCGGGCCTGGCTCCCAGGAGAAGCAGGGACCGGGCTTCCTGTTCAGTGAGCTGGGGAAGGCGTGGTTTTGTGTGTCCCTGTGGCCTGCATTTTGGAGAGAGAGAGACTTGAGTGAGTGTGAGGTGCAAGCAGCAAGTGAGGAGGAGCTGTCAGGCACGTGGAAGAGAGAGAGACGGGGGCCTCTGGTAGACGAGCTGCCCGTGGGGGAGAGGAGGACCGCTGACTCCTCTAACCAAGAGTTCAGAACTTGAACCAACAGAGCTGTGTGGGAGTCTCCTGAGGGGCTCCCAGTCCTCTCTGGAGAGTGGAGACGGAAACGCCTCCCCCAGGGGAAAATGTCAGAAGAGGAGTGAGAATGAGGAGAGGGGAAAGTGGGGTAGAGTTGTAAGAAGTGGATTCATGAGGGCGTAAGCAGGCTAGTATTCTCTCCATGCATGGAGCTGGGTGTGAGGTTGGGGTGGCAGGCCAGCCAAGAAAAAGGCCAGAGAGAAGTCGGATAAGCTCAGTCCCGGGCTGGAAGCTAGGGAGGGCTGCGGGTTCCAGCACATTTGGGCTGCAGCAGCAGCAACAAAACAAATCTTCCCAAAAGTGACGGGGGTTGGGGGGGGGGGTTGTTTGTTTGTTTGTTTTTTGCATAGGTGGGCAGGGCCTGGTTTGGCCTCCACTGGTCCTGGTCCCAGGCCTCCTCAGTTCCCATGCTGGGTCAGGTAGGGCAGGACCAGGGGTTCTCAGCTCTCAACTCATGGCACAATCCCTTCTGCCTGACGCAAGAGCCAGCCTTCGGGCATCACATTCTCTAAGACCTTCTGTGAAGGCTCAGCCATCTCACCAGATAAGCTTGAACCTAAGCCCCACCCCCGGCGTGTCCCAGTCCCATCCCCCCACTATCTGCTGTAACAGAGGCCAGCAGATATCCCTGTGGCAGACTGGGGTCACTGCTCTTCAGCCCACATGGACATTTCTCAGGCCTCTTCCCCATTTACCATCTATTTCTTCAAGAGCCCGTGAAGCCCAGGAGCCCTAGACTCTAATGGAGCAGCTTGACCACTTTCTTTAGCACCGACCCAGTGAGGGAAGTGGTTTGGAAGGACCAAGTCTATTACAGGGAGCCTGTGGGAGAGGACGGTGGGCAGGGCAGAGTTATGAGCAGAGTGATGTCGCCAAACGCAGCCTTGCTTGTTGGAGGATAATGTGCCCTCACCAGGGCCCTCACCAGGGACCCCTTGGGTGCCAGCAGTACCTCCAGCCACGTTGGGGCCACCGGATCCACAGGCACGCATCCGGGGTGCTCCCCTCTCACCACGGATTCACTGCTTGCTGAGTCCCCTGAGGTCTGCCTGCTGAGACAGGGATGAGCACATCGAAAGCCAGGTCCTACTTATGGGACAGAAAAGCAGCATCCTCCACGCTCCCTGAGTGGTGGACAAAGAAGCATTAGGGTTAGTCCTGTCAGTGTAAAGACGGACAGAAGGGTCACAACAGGCCCACTGTGTTCTCTGGTCCAGGCAGGTCTCCACAGAGCAGGATGGCGCCGGGCAGCTGGTCTATTTTGTAACAGTCAACCTTCAATCCTCCTCAGTCCCCTTTACTGACTTTTTTCAGAAATGAAGTTCATGATGGTCTTATCAGACTTCAGAATATAGTGCCTACAGGAGACACATACATGCAGGAAGGATTTAAAAAGGTACAGCTCCTTACAGCCCTGAGAAGTTATTCTGCTTTGTCACATTCTTAAAGAATTATTGGGTCTTCTCACTTCTCTCCTCCCCCAACTTTCCTTTAATTTGTTGCAGGCAATTGAGCAAATTGAACAAGCTCACTCAGAAGGTAAGTTGCCTGTTGATGTCACTGTTCTCAGGTGGGACAGAGCCAGGCCCGGGCCTCAGCGAGGGCTGGTGCAGACCCGCCTGGGCCAGCTCCTGGCGCTGACTCTTGGAGCAAGCTCCTTGCCCTCTCTGTGCTGCAGTTTCCCCCTCCCTGCAGTGAGGATGAAAAGCTCCCCCAGGGATGTTCCTGAGAACCATATGGGATCATGCATTACATTCCTGGTTCTTACCGGATATCATTGCTTGACCTGCAGCTGGGCTGCATGAAAAAGAAAAGAGAAACTCCAGGGACAGTGAGCAGATGGAGTTCAGTTTGGGGAGCAGAGGCCTTGGTGCCCCCTGCCTGCCCACACTCTGCCCACCACGGCCCTGGCTCTGCCCTTTCCCTTCAGCCTCTCCCCTGTGGTGGACTCTCGTCCTGTGACTGTTTCCAACAGTGGGAAAGGCTGCGCTCGGCCCAGAACCATCGGCATGTAGACTGTAGGCTGCAGCCTCATCAGGAAGGAAGCACAGGCTGCTGGGAAAGGCAGGGAGCTGGGGGTGGGGGGCCGCTGCCCAAGCCTCTGGCGGTCAGTCTGGCTGCTCCTCCCTGAGCTTAGCTGGGAGGCTGGTCCTCACCAGGGAAGGAGCTGCAGTTGCCATTCAGGATAAAGGTTGCCCACCTGCCCCTAGTGAGGGTCCCTAGGAAGCGCTCTGAGCCTGGCTCAGGCTCCTCACCTGTCGAGTGAGTCCTGCGCTAAGGCACCTTCCCTTTCGGGGTGCCCTGGGGGGCGGTTCTGGGGTCAGGGTGGCCCCTCCCCGGGAGGAGGAGGGGCAGGAGCAGAGCGCAGGCCTGACAGCCTGAGGCAGGTCCCTCCAGGTGCCTGGCTCACAGGCAGCTCCCTATTTTTTCTGCAGAAAACAAGGTTCATTCCATGATTATCTGTCTGACTGATGGGACTCTGAAGGAACTGACCCTGAAAGAAACTGTGAAAGAAGTGAGTCCAGGCCGTCGTCCCAGCTTTGGGCTCCACTTGTCTGACGAATTACGCTCAACGCTTTTTTTTTCTCGTAGGCTGACAAGGCTCGGCAAATGGGAGCAACGGTATACTGCGTGGGTGTAAGAAACTTTGAGAAACATCAGGTAATTCTGAACAGGGAACCACGTGCCACTTTTGAGCCCAGCTGGTGAGAGCGTTCAGAGACAGCTGTCCCAGCGTCACCCAGCGGATGTCCCTTTACCCCAGTCCAAGTGTTTGGACAACAGGTAGTCATGGCATATGAACAGCAAGTGCTGCATAAACCTACACGCCAAAGGTGTGGGTGGAGGAGCTTGCCACTTCCTGGGGGAGGGCTGCTGGCAGATGCCAGAGAGTGGCCCTTGGCATCCAACATGGCAGCAGGCGAGGGTCCACTTCCTGGGATAGGATCTACTGTGCTATCAGCCTCTGGCTGTGTGCCAACCATCTCCTCTCCACTGTAGTTAATGGAAATTGCAGACAGCCCGTATCACGTGTTTGCAGTAAGCCAAGGATTCAAGGCTCTTAAAGACATCGTTGATCCAGTGAGTGAGGGCTGGACTTGAGAAGCGGGAAGAGGTGGGTTCCCAACAAGTTCCTGCCATTCACATGCCCTGCTCCTGTCCCTCGTCTCCCTATTTTAGCTCGAAACTAAGTCCTGTATTGAAATTACTTCTGTGGAGCCTTCTGATATCTGTGTAGGAGGTAAGAGCTGGCATTGCTTTTGTAAACACAGTGGTGTGTGTGTGTGTGAGGTGTTAGTGTGTCCACCATGCATTGTGGGTGTGTTCTGAGCACATGGTTTCAGTATATATGGTTGTGTGTGTAGTGTGAGTTGTATGTGTAACTGTGGTGTCTGAGTGTGTGGGGTGATTGCACAGAAATTTGGGGGCCATATGACTACACTGGGCCCATAGGAGAATGTGTATGTGAGGTGTATATGTGGGGGGTTGTGGTGTGTGTCTGTGTGTTTGCACAACTACTTCTTTCTTCCAGTTATTGGGCTTCCTTGGTGGCGCAGCTAGTAAAGAATCTGCCTGCAATGCAGGGTACCTGGGTTCAGTCCCTGGGTTGGGAAGATCCCCTGTAGAAGGGAACAGCTACCCACTCCAGTATTCTGACCTGGAGAATCCCATGGACTGTGTAGTCCATGGGGTTGCAAAGAGTCGGACGTGACTAAGTGGCTTTTGCGTTCACTTTCTAGTTTTATTAGGATATAATTGACAAACAGCTCTTTTAATGTATGCCACAAAACGACCTGACGCAAAAATATTGCTAACTGATTACAAGCCTACATTTTTTTTAGCTGAAAACTTTAAATTTAACTAAGAAATAAGAAAATCTTTAGTTTAAAAACCCTCAACAAAACACTAACGAACAGAAGCCAACAACATAAAAAAGACAAATGCATCGAGACTAATTAGGGCTCACCCCTGAAATGCCAGCCTGATTCAACGTACAAAATATCAGTGTGATTTTCCTCATCAGAAAAATGAAGAAAAGCATGATCATTTCAGTGGATGAAGAAAAGAATTGGATGTAGTTCATGGCCAATGTCATACTAGTAGCAGATCCTGACAAAGGCATCCAACAGATATTCACAGCTAGC
Source organism: Raphicerus campestris (assembly GCA_006410735.1). Lineage (NCBI taxonomy): Eukaryota > Metazoa > Chordata > Mammalia > Artiodactyla > Bovidae > Raphicerus > Raphicerus campestris. Next base: position 170,532 of record SJYW01008717.1, read on the forward strand.
ATTACGCCCAGCGGCTCAGTGGGGACAGCCTCTCCCTGAGATCTGGGACCTGATGACGATGCTGCCCCTCCCCGGGATGGTCCCTGCATCAGACAGGGGAGGGTCCTGGGTAGCACATGGCTGATAGACGCTCTCTGTCTGAACTGAGCTCTGTGCCTACCAGCTCAAGCATCCGCATCACTGGGATTTGTAGAGCTGAGGTGGGTGGGTAAGCACACGCTCCCCATAACAGCATCCAGTTGGATACAGCTGGAGGCAGAACCAGGAAGCTGGTCCTGGCTGCGGTGCTCGGAGCTGCAAGACCACAGTGCAGAAGGCTGTGGGGTCAGACAGAGCAGCGTTCACATCTGAGCTCTGCTGCTCAAGGACATGAAACCGAGGCAAATCGCTGAATATCTACCAACTCCAATTTCATCTCCAAGAAGTAGAAATAACGATACCCTCTATCAGATCTGCAATGGGACATAGAAGCAGTGGAGTTCACGGTGACTGGCATGGGATCTAAAAGCTGGTGGCCCTCACCTACAGGAGCTGGCACTAAGACTTCCATCACTGACCCCTGGTTCTTCCCCTATCTTTCTGCTGAGCTCAGGCTGGGGAGGGAAGTGATTAAAGAACACCCAGGGTGAAAGCATCTCCTGCTGAGCCCTCTGTGGGTGGAAGCTCCCTGACCCCTCCTGCCTCTGACCCTGTGGCCTGTGCAAGGTGCAGCCATGGAAGGAGACCCCATGCACGTGCAGGGACTTTCCTTGCACATCCAGCTTGCAGCAGCCTGAGAGCCTCCATTCTCTGATCACGCCCCCAGGACACACACGGGCCTGCAGGCCTCAGGGGAGGATGCCTGTTGTCATTCACGCCCTGTGGTGGCCTAGCTGGGGTGACAGGTGCCCGCTGCACAGCCTCTGCCAGTGAGGCCCAGCGGTGCTGCTCTGACCTTTACAATTGCTGTCATCTTGTCAAAAGCTGCCACACGGCATGACTGTCACTGGGAGGGAAAGCTCAAGGCAGGAACCTGGACCCCAAATAAAGCAGAAGCTGTCATTCTGAATAAGTCAGTGAGCCGAGTGAGGGAAAGCCAGGAGGGTGTGAGCGTGAGGCAGGCGGCTGCTTCCGCACCTTGGGCTACCTCTAGGAATAGGCAGAGGCTTCTGCTGGCATCCCTGCCTCTAGGCCTTTGCTCCAGCCCATCCTCTACCTAGGACCCGAAGGGCAGAGAAGGCTACTTCTCTAACCTCCTGGAGGCTGAGGCCCCCAAGCCAGACAGCTGGGTCTTTCAATGTCCAACCTCTACTCTAAGTCTGCCCATCTGCTGCAGAGGCTGGCGTGGCGGTATTAGGTTTCCTGCAAAACTTTGGCCAGCTTTACAGTGTCCAGCCCACCCAGCCCTTGAGACTTCACTCTCAGAGCGCCTCCATCCACAGCCTTTCCTGGTCGGCTGGGCCCCCAGGCTTCTCACAGCCCTTGGTCTCTCATAGTCACTCATCACTCAATAAGAACCATAACTTCTGCTTGGCTGTGTCCACAGCATTATTTTTTTTTTTTATCATCCATTTCATTGTTTTTATTCCAACCTTTTGTTACAGAAGATTTCAAACATATAGCAAAAATGGAAATGAACATATAATGAACATTGCTCTCTCCACTGGACTTGCAATTAATATCTAACCATATATCCTTGGTCACATATCTATCTAACTCCTTTCTCTTTCTTATCTCTCTCTCTTCATCAATCCATCTTATTTCTTGATGCATTTCAAAATAACTTATACTGATCAGACTGCCACACCCACAAACCCTTTATTCTGCATATCTTTACCTGCAGAACACTTTTCATTGAGGTTTTTTTTTTCAAATGCAGCAGACTTCAGTGTATCATTTGATGAATTCTGAAAAATGTGCATGTGAAGGCTCAGAACATCAGAGGTGTCCCCAGAATGTTGCCTCAGCTCTCTTCCCAGGCAATCCCTGCCCCCATCCCCTAGAGGCAGCTACTCTCTGATTTCTTCCTCCACCAGCTATTTTCTGCTTTAGACCTTCTCTCCGGTGACTCACAGAGAATGAGCGAGAGGTTTGGCCTGGGGCACTGGGCACCGTGGTTAGGGATTCATCCCTCCTGTGTGTTGCTGGGTTTATTCAGGCTTGACCCATAAATAAAGCCCAAATAAACCCAGGTAGGAAGGTTTATTCGGGCTTTACTTATGGCTGGAGATGGCACCTGGTCCCTCATTTTCCTGTATGTAACCAGACCAGAGTGTCTGCAAGAAGCCCAGCAGGTGGGGCCCGGTGGAGGCCACAGTAGGACACGGGGCCAGCAGGGCTTCCCCCTGAGGTCTGCTGTCCAGCTCTGCGTCGTGGCTGGAGGCCCTCTGTGAGGGTGGCTGGGCAGGCTGTGTCAGGCAGGGGTGTTGGCAGGGCACGTCGTGCAGAGCAGCATGGGAGACCCCTGCAACCAGCCTGGGTAGAGGCTGTCCCTCCACCACGATAAGGTCCCCCCTTGTCCCATCCCATGGTCTCCCCAATTAACAGCTGCAGAGTTCAACTTTGATACGTAAATTCCTATCTAAATATACTTTACAGGGATATTCTACATCAATAGGATCATGCAGTACATAGTATTCACCAACCTTCTACATAATATGCCATTGCATGGATGGACCAATTTATTTCACTGGTCTTGGGGAGACAATATTTAGATTGTTCCTAATAGGTTGATGTTACAAGTCATATTGTAGGACCATCCTGACACTTACCTCTCTGTGAGCTTGGGAAAGGAATTCCCTGCAATCCAGACCCAAGTACAACTGCTGCCTTAAGGGGAAGCCCAGCTCATGGTTGGCAATGTCCAGTCTCTCTCAAAGTGGCTGTGCCACACCGCGTGTGGTGCCCCTGTATCCTCTCCCCAGGGCCAGCCACTCCCACCTGTGCGCCCCTGTCAGCCCCAAGCAGCTTAGACGCCCTCTTCACGCTCAGCTCAAGCAGCTTAGACACCCTCTTCATGCTCAGCTCCACCAGCCTTCTCAGACAAGCCTACCTCCTCAGCGCCTCTCTCTAGAGCTCCCAGATGACTTGATGCACAGCTTTTCTTCCAGAGAGAAAGTTCTCTTGTTCCAGAGAGACTCAATCTCCCTTCCAGCGCCTGAGGGCTTGTAGGCAGCGGACCCATGGGGGATGTGTAGCAAATACAGGCCTGGAAGCCAATTTCAGGCCTTCCTGTGACTTTATTTTCTTCCTGTGGCTGATACTGCTGGAGGAATGGGGGTATGAGGAGAGGAATTTGGAAAGCAAGAGGGACAGCTTTCTGGGCAAAGCTTAAGTCCTTTACCCAGAAGTCTCTCTTGCTGAAATATTGAAACCACCACCCTGCCTTCCACTTTGGAGACTTGCCAGAGTTCAGCAGCCCCCCTTTGCGAGCAGCACTGCCTCCGAGAGAGGCGCTCCACTGCAGAGGTGAAGCAGCGCCTGGGCAGAGCTGGAGGCAGCAGGAGGCCCGAGGAGGAAGGAAGGCGCCAGGCAGCGGGCAGCACCCTGCTCCCGAGGGAGCCAGTACGGTCTGCGCCCGGGGCTGTCGCCCGGCCCCGCCCTCCGCTGCTGCCCTCCCTCCAGTCACCCACATGGACGAGGCTGGGCCCCATCTCCACCATGCAGCTGGGACCACCAGGTCCCCTGTGGGGGCTTTCTGGTTTCAACTCAGAGCCCTGTGAGCCGAAGACTCAGGTCAGAAAGCGCATGTCCCCAGAGAGCAGAGTGATGGATGTTTGGAATTAAGACAGGAGCAGACGTGATGTGTGTCCTGAATTGGGCACTTGAGGTCAGATCCCTGTACCTGCCTTGGGCCGGAGGAAGTGACCTGCCCTAAGTCACAGTTTCCCTCTGTGTAAAATTGAGTAGTAAATCTTGCCTAGCTCATGCCTAAGTTCATGGGACTGTTGGGAGATTTAAGGGAGAAAGTGTAAAGGTCGGGGTATAGTAGGTGCTCATCAGTGGTAAACAACATTTGGATGAACACAGGAGTTGTAAGCTTTGGCATGGCACTTATTTGCTCATTTCTGATTCCTTTTGGCTTTTTGTTTATGGCAGAAAAGCTTCTACTGGCTTTTCTTTTTTTTTTTTTTTTTTTTCTCATTTAGAGCCTGATTTCAATAGCCAAAGCTTCTCTTCTCTGCCTATATCTTTACTTAAAATATGTTTCATTGGTTTATGGTTCTGCTTTGCAAGGAAACCATTCTTTGCAATAAATAATCCTGGAATATGAATTATGAAATATACTTCCATGAGATTAAGGCCCAGTCCTCTTGCTCAGGCTGGACCAAGTTGTGCTGGTAAAGGCATGTTTGCAGGACACAGTTCCAGCTGCTTGTTCCTGGACAAATACAGAGCCTTATGTCATGATAGGCAGGGCTCTTAGGAAGTGTGAACAGTGAGGAAGCAACCTGGCAGATTTGGGTTCAGAAGCAACGTTGGTTTGTTGGCTACTGGGCGTGGGAGGGGATGTCACTAAGGGACCTCAAGGTTGCCCTGAATGGGCCACAAAAGCACTGCTTTCTTAGCACAAGGCAGTCAGCTTACCTTCCCTGTGCTTTATCAAAGCTTCAGTGCTCTCCCCATGCTTCCGTGTTGCTCAAGCTCTTCCAAGGACAGGTCAATGCATCAGGCACCCTCTTAGACCAGGCAAGTACCAAGAGAAAGAGGAGCGGACCGAGGCCAAGCCAAGGATGATGGTCAACAGTGTTAGGGGCAGGCACCTGGCCACCGGAGAGCCTCCCTTTCTGAGAGGNTGCATCAGGCACCGTCTTAGACCAGGCAAGTACCAAGAGAAAGAGGAGCGGACCGGGGCCAAGCCAAGGATGATGGTCAACAGTGTTAGGGGCAAGCACCTGGCCACCGGAGAGCCTCCCTTTCTGAGAGGGCAGCGGGCTCTGGCCCAGTCAGTGGCTGACATGCAGAAATGCAAACCCACACACACCAAATATTCCCATTTTCCAGGAATCCTAGGAATCTGGATTAGTAGAGAAAATGTTCAGATTTTAAACATGGACTCCCATTTTCTTGAAAATACTTGAAAGCCTATAAAAACATGTCAGCAGGACAGCTTCAGCCCACAGCCCAAGAATCTAATTTCTAAAACAGAGAGTTTACAAACTTCACCCTGATCTGCTAGGGACTACAGGAAGACTTGAAGGAGGGGAAATCAGGACGGTCAGGTCCTAAGCTGTGCTGACATTTCTGAGGAATATTGCTCACGCTAATTGATCTTGGGCAATTAATGATCTTAACTGGGAGAACAGGGGTGGAGGCTATTGACCTTGGGCTTGTAGCTGGAAGACCTGCATTTATCCTGGTCCACTCCCCAGGAGCCAGGCCCACTGGCTGCCTTCTCTGGATCCGTTAGTATTTCAGTTGCCAGGAAGCAAATCCCCAGGAAGTGGGCATCTAGCAGCCGGGCTAGGGCTGTGGCCCAGAACTACTGCTGCTAAGTCGCTTCAGTCGTGTCCAACTCTGTGCGACCCCACAGACGACAGCCCACCAGGCTCCCCCGTCCCTGGGACTGTCCAGGCAAGCACACTGGAGTGGGTTGCCGTTTCCTTCTCCAATGCATGAAAGTGAAAAGGGAAAGTGAAGTCACCAGTCTCTACGCAACCCCATGGACCGCAGCCTACCAGGCTCCTCCGTCCATGGGATTTTCCAGGCAAGAGGACTGAACTGGGTTGCCATTGCCTTCTCCGATGGCCCAGAACTACACCTTAGCAAATCAGTCTCCCACCCTAACGGAAGGAAATGCTTGGTGAATCCCTGGGGGCATTGTGTGAGGTACATGAAGCGGCAGAAATAGGGAGGTGAAGAGCAGTCATTGCAGACGTCAGAGCCACAGCTAAGACAGGATTTCACCCTCCAGGGGGGATTCTCCTGTGCAGGGTCCTCGCCCCCTTTTCTGGCCCTGCTTTACCCAGGTCCTGGCCCTGTATCCAGGGCCTGGGGTGGGGTATCCCAGGTGTGGCCTGGGGTGTCCAGCCTGCCATTGGCATAGAGAATCACAGTGACGGAGAACAGACCCCTGAGTGTGAGAAAGGCCCACAAGCACTTAGTCCTGTGTGCTCAGCTCAGACAAGGGTCAGGGATGCCTTCAGCCTGCATTAGCGTGTTTCTGGGTCATTAATGTAAGGGAAGGCCTGGTAAGGAACACTGCCTGCACCTCTTAGGGAAGATCTTGGGACTTCAAAGTCAGAAACCTGTGGCTGGGTTTGCCCCATGGAGGGTAGCAGACAGGGTGCCTTCAATGAACTTGATGAAGCAAAGGCGGCAATGAGAGGCCCACAAGTGCTCAAGGCCAGGCACTTCAGCTTTGTGATGCCAGGTAAGACCCAGTGTGTGCCCATATATTGGTTCAGACACAGCTGCTTGCTTATTGGAATCCCTGGGAATTCAGTTACAGTGTGGCCTGTCATAACTGTAAGATCAGAAGGAAGTCAACACTCTCCTAATAACAGACCTTTGGGTGTCACCCTTGCAGATGAATATGAATTGATGATTTCTGGAAAAGGTTTTAATAATGCAAAGAATGAGGATGACGTTATTTGTAGATTTAAATTCAAAGACAAGCTAATTGGTAAGTAGCCCCTCGATGCCACCAAGTGACACGCTTCCCACAGCACACTGCATTCCCTCAGCCAGCTAGGCCGTCAAAGCCTTTGCTGACCATTCACTGCAGACACTGTGAGGATGGAGGCAACATAGATAATGGAAGGAGCGACCTGGCTGGTAAGACTGGCCACCTTGCCCTTCGTCTCAGCCTGGAAGGAGTCAGCTCCAGCGCTTCGAGACTATCTTGGCTCAGAGCTTGCCCTTGCAGAGGCTGGGCTTGGGACGCCGGGTCTGCCCTTACGGCTGCACTGCCCCCACACTTTCCTTGGCCCTCACTTCCCTTGAGAGACAAGTACTTGAATCTCATAACTCTTCTGGTGGGAAGTGACAGCACCCCCAGGGCCCTGAATCTGGGCCAGGTGCACTGAGCTCTCCCAGGAGGGTGGTATTGAGAGCAGATGCCAATCGCCAGGCCTGGACCCTGGAATTCTGGCTCAGGCCCACTTTACATGTGTGATCTTGACCTAATGAGTGTTCTGTTCTCAGAGTGATTAGGACTCAGCAAATTATTTGCATGGAGAACTATTTATTGAGCACATTGGCTAATGTGCTCAGGGCCTTACATGCACTATCCCAATTAATTCTCAAAAGACACCTATTGTTATTCCCTTGTATAGATCTGAAACCAGAGTCAAGGTCAATTCAAGAGCGTCCCCAACGTCATGAGCTGGTTCTTATAATTGCCTCCTCTGGGCCTTCCACCTCACTGAGATGACCTTTCTCAAGGAAGGTGGGACACAACCTATCTTTCAGGAAGTGTGTTCAGATGTTCCTCTGTGGTCCGTGGCTGTATCGCTTTCCTTTCTAGACACCACCTGTCTGGGATGGGCCAGGACCAGGTTCTCCCACAGGACAGCCCATCCTGCAGTCCTGGGCTCCTCCCCCAGCACCTCGCTGCATAGAGTCGAGGCCAATAAGAAGTGGCAGCACCACGCTGCTTACTGCCAGAAGCCCTGATGCACTGATGAGGACTGACTTGCTTCCTTTTAATTATGTCTGCCTCTGATTAAAGCATAAGACAAAAGTTTAGAAAATATAAAGAAACGTAAAAAANCACCTGTCTGGGATGGGCCAGGACCAGCTTCTCCCACAGGACAGCCCATCCTGCAGTCCTGGGCTCCTCCCCAAGCACCTCGCTGCATAGAGTCGAGGCCAATAAGAAGTGGCAGCACCACGCTGCTTACTGCCAGAAGCCCTGATGCACGGATGAGGATTGACTTGCTTCCTTTTAATTATGTCTGCCTCTGATTAAAGCATAAGACAAAAGTTTAGAAAATATAAAGAAACGTAAAAAAGAAAAAAAATTAACCAAGGTTTCTGTAAGTTTTACATTGCTTGTCACTTAGTATGTAAAGTTTTTATGCTTCAAAAGTTTCTCTAGATGTGGCGAGTGTTCAGCTAACCTGTTAGTATTGGGCTGAAACCTGCTTTACAATCAGCCACGCTTTTCTGGGCTCTCAGTATGTGGGGTGCCTGCCGTCACCCCTCTCCCTGTTCAGGATTGTGAACAGCCTGTGGAGAACAAACTGCTCACAGCAATCCCAGCCATCCTGTCCTTCAGATGCAGATCCTTTCCCCTAACCATACGGGGCAGTTGGCTCTTATTTGCAGTCCCAATGGAGGACTCGCACTCTCTGAAGTTCATAGCTAATCTGACGGTTGAGTCAGGTCCAAAAAGTTTTCCACATGGAAATGAACCATTCTTTAGGGAAGAGCCCTGACCTGTGGCACACACACACAAAAAAAAAGGACAGAAACAATAAAAATGCATTAGAAATTGCTAATTATAACAACACTACATGGTCAAAAACCAGGAAAATACAAAAGAATAAAACATTACCCCTGATCCCAACATAGATAATAAGGGCCTGTAACGTCTCAAATACAGCTTAATAAATCTAATTTTTCTGAATGACAAGAAAAGCTGAAGTGGAATTGGAGAAAGTATTGAGAGTTACACAGATGCTTCTTCATCAGACATGCTCTTCACGAATCGTTCTTCTTCATCAGTTTATTAAAAAAAAAAAGTCCCTACGTTAAAAGGAGGCTATAAAAACATTAACAAATTAGCAATGTAAAGGGAGCCCTTCAGTCTGATTATCACTTCCTCTATTGATTTCTGTCTGTGCAGTCTTTGCAGCAGCCCCTTCCCCTCCCTTCCCTACCCCTCCCCTTGTCTTTGACTTCAAGGCACGTTTCACTCTGGCATTCATTTTGTCCACTGTTTGTTACTTTATTGTCTGACTCCCTCTCCAGTCCCACAAATGCCAGGCCCTTGAGAGCAAGACTTCTGCCTGCCTTGTTCCCATTAAACACCAGAGCCCAAGCCCTGAACAGAGCCTGGTGCATATTAGGGGTCAGAAAAAGGCAGAGGAGAGAAGCTGCTTCTGCCAGAGAGTGGTAGCTCCGCTTGCCAAGGGCAGGCAGAAGGGGAGGGGTGGGCGGATGGATGGATGAGTCCGTTGACAGTCTTCTCATGCGATTGTGTTTCAGATGAAAAAGCCAGCTCTGTGAAAGATACCAGTGTGATATGCCCAGGAATAAAGATAGAGAATCCAGATGAGTAAGTGCCCAGTTTTGCCACCATGAGGTGTAAAGAATTTGAGAATCCACCTCCACTGGGGCAACACAGTAATGTTTCCAGGGGGGCCGCATGCACCCTCTGCACCTCCCCCGGCTGACAGTCCCTGAGGCACGCAGTGACCTGCTGCAACCCAGGCTCTGCTGAGGGCAGCAGGATGCAGGAGACGCTGTGCCCGGAGATGGGTGGTACCTACGCTCTGGGCAGCCTTTTGGAGCGAAACTCCCATACTGTACTGACAGAGGAGTTGGGATGGTGGCATGGTGGCACTTAGGTCATGGCCATGAGGACATCTGACTTCATCCAGGGATCCTCACTGCCTCGTCAGACTTCATTGCAGAAGATGACCTCGTAATACTTTGGGGTGAACTCTCCTTACCCATGCTGCCTGCTCTCTGATATCCCTTGAATGCCTGATGTTCAAAGCCATTACAGTGAGGAGATTATGAGCTTCAGTTTGAGCCAAGTATGAGAACTATGTCTGTCTGACCTGGTTGCCCTGTCTACCCTATCTGTGCTTTAGGGCTTTCTCCCTTGAAATTAGCCTGAACAATGGTATCAGCTTCATCAACAGTGACGTTAGCCTCACCAGCAAGGACTGTGCGAGTAGCAGGGTAAGGCTCTGGCAGCTAAAGCTGTCCTGACACCCTGGACCCTGGGGAGGCAAGTGAAGGGAGCAGCACCCCGGGCAGGTCCAGCAGATAGCCTGATGCACTTTAAGCATCATCTCACAGGTAGCTCGGAGCCCTTAACCCTACATCTGTGTGCTGAACTCCCATCAGGCTTGGGCAGTGCCATAGGAGGGCTACTAAAAAGAGCACGTGGGGTATGTCTTATCGCCCAAGCCTTGCAAAACTTTGCTCTCTCTGTGAACCAAGTGTCATTGAAGGCACATGGAAGGAACCAATAAGCAGACTCCAGAAATGATGCTGAGGCTGTGCCCAGCCTGGACCTACCTTGCCACCTTCCCTGGGCTGGGCCTTGTGGTGGGAACCTCAAGGCTCCACCCTGGATTCCAGCTGGGGTGAGTGGGAGAGGTTGGGACCCTGTGGAGTAGGAGACAGAGTCCAGGACATCTGGGACCTCCAAACCCTCCAAATCTGGGTTCCAGGCACATGAGTCTGGAGGGCGCAGCAGCTGTGGCCGTACCCAGCCAGCTTTGCCTGAGGCTGCAGAGCCAGGAAGCGGGAGTGAGGCTGTGGACAGGTGTTCAGGGAGCCCTGTCTCTGCTCTTGCACCCCCACCTCTCTCCCATCTGGGTGTCACAGCTGTCTGTGATCCTCACAATACCCCATGCTCTCAGCCAATGCAGGAAGTGAGGGCTGTGCCATCGCCCTTGGAGGACTGGACTTCCTTAACTGGTCTCTGGAGAGAGCCTCTGAGCAGGGCCAGCAGTGGGATCTGTGGCCCAGGGCTCCACAGGGTACCAGCTGTGATCTCCTAGAATCTGTTTCCTTGAGTGGGGTAAACAAGCAGAAAGGGGTAAGGGAGGACTGGGGTGGGATCCAAGTGGTGGGCGCCTGGTCCATGCCAGGACTCTGGCATGTGTTTTTCCTGTAGGCAGGGGGGCCAGCTAAAGAGACAACTGCCTCACCAGCTCCCTCAGCAGCTGCCCAGCCACCTCCAGAGGCGCCGACCACGCCGCCCGCACCGCCTGTGACGCCTGCGCCACCCGCGCAAGTCATCCCCTATGTCAACCCACTCTACCTCTTCACCCTCATCCCAGCCCTGCTCCTATTGTCCCTGGTGTTCTGCTGCATCTGGTGGCTATGCCACAGGAGGGTAAGTGAGCCCTGCCTACCCAGCCTGTGTCCAGCCCTCACCAACGCCTGAGGGACCAAGCATGGGCCCGCTTCAGATCCTGCCTGTGGGCAGGTTCCCATCAGCTCCAACAAGCAAGGCACAGACTCTGTCCTCCTCTCCTGGGCACAGACAGTCGGGGCTTCTAGGGGACCACCTGCCTCATGCTTCCACCTTTGCGTAGAGGTGGCCTGTGGGTTGTCTGGCCCCTGAAAAGGAGAGACCCCAGATGCCCTGAGACCCACACTGACCTACAGCAGAAAGACTCGGGTAGATCAAAGCCCCAGAAGTCTCTGCTGTTGGGGGAAGAAGAGGGGTGTGCATGGGCACTGATGGCCCAAAGGGAGAAGGATGCTGGCCTGGAGAGGGCTAACCTCAGAGGCGGCCGTGCCTTTGAAAGCAGCATGGATCCCTGCCCATCTCTGGTACCTTAGTCACTCTTCGTCAGTCACACTAAGTCACCGGGATGTGCAGGATCCTATGCTGGGCACAGCGGGGCAGGAATGAAGTACCCGCCACCTTTGCCCGTAAGAGCTCATTGTCTAGTGTCTGGTCTGGTGTAGGCCCCTGGGGGGCATTGAAGGTAAATGTCACCTTCAGAGGGTGTGGCAGGTGCCCTGAAAATGAGGAGAGCAGAGACTGGCCCTTGGGAGGGAGGGGCGGGAGAGGGACTGGGCACCCGGCTTTGCAAGGGCACAGGACAGCGCTGGGTGAAGAAGAGGGAAAGCGGAGCTGAGGGAGGATAAGCAAAGCAGCCTAGCAGCCAGCGGGTCAGGTTTCTGCAGAGGTCAAGGAGTGAGGAAAGAGAGCATGGGGAGAGGGAGGTGGGCAGGCATCCCCGAGGGCTGGGAGGCAGGGAGGGCTGCAGAGGGTGGGAGAGGGGAGCTGGGAGGGGTGTGCTGTCAGGGCTGCTGATGAAAACTCCCATGTGCAGCCTCTGCCAGGGACCAGGGGCCTTAGTCTGTCTGTCTCCCACTTAACCATACATGGAGGTCTTGATTCCCCCTTGATAACTGAGAAGCTGAGGCCCAGAGAGGCGGAGCCTGTTGGTAAAGACCTACAGACCGCAGACACCAAGGTTGACACCCAAAACCCATTTTCTGCCTCCCACTGCTGTTGAGCAGCATCCCCTTCTATCTGCGCAGCCGAGCCAGAGCCCTCCACGTGCCTTTGAACCCGTGATTTTAGCCTCAGTGACTGTCCCTTGTGAGTACCAAGTAAGCAGGAAAAGATGGATGGAGGTGAAAAGCCATTCAGGAGGGGGTTGCGACACCCAGGCTGGGGTGTGGAACTTGAGGGAAGCCGATTCACGCTGCAAGGTCTTACCCCAGAACGCGTCAGTTCAGCAGAGAGAAGCTTTACGGGCACTAAGCTTGACGACTTCCATCTTGATCATTTCCATTGCAGACCGCCAAGGAGCCACCACCAGTGCTGAATCCAGAAAGGGTGAGTGATGTGCTTGGTCCTGATGCTGAGAGCATGCCCACTGTATGCAATGCCCTACACAGAGAAACCCCCAGAGGTATATGGGGAGATGTCCTCCCCCACCCCTCCAGCTCTCACATATCTGGGTAGAGAGAACTGGTAGAAAGAGAGGGCGGCAGAAGGAAGGCAGGGATGCTGATGAAGAAGCAGACTCACACAGTGTCACCCAGAGAACACCATTCCCCAGCCCCCAACGTGGTCTGATCCAGGGCCTTTAGCACTGGGTCAGCATGTGGGGCAGCCTGTCCCAGGAACAGCTATGATCCTTCCTGGAATCAATGGGCTTTTTGTCAGTTCCCGAAGGACTATTGGTAGGATGGTCCTTTCAGGACCCAGGTGAGTTTTTGGAAAAGGATCCTCAGGTTTCAGGGGCCTGGACCCCCTCCCTGAGCTCTGCAGCATGTTGGGCCTCCGTTTCCTTGTTCTTCATCCCTGGCTCATTTCAGGGTGAGGGCCTTGGTGGGGTTGGCCTCTGGGGTACTGAGGAAGGAGCAGGGAGTCTTGTCTGGCATCGAGCTGTGAGAGAGGTGAGTCAAGGTGAGCACAGGTGCCAAAGTCAGGTGGGGAGGCTGTGGCTGACCCACCAGAGTGGGGACCCAGACCAGGGCCCATAAGAGGCAGTGAGTGAGAGCAGGAGCACCGTGTCCCAAGATGGGGGGCCTGGGTCTGATGTCTAGTGGCCAACAGGGTCTCTTCAGGGCTGGCATAGCGCTGGCTGCAGTGGGGCCTGGGGGCTGCATCTGCCCGAGGCGGGTGAGTGCAGCCCTGTCCCCCACTGCTGCCGCTGCCCCCCTGACAGCTGCCATCACATGGCGCAGCCTGGCACCCAGCCTCTCCTGCAGGGGCACCTCTGGGAGCCAAGGGGACAGGATAGAGTTTGCTGATCTTCGGAGAGGCACCGTCTTTGTCAGCCAAATGGAGCTGGTGCGCTTTCACATGGAGGCCATTCTCTTCCTGTGCCGGGAGCTGCTCATCTGTCCTTGATTCTCCCACAGATATTTGCTGAGTGGCTGGTACTTGACAGGTGCCAGGGCAACAGATGCCACGTGTCTGCACCCAGGAGCTGCCAGACAAGAACATGGTGTTTTCTCTCCCTAGGAGCTGGAGGAGACATGCCAAATGCCGTGCCCCACAGTGATTGTCCCTTGTGGGTGCCAAGGAGGGGGAATGAAGCGAATGGAGGTGAGAAGGGCCCTCGGGAAGGAGTACTGTACTGACTCCACAGCTGGGGAGCAGGAGATGAGGACAGCTGGTTCATGCCCAAGTCTGGGTCCAGTAGGCATGGCTTGAGCAGAAACGAGCTGTGGGCACCGGACTATGATCACTTGCTGCTAGAGAAAAGCCAAAAGCGCCCCAAACCTAGGTGCTCAGGGGAAGCTGAAAGTACAANATGGCTTGAGCAGAAACGAGCTGTGGGCACCGGACTATGATCACTTGCTGCTAGAGAAAAGCCAAAAGCGCCCCAAACCTAGGTGCTCAGGGGAAGCTGAAAGTACAAGGGCTCACGTTCCCATCACCACCAGCGTCTCCCCCTTAGGATGGGCCCAAGCTCTGGATATTGTTGGAGCCCCCAAAGGGCAGTTCAGTGCTGTTTCAGGGAACTGGTGGGGGTGGAGCCCTGACAGGCAATTTCAAGTGAGAGGAGACACTGTCCCTCGAGAGGCAGCATCTAGGCCTGTAATGTCCTCACAGACACATCTGCTTTTCAGGGAAAGCTGGATAGCTTGTGCGAATTTGTCCAGCGCTGCAACCAGATGTCAGTAATGTGGTGTCCAACCAGAGACATGGTAAGCAGGGCACAGGGATGCTCCCCCTGGGCTAGGGTCTTGGTTTTGCCCTTCATCATTGCCCCCTGACACTGTGGGTCAGAGCACCCTGTCCTGTCTGGGTATCTGCCAGGAAGAAACCCTAACCCAAGAAGTGCAGGCCTGGAGCTCATGCGCCTCCAGACGCCTCTCCACACGGCACACATGCATTTCCTCTGTGTCCTCATCTCAAGGATGTCAGGACCTTTCTTCTCAAAACTATGACTAGAACTTCCAGTCTTAAGTAAAAAGGTCTGGAGAGGCCTGTTTGCCTCCCACCAATCGTCCCTCTCCACAACCCCCCCTCCCCTGGGGGACTGCTAGCTGCACCCCACCCATGAGATCTTCCTGATCTGGTCACTCAAGTACCAGCAGTGGTGGGACATGGTGACAGCCTCTCCACAATGTTGGCTGGCCAACACTGACTGCTTTTAGCGGGTAGCAAAGACGACCTCCTGTGTCATTGCCTGTGACAATGGGGAGAAGCCAAATNGAGAGCCTCCAGGGAATTTGACTTTTGAGGCCAGTGGGAGACTGAACAGACTTGCTTGTGAGTGTCCAGGAGTCTCTGGTGGAGGCCTTAGGCAAAACAACAGGGATGGAACACAGCCCTGCCCTTCAACAGAAAATCATATTAAAGATTTACTGATTATGGTCCCACCCATCAGAACAAGACCCAGTTTCCCCCATAGTCAGTCTCTCCCATCAGGACGCGTCCATAAACCTCTTATCCTTATTCATCAAAGGGGAGACAGAATGAAAACCACAATCACAAAAAACTAACCAAATTGATCACATGGACCACAGCCTTGTGTAACGCAATGAAGCTACGAGCCATGCCACGTGGGGCCACCCAAGACAGACAGGTCATGGTGAAGAGTTTTGAAAAAACATGGTCTGCTGGAGAAGGGAACAGCAAACCACTTCAGTGTTCTTGCCTTGAGAACCCCATGAACAGTATGAAAAGGCAAAAAGACAGGACACTGNGTGGGGCCACCCAAGACAGACAGGTCATGGTGAAGAGTTTTGAAAAAACATGGTCTGCTGGAGAAGGGAACAGCAAACCACTTCAGTGTTCTTGCCTTGAGAACCCCATGAACAGTATGAAAAGGCAAAAAGACAGGACACTGAAAGATGAACTCCCCAGTGCTGGTAGGTGCCCGACACGCTACTGGAGAAGAGCGGAGAAATAACTCCAGAAAGAAGCCAGAAAGACGGAGCCAAAGCAAACACAATCCACAGTCGTGGGTGTGACAGGTGAGGGAAGCAAGGTCCGATGCTGTAAAGAGCAATACTGCATAGGAACCTGAAACGTCAGGCCCATGAATCAAAGCAAATTGGAAGTGGTCAAACAAGAGATGGCAAGAGTGAACATCGACATTTTAGGAATCAATGAATTAAAATGGACTAGAATGGGTNGGGTGAGGGAAGCAAGGTCCGATGCTGTAAAGAGCAATACTGCATAGGAACCTGAAATGTCAGGCCCATGAATCAAGGCAAATTGGAAGTGGTCAAACAAGAGATGGCAAGAGTGAACATCGACATTTTAGGAATCAGTGAATTAAAATGGACTAGAATGGATGAGTTTAACTCAGATGACCATTATATCTACTACTGTAGGCAGGAATCCCTCAGAAGAAATGGAGTAGCCATCATGGTCAACAAAAGAGTCTAAAATGCGGTATTTCGGTGCAATCTCAGAACTGACAGAGTGAGCTCTTTTCACTCCCAAGACAAACCGTTCAATATCAGAGTAATCCAAGTGTATGTCCCAACCACTAATGCTGAAGAAGCTGAAGTTGAATGGTTCTCTGAGGACTTACAAGAACTTCTAGAAATAACACCCAAAAAAGATGTCATTTTCATTATAGGGACTGCAATGCAAAAGTAGGAAGTCAAGAGATACCTGGAGTAACAGGCAAGTTTGGCCTTGGAGTACAAAATGAAGGAGGACAAAGGCTAACAGAATTTTGCCAGGAGAACACACTGGTCATAGCAAACAGCCTCTTCCAACAACACAAGAGACGATTCTACAGATGAATATCACCAGATGGTCAATACCGAAATCAGATTGATCACATTCTTTGCAGTNAAAGGCTAACAGAATTTTGCCAGGAGAACACACTGGTCATAGCAAACAGCCTCTTCCAACAACACAAGAGACGATTCTACAGATGAGTATCACCAGATGGTCAATACCGAAATCAGATTGATTACATTCTTTGCAGTCGAAGATGGAGAAGCTCTATACAGTTAGCAAAAAGAAGACCAGGAGCTGACTGTGGCTCAGATCATGAACTCCTTATTGCCAAGTTCAGACTTAAATTGAAGAAAGTAGGGAAAACCACTAGACCATTCAGGTGTGACCTAAATCAAATCATTTCTGTTTATACAGTGGAAGTAAGAAATAGATTCAAAGGATTAGATCTGATAGACTGCCTGAAGAACTATCCACGGAGGTTCATGCCATTGTACAATAGGCCATGATCAAGACCATCCTCAAGAAAAAGAAATGCAAAAAGGCAAAATGGTTGTCTCAGGAAGCCTTACAAATAGCTGAAAAAAAGAGAAGCGAAAGGCAAAGGAGGAAAGGAAAGATACCCATCTGAATGCAGAGTTCCAGAGAATAGCAGGAGAGATAAGAAAGCCTTCCTCAGTGATCAATGCACAGAAAACAATGGAACGGAAAAGACTAGAGATCCCTTCAGGAAAATTAAAGATACCAAAGGAACGTTTCATGCAAAGACACACAATAAAGGAGAGAATCAGTATGGACCTAAGAGAAGCAGGAGATATTAAGAAGAGGTGTCNGCGAAAGACAAAGGAGGAAAGGAAAGATACCCATCTGAATGCAGAGTTCCAGAGAATAGCAAGGAGAGGTAAGAAAGCCTTCCTCAGCGATCAATGCACAGAAAACAATGGAACGGAAAAGACTAGAGATCTCTTCAGGAAAATTAAAGATACCAAAGGAACGTTTCATGCAAAGACACACAATAAAGGAGAGAATCAGTGTGGACCTAAGAGAAGCAGGAGATATTAAGAAGAGGTGTCAAGAATACACAGAAGAACTGTACAAAAAAGATCTTCATGACCTGGATAATCACGATGGTGTGATCACTCACCTAGAGCCAGACATCCTGGAGTCCAAAGTCAGGTAGGCCTTAGGAAGCATCACTACGAACAAAGCTAGTGGAAGTGATGGAATTCCAGCTGTGCTGTTTCAAGTCCTAAAAGATGATGCTGTGAAAGTGCTGCCCTCAATATGCCAGCAAATTTGCAAACTCAACAGTGGCCACAGGACTGGAAAAGGTCAGTTTTCATTCCAATCTCAAAGAAAAGCAATGCCAAAGAATGCTCAGACTACCGCACAATTGCACTCATCTTACACACTAGCAAAGTAATGCTCAAAATTCTTCAAGCAAGTCTTCAACAGTACATGAACTAAGAACTTCCATATGTTTAAGCTGGACTTAGAAAAGGCAGAGGAAACAGAGATCAAATTGCCAACATCTATTAGATCATAGAAAAAGCAAGAAAGTTCCAGAAAAACATCTACTTCTCCTTTATTGACTATGCCAAAGCCTTAGACTATGTGGATCACAACTAACTGTGGAAAATTCTCAAAGAGATAGGAATACCAGATCACCTTGCCTACCTCCTGAGAAATCTGTATGCAGGTCAAGAAGCACCAGTTAGAACTGGACATGGAACAACTGACTGGTACCAAATTGGGAAAGGAGTACGTCAAGGCTGAATATTGTCACCCTGCTTATTTAACTTCTATGCAGAGTACATCATGAGAAATGCTGGACTGGATGAAGCACAAGCTGGAATCAAGATTGCTGGGAGAGATATCAATAACTTCATATATGCAGATGACACCACCCTTACACCGAAAGCAAAGAGGAACTAAAGAGCCTCTTGATGAAAGTAAAAGAGGAGAATGGAAAAGCTGGCTTAAAACTCAACATTCAAAAAACTAAGATCATGGCATCTGGTCCCCTCACTTCATGGCAAATAGATGAGGAAGCAATGGAAACAATGAGAAACTTTATTTTCTTGGGCTCCAAAATCACTACAGATAGTGACTGCAGCCATGAAATTAAAAGACGCTTGTTCCTTGGAAGAAAAGCTATGACCAACCTAGACAGCATATTAAAAAGCAGAGATATTACTTTGCTTACAAAGGTCCACCTAGTCAAAGCTATGGTTTTTCCAGTAGTCATGTATGGATGAGAGAGTTGGACTATAAAGAAAGTTGAGTGCTGAAGAATTGATGCTTTTGAACTGTGGTGCTGGAGAAGACTCTTGAGAGTCCCTTGGAATGCAAGGAAATCCAGCCAGTCCATCCTAAAGGAGATCAGTCCTGAATATTCATTGGAATGACTGACTGATGATGAAGCTGAAACTCTGCTGCTTTGGCTACCTGATGCAAAGAATTGACTCATTGGAAAAGACTCTGAGGCTGGGAAAGATTGAAGGC
>SJYW01008717.1:202175-218635 GCA_006410735.1 Raphicerus campestris
CAGTTAGAACTGGACATGGAACAACTGACTGGTACCAAATTGGGAAAGGAGTACGTCAAGGCTGAATATTGTCACCCTGCTTATTTAACTTCTATGCAGAGTACATCATGAGAAATGCTGGACTGGATGAAGCACAAGCTGGAATCAAGATTGCTGGGAGAGATATCAATAACTTCATATATGCATATGACACCACCCTTACACAGAAAGCAAAGAGGAACTAAAGAGCCTCTTGATGAAAGTAAAAGAGGAGAATGGAAAAGCTGGCTTAAAACTCAACATTCAAAAAACTAAGATCATGGCATCTGGTCCCCTCACTTCATGGCAAATAGATGAGGAAGCAATGGAAACAATGAGAAACTTTATTTTCTTGGGCTCCAAAATCACTACAGATAGTGACTGCAGCCATGAAATTAAAAGACGCTTGTTCCTTGGAAGAAAAGCTATGACCAACCTAGACAGCATATTAAAAAGCAGAGATATTACTTTGCTTACAAAGGTCCACCTAGTCAAAGCTATGGTTTTTCCAGTAGTCATGTATGGATGAGAGAGTTGGACTATAAAGAAAGTTGAGTGCTGAAGAATTGATGCTTTTGAACTGTGGTGCTGGAGAAGACTCTTGAGAGTCCCTTGGAATGCAAGGAAATCCAGCCAGTCCATCCTAAAGGAGATCAGTCCTGAATATTCATTGGAATGACTGACTGATGATGAAGCTGAAACTCTGCTGCTTTGGCTACCTGATGCAAAGAATTGACTCATTGGAAAAGACCCTGAGGCTGGGAAAGATTGAAGGCGGGAAGAGAAGGGGACAACAGAGGATGAGATGGTTGGATGGCATCACCGACTTGATGGACATGAGTTTGAGCAAGCTCCAGGAGTTCATGATGAACAGGGAAGCCTGGTGTGCTGCAGTCCATGTGCTGTCAAAGAGTCAGACACGACTGAGCGACTGAACTGAAGAAAGAACGTAACATCCAACAAGAACTCTAGCTTGGCCTGGCTATATACTGAGCCCCTCCCCAACTCTGTACCAGCTTCTGCCAGCTCATTGCCACGAGTGTTCTTTACAGTGCCTGTCTGAGAAGTGGGAAGCGCAGGTCACTAAGATTTCACCCATAAGGACCCCACACTGAGTGCTCAGATGCTCATCCTGGGGAGCAACTAGCTGGACCCAGCTCCACCAGATGCCTAGCCAGGGCTCAGTCAGTAGGGCTCAGGGAGGTGTAGTGTCAGCCACCCTCTTCCTGCCTGAGTCTGTGACATCACGTGGCCATCCCCAGCCAGGTAGTCCGGGAGAAGAGGATCCCTCCTCAGGGCAGAGGCACACAGCCTGGGCCAGCAAGCTGCCCACGACTACCCAGGAGTGAGGAAAGACTATTCAGGAGGAAGAAATAGGCTCATGGGCTATGAGCACAAGAGGATGGGTGAGAAGTTCCAGAAGAGACATGAGAAGACGCAGGATGTAAGAGGCCCTCAGTGACGTGATGTCAGTGGGTGATTCTGAGACGGTTATGCTGAGCCCAGGGGACCCAGAAGAGCAGGTGGAGACCCTGGGGCTCTTGTCTCTGACTTGAGACGTACCTGGGCGAGCCCAAGGGGCAGCCGAGCCTCAGAATAACTGATATGAAAGGGGAAGAACAGAGGCCCAGGGAGGAGTCCCTAAGGATAGTTTCGTTGTGGAAAAGAGAAGGAAAAGAATGGCCAGGGGTGCTGGGCATCCCAGAAGCCAAGCCCAGCACTTCAGAAAGAAGGTGAAGTCTTGACTGCAGAAGCGAGTCAGGGTGGAGCCTGAGAAGAGGGCACAGTGCTGGCGGGAGCGGGTCTCAGAGGGCAGGCCTTCAGCAGCCTCACTGGGTCACTGAACTGTGGGCCCTCAGAGGGCAGGCCCTGTCGGACATTCTCTCTGCACCAAGTTCTGTGGCCTGTCTTTGTCCAAGAGTCCAGCATTCCTTTCTGAGCTTGGCCCAGGGCCACCACCCTGATGACCTAGCTTGGGTCATCCTCATAACTGACTTTGGCCAGAACCCCCTGGAGGGTATCCAGTCCCCAGACCCTGACCTTCATGAGGTGACGTGGGCACGGCCTCCATGAGCAGCTGCGGTCCTGAGAAAGCCTCACCAGGGAGGACACCGTGGTTTTGGCCCTGGGGGCTCCCAAGGAGGGTGCAGAGTCTGGGGCCCAGAGAAGGCCCTTTCTCAATCTGTGTGACCAGAGGTGGACCGCAAGCTTCCTCTCGCGATGGCATCTGGCAGCCCTGTGTGATGACCTACCCCCAGTTCTCACAGCAGTCCTGGGCAACAGCTGCTCGCCCCAGCCCAGCTATCTACCCAATCTTCTGTAACTTGGCCCACCTCCCACCCACCCCACCCTCTCCAGCCCACACTTCAGGAAGGAGCAGCTGGGGACTTGGTGTGAATAGAGAAACAAGCAGCTGAGCCAAGGTCAGGAACACACACAGAGGGGTCAGCTCTTACCTGTTACCCTTAAACAAAATTCATATTTTATGGCAAGACACGGAAAATTTAAACANAAGGAGCAGCTGGGGACTTGGTGTGAGTAGAGAAACAAGCAGCTGAGCCAAGGTCAGGAACACACACAGAGGGGTCAGCTCTTACCTGTTACCCTTAAACAAAATTCATATTTTATGGCAAGACACGGAAAATTTAAACATAAAATTATTCTCTGCACTTTGGTCTCCTCTCTCCCCCAACCATGCATTGTATTAATAAGCTTGCATTATGCATCGACGGAACCTCCCGGTCCACAGAAACAATTACTCAACCATGAAAGGCAACATTCTCCTAGCACCAGCCAGACAACTTTTTAACAGATGACATTCTTTCTTGATCTTGTAAGGGGTCACAAGGCACTTAGATCTGGATTGTGTAAAGTGTTCATAGCGCGTCATTTAATGTACAGCCTTCTGCCCAAAAAAACCTTGTCTAACTGTCCTTGGTTTCTAATGGGTAGAACAGCTCTCAGAGCTTTCTGAGATGCGCCTCCCTGGTCACAATCTTCAAATTTGGCTCAAATAGAATTTTCCATTTCTTTCTTAGATCGGATGATTCATTTTCCATCAACACTATGGAAGATTTCACTGAACGCGAGTCACACCACAGTGGGATTCCTTTTCTCTGGGGCTGTAGGAGCAGTGGGGGTTCTGGAAGCCCTGGGGAACCTCCCTAGGATGGAGGGGCTACTGAGTAGTCACTGAGGCAAAATCTTTACCTTTAGGAAGGNTCAGTGGGTTGCCTAACATGATTCCCATTAGTGAACACTCTAGAGTTGAGAAAACGCAGAGCAGTTATCACACTGCTGTAACTTCAAGAGAAACAGCTCTTTTAGCTGTTAATGTCAACTGAGGCCTTGACAGTCTCATTAATGAAAGTCAAGTCATGAGAAATATATCCTTACGTCTTCACGGGCTGCTAGTCAAGTCTCTAGTTATTCTACAAATGCCTATTGTTCACTATACTTTTCAAGAAACACATGGCTTATGAGATGTTAAAAAGACATTTTCCCTTTCAGAAGTTTCAGAATGCAGCAATAGGTGGCCAGGGTGAGGAGTGGGGGGTGCGTGGTGGCAGTAGGAACAGCCTGAAGGGGAAAACAAGGAAAGATAGGTGGCAGCGTGGGGGGCAGTGGCATAGGAACCGGTACAAGCATGTGCCAGACTCCCCCCAAGCCACACAGCTCCTGGTAACAAGAGGTCCTGATGGGGGAGACTCCAAGCCAGGTCAGTGTCCTTCTAACCAAACTCCCTTCTAAATCTCGTGTCCCTCCTGTCCTCAGGAAGACACAAGTGGTGATTACAAGAATGCCCTGCTGAACCTGGTGGGCAGCGACCTCTGAAGCCTCAGAAGGACGAGAGCAACGGCTAAGAAGGCGGTGTCAGCGGCGTCACTGGGCCCTGCTTGCTCAGCCTTGGCCACGGATGGGGTGGGGGTGGGGGAAGCCACAGCACGCCTTTCAATCTTCTATCTCCCAGCTTCTAGCACTTTCCACCTGGTTTCTCTGGTCCAGAAAGAAGGATCAGCCTGGGACTCGTACCTCTCCTGTCNCGCAAGCGTCCATCCCTTCCCAGGGAGCATCACACTTGCGTTCATTGCTGGGTGGTACGCACAGGGATCAGCAAGGAGGCTGGTGTGCCTAGTGGAGGCCCTGTTCACCCAGAAAGTTAGCTTTGCCTTTGTGCTACAGTTACCCCTTTGAAAATGACACACCAAATCCTTGCAGAAGGAACCATAGCTGAGGAGTCAACGAGAGTAGATAGTTTAGTAGGAACTGAGGAGTAGCATTCAAATACAGATTTAAGTAATCCTGGCAGCCACATTTGAAGGAGATAAATCATATGAGCTTCAGTGGGTTGCCTAACATGATTCCCATTAGTGAACACTCTAGAGTTGAGAAAACGCAGAGCAGTTATCACACTGCTGTAACTTCAAGAGAAACAGCTCTTTTAGCTGTTAATGTCAACTGAGGCCTTGACAGTTTCATTAATGAAAGTCAAGTCATGAGAAATATATCCTTACATCTTCACGGGCTGCTAGTCAAGTCTCTAGTTCTAGTTATTCTACAAATGCCTATTGTTCACTATACTTTTCAAGAAACACATGGCTTATGAGATGTTAAAAAAACATTTTCCCTTTCAGAAGTTTCAGAATGCAGCAATAGGTGGCCAGGGTGAGGAGTGGGGGGTGCATGGTGGCAGTAGGAACAGCCTGAAGGGGAAAACAAGGAAAGATAGGTGGCAGCGTGGGGGGCAGTGGCATAGGAACCGGTACAAGCATGTGCCAGACTCCCCCCAAGCCGCACAGCTCCTGGTAACAAGAGGTCCTGATGGGGGAGACTCCAAGCCAGGTCAGTGTCCTTCTAACCAAACTCCCTTCTAAATCTCGTGTCCCTCCTGTCCTCAGGAAGACACAAGTGGTGACTACAAGAATGCCCTGCTGAACCTGGTGGGCAGCGACCTCTAAAGCCTCAGAAGGACGAGAGCAACGGCTAAGAAGGCGGTGTCAGCGGCGTCACTGGGCCCTGCTTGCTCAGCCTTGGCCACGGATGGGGGTGGGGGTGGGGGAAGCCACAGCACGCCTTTCAGTCTTCTATCTCCCAGCTTCTAGCACTTTCCACCCGGTTTCTCTGGTCCAGAAAGAAGGATCAGCCTGGGACTCGTACCTCTCCTGTCCTTCCAAGTCAATTCCAGGTGTGAACACATTGCCAACCTTAGGATATACTGTGCCTGGTCTAACAAATACCTTGATGTGAAGGAGTCTGCAAGAGCTCGTAATTGTTTCTTCCTCCCTGCACAAGCGCTTCCCAAGCCTGCCTGATCAGAGCCCGCTAGGTACAGCTTACATAAAGACTCAGCCGCACCCCCATCTACTAATCTAGATCTGCAGAGAAAGGACCAGAGAATATGGAATTTGAATAAGTGTCTCAGCTGACATGCTTCTCTTTCAGACAACCAGAGAAGGCTGTGAGAACCTATTTGTTTCAGAGCACGTACTCATGGGCAGCTGAGAAAGGAACACACATATCCCGGCCACCTGGGCTGTCTAACACTCATCCACCAGCCTCATCTAAAGACACTAGGCTAGAAGAGAAATTCTCCCATCATCCTCCCAGCAGAGCAAGCTGAAAACTAATGTCCTAACAAGGACACTGTGTTCTAAGAGGCTTGGGCTTCCCTAACTCTTGACAAAATCAGGCCCTCCTTCCTTTCATGACAGAGCATGAAGAATCCTTAATGCTAACCAGTGGCAATGGCAACTGATTATAGGAGAAGAGATGCCTGTGTTGAGCTTTTCAGAATAATAAAGATTTTTACAGTGGAATATATGTGTCTTTGGACTTTTAGCAGTGAACAAAGTAGGACCACTTGAATTAGCCAAATTCTACCCCATTGAGCCTACTCTCCTGATTATGCCATCTAGGGCCACAAAGCTTATCTTTTTCCATTAACACCATTTCTGATCTCTGAATACAGCCCACATATTCTGCCAAGATTTCTTCTGTCAAAGCCAAATGTCGCTGATCCGTTCAACTATCCCTCCTAAGGCCCAGTTTGCAGCCAAGTCCTCTGAACATGCTCTAGCTTGCAAACTCCCTTTTAGAGTACAATCCCAAGAAACTGGGTTTATTTATTGGTTGGTTGGTTGGTGTTTTTTTTCAGGGATAGACAATAAGATTATATGTGTCCATGTCAGGTCCAGGTTCATGCCGCCCTGGTGGGGTTTCAATCCCTTTACAAGCAGAATGTCTGCCAGGGATCCATAGGGCAGGACAGGCTTTCCTCCTGCAGGTCATCACATCACAATACTGCTTTGTTGAAGGGCAGGTCATTATGCAGCTTTGGGAAGGAAATTCCTTGGAGTGAAGAGTGAGGCAAATCAGTGGGGCTTTTAAGTTCACATAGAGGAGAGGTGGATTCTGGCTGTGCATTGCACCGGCTCTATGATTCTGACCATCGCTTCACATGTACAAGTGCGTGTGAGAGACAGAAATTCCTTAGCTTTTCCTGCACAGGTGGAGACTCAGTTGTAATCACTGCTTTCAAGTCACCCCAAAGCGAGTGGTAGAAAACCATCATTTTATGATGCTCCTGGGTTCTATAGGCCAGGAATTCAACTGGAGCACAGTATGGGTAACTTGTCTCTGCTTCAGCAAGACTGAGAACAGTGTTGGGAAGACCCAAAAGTCCAGAGAGCACTAGGGCAGGTACTGGAATCATCTGGAGACTTCTTTACTCACAAGTTGGGCGCCGATGAGATGGCTGGAAGACTGGGATCCTACCTGCAGCTTCACCAGGATGGGGCTCCAGTGGGAGCACTTCCACGGTGGCTCAGGGCTGTATCACCTTCTGAGACATAACCTCACACAGATCACTTCCATGGTGTCCTGCTGGTCAAAGTCATCATGAGCCAGCCCATCTTCAAAGTAAGGAAACACAGTCCCCATCTGTCAATGGGCAAATATCAAAGAATTTGGTGGCCAGTTTCTTAAACCCTGAACAGGTGGCTTAAATATTGCACAACTCATGTAGTCCTTTGTGCATGGCTGCTGTCTATAGGGCTGGATCGGGGTCTAAGGGGCCCCCGAAAGGTCAGGACTCAATCCCTATTGCTGGGTTTCGGGGCTATCTGTCAGTTCCCAGGCAAGGCTCTGGGTGGTGATGATTCTTGTTTTCTATTTTTGGCTCAAGCCCTCCCCTGGACTTTCTTCCAGTGCTGAGTCACTCAGTCACTTTCGGCCAAAGCCCTTTAGAAAGGACGCAGGATCCCTCCACCCTGCAATCCGTTGGAATGCTTGATCTCTGGGTAGAGGAGTCCCTTGGGGCCCACCCCAAAACCAGCCTGACATGTCCAAACAGAAGCTTCAAGAAAGGCTGCAGTCAAGAAGACGGCCTAGGAAACACGGTGGTGCCCAACCATGTGCCCAGCAAGGCCATCTGTTTAACAGAACTATGCGGTTCACCCATCACTCCCGATGGAGTAGAATGGAGGACTCCGAGTCCCCACAGGGAGGAAGCAGCAGGTCTCTTCAGACTAGAGGGACGCTCTCTCCTCCTGGGGTCACAGAGCAGCGAGGGGTCATGCGGCCTCCCTGTGATGTGGCTCCTATGTAGCTGAGGGCATTCCCCAGAGAAGGGACCAGCTGACTCTCGTGGCTCCTGGGGCAGAGGGCAACTGCTGGTAAAGGGACCTGGCCAGGACGCTGGTAGTGTCCTCTATATCTCCAAATCATTTTGCTGGACAACAGCAAATACTTTTGATAAAATACTGCTGAATACTAAAATACTTCTTTTTGAGTACTTCTGATAAAACAGACACATTCCTAAGGTATTATTGCAACAGCTCTTCAGCATAGTTTTGTTTTGTTTTGTAATGCCTCTATGTTCTTCAAGATAATTGAGAGTCTGATCAGTTTGATTTCAGTAAAGCAGGAAATGGCAGGGTGTGCGCCCTGCTCGTGGCTCTGTAACGAAAAGCGTTGCTTCGTTTTCTAACTCTCTGCAGCACATTACGAGGGGCCATAGGCGGCTCCGTGTACAGACTCCACCTGCCAAGGCAGCAGGTGCAGGAGATGCACGTTTGAGTCCTGGGTCAGGAAGATCCCCTGGAGGAGGGCATGGCAACCCACGCCAGCACCCTTGCCGGGAAAATCCCATGGACAGGGAAGCCTGGCGGGATGCATTGCATGGGGTCGCGAGGAGTCAGACATGGCTTGGAGCCTGAGCAGCACAGCGCACTCTCTATGCACATGAACTTTCTCGTTGGCCACAGGCCCAGGGCCTCTCAGCCTCTGNTGAGTCACTCAGTCACTTTCGGCCAAAGCCCTTTAGAAAGGACGCAGGATCCCTCCACCCTGCAATCCGTTGGAATGCTTGTTCTCTGGGTAGAGGAGTCCCTTGGGGCCCACCCCAAAACCAGCCTGACATGTCCAAACAGAAGCTTCAAGAAAGGCTGCAGTCAAGAAGACGGCCTAGGAAACACGGTGGTGCCCAACCATGTGCCCAGCAAGGCCATCTGTTTAACAGAACTGTGCGGTTCACCCATCACTCCCGATGGAGTAGAATGGAGGACTCCGAGTCCCCACAGGGAGGAAGCAGCAGGTCTCTTCAGACTAGAGGGACGCTCTCTCCTCCTGGGGTCACAGAGCAGCGAGGGGTCATGCGGCCTCCCTGTGATGTGGCTCCTATGTAGCTGAGGGCATTCCCCAGAGAAGGGACCAGCTGACTCTCGTGGCTCCTGGGGCAGAGGGCAACTGCTGGTAAAGGGACCTGGCCAGGACGCTGGTAGTGTCCTCTATATCTCCAAATCATTTTGCTGGACAACAGCAAATACTTTTGATAAAATACTGCTGAATACTAAAATACTTCTTTTTGAGTACTTCTGATAAAACAGACACATTCCTAAGGTATTATTGCAACAGCTCTTNTTCAGATTCCCCTAACCAAGGGGGACAGAACGTCCTCCTCGGTGTTGAATGGTCTCTGTCCTCTTTTACTGAAGGCTGCTTGTGTACCACTTGCAATTCAGAACAGGGCCTCTTTGGTGGAACCATCTCTGTACCCAAGGCAAAGTTTAGAGGCCCGTCTGTGTTTATACAAAAATGATCATTATAAAGTAAGCATCTAATGCTTCAAATTTTGATGTCATTTAGTGACCTCAACTACCCTGTGAGACAGGTATTTACTTCTTTTTACAGATGAAGGTACTGTGGCTCAGAGCACAGAGCTGACTAGCCCACTGCCCCCCAGCAGTTAAGCGTCAGTAGACTTTGTCCAAAGCCCCTGTGCTTGGCCAGTGTGGCACACTGATGCCTGCGCCAGCCCCAGCCAGGGCACTGTTCATTGATGGGAACACTGGCCACTCACCAGCCCTGCCAGCCTGAGAGCAACCTGAGGGCTGGAGCTATTTATCTCATGCTAAAGCCCCTTCCAGACTTTAGAATGGTTCAGTGGGAACACAGCAAATATGTGCCTATGTGCCCCCCTCACACTCCAGCAGACAGCGAGGACAATTAGCATATTCAATTGCTAATTGAATATGGCATTCTTTCCCCCTTTGTACCCAATTAGGACTCAGAATCTTTCTAGACCCAGTTTTTAGAGCAGCCACCACCAACCTATTGGACCTGAGAGGCAAGTTGAAAGACATTTGCTGTTCCTTATCTAAATATTAATAGTTCATAAAATGACAAGGCTGAGCCCTTTGGACAAATGTAGTCAGTCCACCAGATATTTCCAGGAGGGACAAATCTTAACAGTCATAAAAATTGGGAAGTGAATATGAATATCAGAAAAATTCAGAAACTTTTGCTCTTACGGCCTGATGAAAAGCCATGGAGCCCTTATCTAATCACACATTTGCATTTTTGTGTGAAGAAAGTGGATTACACCTTTTTGGCATCTGCTTTCTACATTATTAAAATCCTAATGTCTGATTTTCTAACAGTTTCTCCAGAATTGTCCTGTGTGCCCAGTCCCAGGGACCAAGAAAAGCCTGTCCGCATGTGCTTTGACTCCAACCCCTGTGACTGCTAGGAGCATCAGGAGAGCAGCCCAGCCCCCAGTGGGAAGGTCAGAAGTTTGTCCTGCAGACCTCAGGGAGCCCTCAGCCAGGCAAGACGGATGGTCCGGGGTTGTGGAAATCAGAGTAAGAGATGAGAAATGATGCAGCCCGTAGCCCTAATTGGATTCTAGATTTCCGTGGGGTGTGCTATCATTGCTCACAAATGCGGCCCAGTGGCAGAATTGAGTTATCAACCGAGCAGATTCCTGAGCCTCGGATCATCCTGTCCTCCAGAACATGATTAAAGACTGAGCAGGGCCCCAGAGAGAGCTCTACAGATGTGGGCTCGGAGGACTGCCGTCTTCTGTTAAAACACAGGAAAAAAGAGGTCAGCAAATTTTGTCTTAGGCCTGGCTACATTTTTCGCTGGCTCCAAGAGTTTGAGAAGTGAGGGGTGGGTAGGTGTATGGGGGTGTGTCTGTGTACACACATGTATGCATGCTGGATCGTATAATTAGCATGAATAGGTGAGAGCTGGCTTCCTCTAGACCTCCCCCACCCTGAGTGTACAAGGAGTGCTGTTTGAGGATGAGGAAGTAGGAAGAGACACGTCCCCACACCTCAGCATTCACATAGGTAATTAGCAAAATTCAGTAGAGTACCAACACGATGCAAGGCTCCAAACTCAGACATCGTGTCCCCAGTCAGGTGATGGAAGAGGAGGGGAACATCACTCCATGAAGGCTTACCATGTGCCAAGTGTGTGCTGACTTTACATCATGCCATTAGCATGATATAGCCAACATAAGTAGGCTATGATTACTCCACACACATATATCCCTCATTCCCACCTTCCATGGAATTACACCATTAGTGATGCATTCTTCTGGGTCCATGCAAGTTGCCCAGAAGGGAATATAACCACATCAGTGGAGAGAGTACAGAGGGATCCCTTAGGAGACAACTCCAGGTCAGCTGTGTGATTGTAGACAAATAACTCTCCTCTTTGGACACGTTTTTCCTTCATAAAATAAGGGGTGGCGGTCTCCAAGTTCTTTAAAATCTGACTTCTCAGTTATTATTTTGCAAAGGGCAGGTCTTAACTCCCGAGCCCACCAGGACAGAGCCAGGAAAAACCTGCAGAGTTGGAACAGGACAGGATGCAGGACTCTGAGTTATTCCTTTGAAGGCTGAACACAGAAGGCTCAGGTTCTGGCCTGCATGGAGCCCCTTTTCCTTGTCCTCTGGGGCCACACACCTAAAGTGCTATAGTCTCTGCTCAGCTCAGACCCTGCTCCCAGTAGGTTGGCGTAACGAGCAGGACAAAGTGGAGAGCAACAGCCCACTAACTCTGCCATTCCCAGCGGCGACCTTGGGGTAACTTTCTCCCCTTCACTGTTTCACAGAAACCATTGTTTATTTCCCTTCCTAAAGTCTAACCCACCCCAAAAGCATTACTTTCTGTCCCTTCTCCTTCAGGGAAGTTACTATATCTTGTACCCACTGTCTGTTAATTAGAGGGAAGGGTATCTGTCTCCTCCCCTGGAATATGAGCCTCATAAGAGAGGAATTTACTTCATCCATGTTTAATCTCTGATGCCTACAAGATTGCCCAGTGTGTATTTCCAATATTAGCAATAATAAAACCACAATAACAATAGTACCCCTATGCTTGGACCTTACTTTCAGAAGAGGAAAAATCCCTGGCTTGGACTCACATTCTAGGGCACCCAGACCATGGGCACCCTGTGACCTTGCTCTCCTGTGCCAGCCTGGCCTCTCCCCTAGGTCCTGTGCTGGCAGACTGGGCATGTTCCCAGCCAGGGTGCAGCCCTCCTGGGCATGGCCCTTCCAAGCCCAGACCGGGTCAGTCCAGAACCAAGCAGGCAGAAGTGCCCATACGTCCCCTGCTGCCCTGCTGGGTCTCAGGAAGCACTCACTGACAGTGCCCAGTCTCGTCAGCTCCCACAGTGAGAGGCTGGGCGGGTCTCAGGTGGCCTCACTTTCACAGCTCAGGCTCACTCACCCCCATTAGCATGGAGACCACACGTCAGGCCAACCTGGAGGGAAAAGGCTTTCACAGTTTCGTAGGGGTTGCAACAGCGCAGATAGAAGCTCGGGAACGGCTTCAATCTAAGAAAATGTGTGTGATCCTCTTCTCCGTAACTCAAGTGCTGATCTCCCCTCCCTTTGCCAATAAGACAAAGACAGCTCCAGCCACAAGCTCCCCACTGCCCCATTCTTTCTGCACAGTTATTTTCCTAACAGCCTCCAAGTCAGAGTGAGGAGAGTGCCCAGAAACGCCCTACTTTAAGCCAAATTAATCGCCCATATTTGAGGAGTTAAATAAGGGGAAGCAACCAACAAACCAGAGCCTCAAAGCCATGCTGGTCCTAAAGGTTCAAAAGGGTAAAAGACTTTAGGGCCTTCGAGGATCAGAGTGGGCGAGTAACTTGAATAAAGTCACAGCCAGAAGGCAACAAAGCCAGGATTTCACCCCCTGATACCCCACAGGCTGTAGCCTGCTGTAACCCACTCACTGTGAGTTCTATGGGATTGGTCCTGGTGTTGGTGTGTTGAGCAAACCGATCACTGTGGCACGATGCCCTGCCATCAGAGTAGTGGATACCCAGCTGACCCTCCCTCAGCGAGCCTGGTCCCCACCACCCTCCTGAGAATGCTGCCCATGGCTGTTTCATTTATTCCGAGCCAAGGATGTAGGCCCTTTGAGTTTTTTCAGAGCCTGTAAAAATGTTTGAGACATAGAAACCATTGGGAGCTCCAAAATTCTCAAAAGTTATAAAAAAACATCTTTTGATGAAATATGTAAGCATTTTAATCACATGTCTACAACTAGTTAAATGCCTACAATATGTAACATCATGTCAGCTATGAACTTGTCATTTTATAGTAGTTATATATGACTCGTGTGGTTATATATAAACTGCATTTGATGGTGGCGGATGGTAGCTTTATTGTTTGACATGGGGTGGGTGGAGCCCCTAAGAGATGGAGTATATTGGGCAGAGACTTTCTTAAAATGGCCCCAACCCCCTCCCTTACTCAGCTTAGCCATCAGGAAGTGGTCCCCTCCAAGGGGGACACGCCTCCTTTCCTGGGACATTCTTTGGCACCAGAGGTGGTTTAGTCAGACTGCTTCAGGAGTCAGTGAAAGAGGCTTGTGGTCACCCCACAGGGATGCGCTGCCTCCTCCCAGCACTCAGCTTTAGACCATGGTGCAGATCTAAAAATGGCAAGAGCCACGAATAGGGCACCTCTCTGTGCCAGGCCCGGAACCAGAGCCCTCGCACGTGCCGTCACAGCAGAGCTGCGAGCTGCTGAGAGGACACCGTGGCTTGCTGTGATCACTCACTCATCAGGCCCCATGGTGGGAGGGTGAGTAATGCTAACTCTCAAGGCATAGATCTGCCCCAAAGTCCAGGATCCACCACTGCATGCCTCTTAAAAGCCCTTTGACTTTTCTGTTCCTTTATTCCTTCATCTCCTGTTCTTCTGAAGGCAGCCTGAAATTTNGGTGAGTAATGCTAACTCTCAAGGCATAGATCTGCCCCAAAGTCCAGGATCCACCACTGCATGCCTCTTAAAAGCCCTTTGACTTTTCTGTTCCTTTATTCCTTCATCTCCTGTTCTTCTGAAGGCAGCCTGAAATTTAATCTTGTAAATTTAAGATGAATAAAGCCCATAAGGCAGAAGCAGAAAGAAGGGAGAGCCAGGAATGAATGAAGGAGTCCAGTACATTTCTGGAAGCCAGAGGTTCATAGAAATGAGGAGAGAAGGAATAGAGGAGCGGTCTCTGCAGTGTCAGGAGTATTTGAGGATTCCAGGAGAGGTGGGAGAGTTTCTCTTCACACACTCAACAGGCGTGGCAGGCTGCAAACAGGAACTGTTTCGACATTCCGTTCAAAATGGCAAAATGCTGAAACTATAGACTTTATAAGACTTACATGTGTGTTGTGTTGTAATGCCCAGAGCAAGAACTATACAAGGAATATATTCTTAAACTTAATGCATAAGCCAATATTGAATCCTAAAAAGTGTTCAAGTAACTCATAAGAAGGGAAGATAAGAGGAATAAGAACCACATAAAACAAATGATAAAATGGTAGATTCACCTCAAACATCTTGATAATCACCTTGAATTACATGGTCTAAATGCGTCAAGATGACAGAAATAAGCAAAATGGATTTAAAATGAAAAACAACAATCCAACAATAAAATTTTCACAATAAAATTCTCACTTCAGAAGCTGCTGTGCACAGAGAGCCCAGTCTGGTGCTCTGGCGGGATGAATGAGGGGAAGGGAGGGAGGATACAGAGAGAGAGGATGGNGGTTGGATGGCATCATTGATGCAAAGGACCCAGACTTGGGCAGACTCTGGGAGTTGGTGAGGGACAGGTTAAGCCTGGCGTGCTGCAGTCCACGGGGTCATGAAGAGTTGGACACAGCTTGGCAACTGAACAAGAACAATCATAACGACGGCTTCCAGGAGTCAAAAGGGAAGTCTTTCCTCTTCAGAAACCACTCACCTATGGACAAGTGTTCCCTGTGTGGGCAAGAACTCAGACACCGACATCTCCTCCTCGTAGGGCAGCTATGTGGGGCCATGGATTGAGGTCTTACTGGTGAGCCTTTTAAACAACTTCCCAGAGCTCCTAGGCCTTAGCTCAAGCCCGTGTAGAACAGAGAGCAGCTGATGGGGCAGTGGAAATAGTGACCAGATCCTGTGCCAGACAAAAGTACTTTCTCTTACGCCCACCTCATAAAGTGTGATCATCCCATATCACAGGTGAGAAAGCTGAGGTTGGGGGAACTGGAGTGTCTTGTCCCCTTCATCCAAATTATAGATAGTGGGGTTGGGGTTTGAACCCAGAGTCCAAGCTCTGTCTCCAGCGTCCAAATACCCCTGAGAGGGGGTAAGTAGACATTCTTAGTTAAGCAACACAGCAAGAGCTGGCTGTCAGACCTTTTGCTGACAGGAAGGAAACAGCAACCCCTGGTGGCAGCTGAGCCGTGCAAAGAGCACAGCAAGAATCTCTAAAGCTCCCTGAGAACACAGAGCCCAAGAGCAAGGGATCTGGAGCTGCACTTCCCAACCCGCTGCTACAGGAGGCCGGGACCCCAGTCTGGAGATCCTACCAGTGGGCAGACTGCATCCCACAGTATCTGGGGGCCAAGCATCTCGGAACAAGTGATGAAGCTTGAATGGAACCTGGGGTTGAGAGGGTAGTTACGTCTCAGTGCTAACTGCCTGAATCATGATGGTTGTGTTTTGGGAGAGTAGGAGAAGGTCCTTTTCTGTAAGTAATAGACAGTAAAATTAGTATTTGGAAAAGAGGGGCTTCTTGTTGGCAGCTTACTCAGATGGTTTAGAAAAAATACTGTCTATCCTCACTTGTAGTTTTTCATAAGCCCAAATTTGTTTGCATTTATATATGTGTAAACCTTTGAAGAAGGCTGAGCGTAGAAGAATTGATGCTTTTGAACTGTGGTGTTGGAGAAGACTCTTGAGAGTCCCTTGGACTGCAAGGAGATCCAGCCAGTTCATTCTGAAGGAGATCAGCCCTGGGATTTCTTTGGAAGGAATGATGCTAAAGCTGAAACTCCAGTACTTTGGCCACCTCATGCGAAGAGTTGACTCACTGGAAAAGACTCTGATGCTGGGAGGGACTGGGGGCAGGAGGAGAGGGGAAGACAGAGGATGAGATGGCTAGATGGCATCACGGACTCGATGGACGTGAGTCTGAGTGAACTCCGAGAGACGGTGATGGACAGGGAGGCCTGGCGTGCTGCGATTCATGGGGTTGCAAAGAGTCGGACACGCCTGAGCGACTGAACTGAACTGATCTGAACTGAACCCTTTGATATTTTTAAATATATATATATATTTTTAAATATCAAGGTTTTTTTTAACCTTATGGAATAAAACAGAAATAGGAACTGGAAAGAGGAACATCGAGAAACAGAATTGTTGGGCCAGAAAGAATGTTAACATCAGTTATGTGAGTAATAGGAATATAGACCATTTGTTTCCTTCTCTCTATTAAAGAAAAATTCATAATTATAATTTTATTTTTAAAAAGAATAAAAGAAGGAGGGGGGTTCAGGATGGGGAACATGTGTATACCTGTGGCAGATTCATGTTGATGTATGGCAAAACCAATACAATATTGTAAAGTAATTAACCTCCAATTAAAATAAATAAATTTATATTTAAAAAATAAAAAGAATAAAAGAAATTAAATGATATCTCATAGCACAGAGTATAAAGCTTGATAACAATCATTCTAGCCTGTTTCATCATCTGTAAAATGGAGCCAAGACTGGTTTAGGTTCATGACAAGGTGGTGAGGATGCAAAGGATTAAAGAATAAACCTTTGAAAACTTCAAAAGTCCTTCAAAGACACCTGGAAGGGAGACATGAGG
>SJYW01008717.1:227217-250835 GCA_006410735.1 Raphicerus campestris
TGTGTGTGTGTGTGTGTGTTTCCCACAGATGTGTGCTAGGTCTTGTTTGAAAGCCCATCTTGGATTTAGGGTTCTTACTGAACTGGCATGGAGGTGGTGAAGGCTGGGAGGGTGAAGAGAGGATGGTCTGGATGTGCCAGTCATTAGCCTTATATATATGTGTGTGCTCAGTGGCGAACAACTCCACAACCCCATGGTCTGGAGCCCACCAGATTCCTTTGTATCCATGGAATTTTCCAGGCAAGATTACTGGAGTGGGTTGCCATTTCCTATTCCAGGGTATCTTCCCGACTCAGGAATCGAAACCAAGTTTCTTGCATCTCTTGCACGGCAGATTTTTTACCAACTGTGCCACCCAGATGTACAGGCTGGTGAGCCAACAGGAATAAAAGCCCAGGCAAGTGAGGAGGGCTATACTGGGAGCACAAGGCTCGCTTT
The DNA here is from genome assembly GCA_006410735.1 of Raphicerus campestris. Lineage (NCBI taxonomy): Eukaryota > Metazoa > Chordata > Mammalia > Artiodactyla > Bovidae > Raphicerus > Raphicerus campestris. Next base: position 227,656 of record SJYW01008717.1, read on the forward strand.
ATGGCAGAAGTTGCCCAGGGAAGGCTAGGGTGGAGCTCCTGGTCAGCCAGGAGCAGGCCAGGCAGTGGTCAGAAAGACCAAAAGGTCAGACCTGGGACACTGTCCTGGCCCCTGGGTGTCTCTCTCTGACTTCCCATCTGTTACAAGCTGAATTGTGTTCCCCTCAAATTCATTTGTGAACTTTTAACCCTCAGGACCTCAGGATATGACTTTATTTGAAGATGGAGTCTTTATAAAGAAAATCAAGTTAAAGCGAGGTCATTAGGATGGACCCTAATCCAATGTGACTCGTGTCCTTACCAAAAGGGGAAATTTGGACACAGAGACAGACGTGCACAGAAGGAAGATGACATGAGGACACAGGAAAGAGACAGCCATCTATCACTAGCCAAGTAGAGAAGCCTGGAACAGATCCTTCCCAGAATGAACCAACCCAGCCAATACCTTAGTCTTGGACCCTGACCTGCAAAACCATAAGACGATGCACGTCTGTTGTTTAAGTCTGGGGTGCTTGGTTGCAGCGGCCCCAGGAAATGAACGCATCATCTCAGTGTCTGCGCTTTCTGCTCCTCTCTCCTTGTCCCTCTTTTGCAGGGCGACCAACATCTCTGCTTCTCCTGAGCCTGCGGGGTTCCCCAGGATATGGATATAGAGGCTAAAAGCAGGAAAACCGGGACAGCACGGTCATCCCACATCTTCCACCTTCCTCAGTCTGTCTGTGTCTCCGTCTTTCTCTCCCCATCTCTCTCAGGCCCTCCATATTCTGCTAATGCCTTTCATAAATGTCTGTTCTACACACAGCATCTGGTCTGTGTGTGGCTTGCGATGATCAGTCAGGGAGGTGGTAACTGGAAGGTGCAAGCTGACCAAAGGCAGAGGTCTTCATGTCTTGGTGACCACAGAGCTGCTCAGAGAAGGTAGCACCCAGGGGGTGGCTCCCACTCTAATGCCTGGGCAGCCAGGCCAGGCAGCAGGTGAGGGCCCAGCACAGTTACTTTCTTTAAAACTTTCCGCCAATATCCCAGCTCTGCAGGTTGCAACCCACTTGCTCAGTTGCTAAGTGGTGTCTGACCCTTTGCGACCCCATGGATTGCAGCACGCCAGCCTTCCTTGCCCTTTACTGTCTCTCGGAGTTTGCTCAAACTCATGTCCATTGAGCTGGTGACGCCATCCAACCATCTTATCCTCTTTCACCCCCTTCTCCTCCTGCCCTGGGTGTGAAATCCATCAGGGATAAGCATGGGTTTTTTTCTTTCTTTCATTTTTGTTGGTTTTGACTGTGCTGCATGGCTTACAAGATCTTACTTCCCCACCCGGGGACTGAACCTATGCCCTCGGCAGTGAAAGCACAGAGTCCTAACCACCAGGGACCACCAAGAAATTTCCAGCGGTCAGTAAGTTTTTAATGAAAATAAATAGAAGAAAATATGCCAGTGTGTGTGTGTTTGTGTGTGTGTGTATGCGTGCGTGTGCCCTGAGCCACACAGTAATCTATATTTCTTACTGTTGATTATAGCCACAAAGTCTGAGGAACCTAGCCCAACTCACAATGCCAGCTTGAATGCAGAGAAGCTTGGAAAGCCAAGGGTTGGGGATAGTTATATACAATCGTTCATAAAAAGAGGACTTGGGCAGAGAAGTCAGCAGCAAACCCTTGGGCATCAGGAGGACAAGCAGGGTCTGCTTTGCTGGGCAAGCTGTTTTAAAACAAGCAGTATGGCAATCATTCTGATGGCTGATGCCTTGTTCCTACAGTTGGCACTATTCTGATGGCTGGTACGTATTCTGACTTGTGCCATTTTAATGGATATTTTTAATAACCTGCTCACCAGGCTAAAACTATGGAAAACATGGCCCTTTAAAATTTAATTCTGAATATAAAACATTTGGGGAATATAACATTCTTGAACCTGTGTCAATGTACACAGTATTGAGGGAATACAACAGTCAGCAATGATGTTTTTGGTAGATAACTATTACATGTTTTCCATACCAATATATATTTGACCAAAGAGAATGATTTCATAAATAAATGATCAAAAATAAAATTGATAAATTTTTAAAGATAAAATATAAATAAATAAATACAGTGACTCTTATGCTGGAAGCAGAGACTTTTAAAAAGTCCCGCAGGCCTCCTTCAGTTTTGCGTGTTCCTCCACTTGGCACCTGGCTCCGTTCCCAGATGTGGAATAACGCTCTCGGATTATTGCAGCTGTCTNTTTTTAAAGATAAAATATAAATAAATAAATACAGTGACTCTTATGCTGGAAGCAGAGACTTTTAAAAACTCCAGCAGGCCTCCTTCAGTTTTGAGTGTTCCTCCACTTGGCAGCTGACTCTGTTCCCAGATGTGGAATAAGGCTCTTGGATTATTGCAGCTGTCTAATTTATCTACTGTTACAGAAACAGTCAGACGCAGTGCCCAGCATACACCTCCAGCGCCCATTTGTCAGAATTCGACTTTTAACAAGGCTGGAACAGGAAAGCCACACTTGCTTTCTTAAGTGCTTCATAACATATGGCAGTGGCTATACCTTACATAAGATAGCCTGTTTATACCGATGTTTAAACGCTGCTGCTGCTGCTAAGTCGCTTCAGTCGTGTCCGACTCTGNCCCAAATCCATGTCCATTGAGTCGGTGATGCCATCCAACCATCTCATCCTCTGTCGTCCCCTTCTCCTCCTGCCCTCAACCTCAGTCTTCACCAGCATCAGGGTCTTTTCAAATGAGTCAGCTCTTCGCATCAGGTGGCCAAAGTATTGGAGTTCAGCTTCAGCATCTGTCCTTCCAATGAATATTCAGGACTGATTTCCTTTAGGGTGGACTGATTGGATCTCCTTGCATTCCAAGGGACTCTCAAGAGTCTTCTCCAACACCACAGTTCAAAAGCATCAGTTGTTCTGTGCATAGCTTTCTTTATAGTCCAACTCTCACATCACATCCACACATGACCACTGGAAAAACCATAGCCTTGACTAGACGGATCTTTGTTGACAAAGTAATGTCTCTGCTTTTCAATATACTGTCTAGGTTAGTCATAACTTGCCTTCCAAGGCATAAGCATCTTTTCATTTCATGGCTGCAGTCACCATCTACAGTGATTTTGGAGCCCAGAAAAATAGTCAGCCACTGTTTCCACTGTTTCCCCATCTATTTGCCATGAAGTGATGGGACCAGATGCCATGATCTTATTCACTTCATAGCAAATAGATGGGGAGGCAGTGGAAACAGTGACAGACTGTTTAGTTGTGGGCTCCAAAACAACTGCAGATGGTGACTACAGCCATGAAATTAAAAGACGCTTGCTCCTTGGAAAAAAAGTTATGACCAACCTAGACAGCATATTAAAAGGCAGAAACATTACTTTGCCAACAAACGTCCATCTAGTCAAAGCTATGGTTTTTCCAGTAGTCATGTATGGATGTGAGAGTTGGACTATAAAGAAAGCTGAGCGCCGAGAAATTGATGCTTTTTAACTGCATTGTTAGAGAAGACTCTTGAGAGTCCCTTGGACTGCAAGAAGATCCAACCAGTCCATCCTAGAGGAAATCAGTCCTGAATATTCATTGGAAGGACTGCTGCTGAAGCTGAAACTCCAATACTTTGGCCACCTGATGCAAAAAACTGACTCCTTGGAAAAGACCCTGATGCTGGAAAAGATTTAAGGCAGGAGGAGAAGGGGACAGAGGATGAGATGGTTGGATGGCATCACCATGAGTTTGAGTAAACTCTGGGAGGGAGTTGGTGATGGACGGGGAGGCCTGGTGTGCTACAGTTCATGAGGTCACAGCGTCGGACGCAACAGAGCTACTGAACTGAACTGAACTGACTGGGCTCTCCAGCTTAAAACTGATTCATGGGTTCAAAACTTATCCATAAGCTCAATGGTCCCTTGAAGAGCTCAAAGATACTGTGTATACTCAAAGATTTGTATATTCCCTGAGGAGGAACCAAGACCCTGCCCCAAGATTGCTCCATGGTTTCTTGACCTCCCCTACCTTGTTAGTGAAGCTCCCCCTTCCCTGATCAGCGATGTTTAAACCTGGCCTTTGGAACTCCAGGAAGGTCATGTAGGCTGAATGAAGTCTTATTTCCTAGAAATAAGAAATAGGGACACAAGCCTTGGTGTCCCAGGGGGGCCTACAGGGTCCTGCTTGGTTTCAAGCGGATCCCTAAGTAGTATTGTTAGAAAGATGCCATTCCTCCCTCCCCTTGAAGGCTGCTGATAGGCTTTAAGGCTCTAATCCCCCTCCTGGCTCCCACTCACCAGGTCCGTGGTAGTATGTGGAGGAGGAGGAGGAGGGCCCTGGGAGCCAGGTGATTGGCTGTGAGGGAGGCATTGCATTCACACCAGTAAGTGACCTCAGGCACTCCATCCCTCACTCCTCAGAGCTCAGGTGCCCTGATTCCCTAATGGGTGGCCCTGGAAGCCAGTGGGCGGAGTGTGCCATGTGATGCCAATGAGGATATGCCCTCCAGCTGCACTCCTGCTGGAGGGTCGGTTATGCCCAGATGTCCTCCAGAGGTCCAAGTATGGGCCATGAGGCATAGCTTTGCAGGGGCCAGTGACTCTGGGCCAGGGGCACTTGAATGAGATGATGGGTATTGACCGATGAATCGTATTGTTTTGGGAAGCAGTTCATGCAGATCTTTATGCGAGTACATCAGGTAAACTGGAACTAGGTGCTGGGTGCCCTGTAAGTGAAGCTGAATCTGCCCTCTGTACCCCGACACCAAATTAAATTTTGGAGATGGTGTTTTGGGTGAAGTAGAAAAGATGGCTTTATTGCTTTGCCAGGGAGAGGAGATCACAACATGCTAATGCCCTCAAAATTGTGTGTCCTGAAGCGGTAGTGAAGACTTGTAATGGTTGAAAGCGGGTGCAATCAACTGATAAACATTATTCTAATTGGTTGGTAAGTAGGAGATGAGTTTGGGTAAGCTCCAGGAGTTGGTGGACAGGGAATCCTGGCGCGCTGCAGTCCATGGGGTCGCAAAGAGTTGGAAGTGACTGAGCAACTGAACTGAACTGAATTGGGAGTCAGCATTATAACTTGAGGTTTCCACTGGCCTGAGCTCTCTGTGATGTTAATTTCTCCCACCTGGTAGGGCAAGACAGCTCAAAGCTATTGTCTTTCGCCTCCATTGAGGGGAACCACAGCACTTCCCCAAGGCTACACTCTTGCTTCCCTTCCTGCCTTAGCCCTGTCTCTGCACCCCTCTCCCTTCCCCAGTTAGCAAAGGTTTGAACTTGTTCCTTGGAACTCAGGGAGGATCTTAAAGGTTGAATCAGGGAGGATCTTAAAGGTTGAATGAAGCGTATTTTCTGTAACCAAGAAATGGAGGCCCCAGAAAGGCTTTTTTGCCCAGGAATCCCACAGGGTCCTGCTCAGTATCATAAGGCCCCAAGAGATATTTTGTAAATAGAAAGGGAACAAGTGTAGACATGAAAGACACAGAAGATCAAAAATAAGACATTCTCCATCCCTTTCTTTCCCCTTTTCCTTCCACCCTCCCTCCTTCCTTCTACTCCTTTGTCCATCTTTCCAGCCTTTCTTCCATTCTTCTCTCCCCCTTCCCTCCTTGCTCCCTCCACCCTTTGCTCTTTTTCTTTCTCTCTTCCCTTTATCATTTCCTCTCATTTTTTTCTTCCCTTCCTTCCTTCCATTGAACAGATGCGTTCTGGGGTCTGCCAGATGCTGTTCATAGTTTGCATGAAACTTTGGTGCCCTTTCTGTCTCGACAGGCCCAGGTTCATGCTTCCAGCAAACGTTTTTGCACAGTCACCTACGCCTGCTCCTTTCTTCCTTTATCTATTAGCATATATCCAACAGTTGCCTTAGAGAAAAAAAGCTAATGATTACAGACTTCACTTTCAAGAAGGAAGGTTAAAATCAAATTTAGAGATTGAGGTATAGTATGTGAAAAGCTGAATAACAGTGAAACTGAAGAGAAAAAATTAAAAGTTTTACATAACCTCCTGCTCATTCTGCCTCTGTAACTCAGCTTGCTCCTTGCAAAGTCTGGATCATGTAGGTCACGTAGTCTCAGAAAGTGGGGATTTATGATACTAGGAACTGGAGCTTATCTCACTCACCCTTGTCCTGCTCTTTGCAACTGCCCAGCCCCTGCAAACCTGCTTAATCATGCCTGTCCGTGTAAAGGTCAGGCATCCCCCTCCCCATCATGAAAGCCCTTAGTTTAAACCAGCCTATTAGCAGCTAGTGTTGCCCACTGTAGTATGGCTATTCGAAGTGAAGTTGCTCAGTCCTGTCCGACTCTTTGCGACCCGTGGACTGTAGCCCACAAAGCTCCCCTGTCCATGGGATTCTCCAGGCAAGAATACTGGAGTGGGTTGCCATTTCCTTCTCCAGGGGATCTTCCTGACCCAGGGATCGAACCCAGGTCTCCCACACTGCAGGCAGACACTTTAACCTCTGCACCACCAGGGAAAATCTTCCCATCACAAGGGTGGTTCCCAGTTTAGTGAGTATATCTCTTCCCAGTAAGAGAGTAGGACACTCAGGGACCACCAGAAACTGGTGGGAAAATATTCGTCCAGCCCAGCAACAGAGAAGTGCTCGGGTGAATCTTTTAGTATTTGCTTTTCCTCTAGCACCCAAAATGGTAGAGGTTTGGGAGGAGAAGGCTCCAGAGTAGGAGATCAAGACAGAGTAGGTAGCCCCTGTGTCAACCAAGAAATTTTCAGACCTACCTGCCACATCCAGTTGCACCCTTGGCCCCAGCCCCGTGATGGTTATCTGTGACAGGCGGACTGGCTGGAGAGGGCCGCTTCAGTCCTCTTGAACCATCATGAGGGTAGGCTTAGCGCTTGACCTTGAGGTTCTTGGGTCCCAAGGGCAGAGTGCCGCCCAATGTCCCAGTTGATGGCATTTGTGGCAAGCCATCCTAGGAGACTTGTCGCGGTTTGGACACTCTTTGGCCCAATGCCCCGCCTGTCTACAGATCAGGCATTTGTCTCGTGTCTTGTCCTTCAAGGACTCGGGGTTTGCCATAGGGCTTCTCTGGAGGGCGGCCAGCATCTGGGCATGCCTCGTCTCTTTCTTTCTCTCCTTCTCCTGGGCCTTGGCCTCCTTCTCCTGCTTATAAAAACTCTGTAACCCCTTTGTTCGGGGCTCAGTGCTTGGAGTGTTAACTCCTCTGGGACTGCTGGCGTCATAAACCTGAGTTCTCCAGCTCTCCAAGTGTGGTGCTTGGTTTCTCGATTACTGGTCTCTGCAACAGAATAATTCCATGATGTCACAGAACAAGGATGTGAGATGCCAGAAGACAGCAAGAGCATTATTAGAGTGAAACAAGACCGCAGCTGAGTTTAGAGAACGGAGCAGTTTTTGTGGGTTGGGTGGAAAGGTGTTAGTTATAGAGAAGGAACACGTGTTCCAAATAGGATTTTCCTATTTAGAAAAGAGAAAATTTCAGTCCAGGAAAGGGAAATGACCCGGGTAAAGGCTCAGCAGTGGGTTTTTTGCTGTTTGTCATGCATGTTTTCCAAGGGAAAGTTCCAATCCAGGAAGCCCTCACCACCTCCCAGGGCTCTTTGGCACCACCTCCTCTTCAGTTTTATATCTCTCACCACATTTTAAATTCAGCTGTTGGTGGGCTCAGGGGAAACACCCAGTTTCTCCCAGCCCCTGCCTGGATCAACAGACTGGTCACTTTTGGCTGCACATAAAGAACTCTTTGGAGAGGACCTCTAAACTGAGGAGAGAGCGTTGAACTGTTGTTTCCAGCTTAGCGGTTGAAATGCCAGCTGTAACTTTTGTCAGCTCCGGATGGGCCAGACCACTGCTTTCGGGGCTCATGCTCTGACATGCTGGCGACCTCAGAGGGCCTGAAGCCAAAGATTTCAGTTGGAATTCCTGGTGTGGCTGGCCCAGTGTGATTGAGTCCAATCCAGGGAGTGCTCTCATTTTTCTTGCGCATTGTATGTACATTTAGCAATTGTTCTTGGATGGTTTCCTAGTAGATGAGTGTTATTTGCTGAAGCCATTCCATGTTATTTGGTTCTGACATATTTAATCCATGAAGGAGTAGTTGATTTTCAAATGTCTGATGACCCTTGATCCTAGTGGGTATTTGGGTCTTTCCTGGTCTTTCATTTGAGTGAAATCTGGTCAGTATACTGCAGTGATAGCCAGGCTGTGGAAGTTGAAAATTCTAAGTTTATTCACTCTGAGGCTGGCATTTCTCTGTGATTGTCCCATTGTATCTTTTCCAAGACTAGGGAGATATAGGTGGCAGGGGTCCCTCTAAGCTTGTAACCTTTTGATATTTGTCATTAAGTAAAAGAAAAAAATCCCTTTACCAATGCTTCCTGGTTGATCAGAATAAAAATTTTCTCTTTGGTACATTACAATTAATTATTGAAAAGTTCATATTCAGGTACATGCCGTGTGTGTGTGTGTGTGTGTGTGTGTGTGTGTGTGTGTGTGTGTAGGCAGAACAAGGAATTTCTTTTCCTTCCAAGGACAGTGTAGTGATTCTCAGAATCTATATGATCTTTCCTTCCTTTTCTACATCAGGTGAAATCTGGTTAAAAGTGTTTCCTTGGAACAGAAAGAAAAGGGGAAGATGGCCCTGGTGGTAAAGCCTCACTGACAGCTGTCTAATATCTAATGATATTGTCAAAAGACAGTTTTGAAAGTTTTAACTCAACTCCATGTGTTATAAAAAAGGGAAATGTAGGTCTAGAGATATCAAGTGATTTGGGCAAAGTGATAAGCAGATTAAAGATAAACCAGGATCTGAGTACAGGTTCTCTGACTCTTGGAATAAAGACACATACAGAATCTTTGCACACTATTATCAAAATGTGTTAGACAAAGAAAGCAGTGATCGGTAAATTAAATGTTTGATCAGCAGCATAAATGAAACAGCTCTGTTCTACACTTCATTAGGAGTGATTTAACAGAATTTTCAAGAAAAAAAATTTTTTAATGGAGGGTAAAATATATTTCAAGAATATAGAGATCTTTTACAAAGATATACAGGGTCTGTTCGAAAAATATTCTTGTAAAAAAGCGATCAGATTTCACTGCCCTTGACATTCTCATAACATGATATAAGGGTTTTGGAGGTATAGAATGCTAAGCTAATTAAAAGTTATCCAGTTGCTCAAAAACTATTCAATAGCTGTTTCATGAAAGACAGAAGCCAAGCACATAGTATATTAAAAGACAACAGAAACGCAGCCTTCCTCATGTGCACGGGATGCAGTCAGTAACTGGACTATATTTCCTATTCCCAAATCCCAATATGAGGCAAGAAAAGAGAGATTAAAATAGTTTCTGAATCAAAGACATTTCAAGAAAAAAGAAAAATCAAAATAATTTGGGCATTGAGGGAGGAAAAACCAAGTGGTCTGATGACCAAAGCTATCATTTCTAGCCCCGGCCTGGCAGCGCCTCTTCCCCTCCTCCTCAGCTGCCCCTCATCTTCACACAGCCACTGAGGAATTTGGAACACAGGCCCCTGCAATCCCGAGTCAGGATCTTGAGGAGATGTCGGGGAGGGGCTGCCTTGTCCCCTGAGGGGAGGCTCTGGGATGGTCAGAGAGAACGGTGCTGCCAGCTGCGGGCACATTTCCAGGGCTATAGCCCAGGCAGTTGAAGAAAGGCCTTCTTTATGAGCTGCAGATGAAGAACCTAGGTTAAAAACCAAAGTCTCTTTTGTGTGTTAGGACCCCGGAGGCAGGCCATGCCTCATGGAAAACAGCTTTCCCCTTATCTGATGACTCAGAGCCTCCTGATCTTTGACACAGCCCCACTATAGTAGTGTGTGAAGGTATCTATTAATTCTTAACTGATGACTTATNTCCCCCGTCCCTGGGATTCTCCAGGCAAGAACACTGGAGCGGGTTGCCATTTCCTTCTCCAGTGCATGAAAGTGAAAAGGGAAAGTGAAGTCGCTCAGTCGCGTCCAACTCCTCACGACCCCACGGACTGCACCTATACCACACTAGAGAAATTAAAATTATATGAAAAAAGAAAAAGAAATAGAGAAAGAATGAAATTACTATTCTCAGCAGGCCTCGGCGACTTAGGCTGGTGGCCTGTTTCTTGAGCTTAAACAAGCTTGGTCCCAAGGATAGTTTATAACCCTGCTGAGAAGGTCCCAAAAGTTTATAGGGTTACTGAGGTACCCAAGGGTAATATTCCAGCTGATGAGCTTCTTTATAGAACTTTAGAGCCTGGTCCCCTTAGCTGTGATTGCAATTCCCAGATCCAGGCTGGCCCTCTTACAGTTTACCCAAGCCTAGTGCATCCAAAGGATGCTGGGCCTGCTGGGCAGACAGGGCTTTGCAAAGTCACCTCGTCTCCTCACCTCCTAGTCTTGGGGCACCCACTGCCAGCCTGCTTCCTTAGGCCAACTCACCTATGAACACCAGCACCCTCAACATAGCATTTTTGCACCGCTTGGGATTCCTCTGGCTTGGGAAATAATCGGGGAGAGCGGAGACAGGAGCCCTAGGTGTTTGTTCAGTTCTTTCCACTCAAATTTTACCCCTAGAAACAGGGATTCTCTAAGGCTCCAGTCACCCGAGTTTCCACAGTAGGGCATGAAGAGGTGCCGCCCCCTTGTGGGCATTCTGGGCACTTCGTATTCACAAGGCCTCTGGGACTGTAAATGGCCCATTTTCTCATGAGACTCCCTGTGGTAGATGATGGAGAAGGAATTCAAAATAGGGCCGATTCTCCAGAAGCCAATTGCAAAGCCTAAATTCACCTCACGTTCTTAAAAATCACATGAAACATGCTCAGCATCATTATTGATTAGAGAAATGTTAATTTAAGAGATTTCTAAGCAGTACCCCTGGCACCAGTCATCCAAAAGTCTACCCACAAGAAACACCAAAGTAGGCATTCAATAAACAGAATCTCACTATGCTCTTGGTGCAATGTAAATTGCTAAAAAAAACCACTATGGAGAGCAGCAGGGAAGTTCTTTTCCAAAAAAAAATATGTAGAACCAAAACATGATCTGACGACTCCAACCCTGAGAGGGCATATATTCAGAGAAAAAAAATCCTTCGAAAACACATGTACTCCCCAAGGCTCATGGGGATGATACTTATGATAACCAAGACATCAGCAAAACTTTATTATCTATCCACAGAAGAAAAGATAAAAAGATATGCTATATACACGCAGCTCAACATTCAGAAAACGAAGATCATGGCATCCGGTCCCATCACTTCATGGAAAATAGATGGGGAAACAGTGGAAACAGTGTCAGACTTTATTTTTGGGGCTCCCAAATCACTGCAGATGGTGACTGCAGCCATGAAATTAGAAGACGCTTACTCCTTGGAAGGAAGGTTATGACCAACCTATATAGTATATTCAAAAGCAGAGATATTACTTTGCCAATAAAGGTCCATCTAGTCAAGGCTGTGGTTTTTCCTGTGGTCGTGTATGGATGTGAGAGTTGGCCTGTGAAGAAAGCTGAGCGCCGAAGAATTGATGCTTTTGAACTGTGGTGTTGGAGAAGACTCTTGAGAGTCCCTTGGACAGCAAGGAGATCCAGCCAGTCCATTCTGAAGGAGATCAACCCTGAGATTTCTTTGGAAGGAATGATGCTGAAGCTGAAGCTCCAGTACTTTGGCCACCTCATGAGAAGAGCTGACTCACTGGAAAAGCTTCTGATGCTGGGAGGGATGGGAGGCAGGAGGAGAAGGGGATGACAGAGGATGCGATGGCTGGATGGCATCACCAACTCGATGGACGTGAGTCTGAGTGAACTCTGGGAGTTGGTGATGGACAGGGAGGCCTGGCGTGCTGCGATTCACGGGTCACAAAGAGTCGGACACGACTGAGCGACTGAACTGAACTGAACTGAACTGATATACACTCAATGGAATATGACTTAGCCAGAAGACAGAAGGAAATGATGTTATTTGCAGCCATATGTCAGAACAGGGAGCTCGCCATACAAAACCCAGGTAGTCAGACAGAGAAAGACATATCACCTATTTGTGGAAAACCTCATACAAAGAAACTGAGGTATCTTACCAAAAAAGAGTCACAGAAAAGAAACTTAGTTACAAAAGAGGGAATTCTGGGATAAGAAGAAATTAGGAGGTCAGAGTTAACACAAAGTCGCCTGATTTCATAGAGCAGATCATCAGTGAGGAGGCACGCGGCGCTCCGCCGCACTCTCTGTAATCACTTACGCGGGAGCAGAATCAGAGGAAGCAAAACGGTGCAGATACAGGTGCGAGGGGATCGGGTTGCTACAGAGCGCAAAGAACACAAAATTGTGTATCAACTATTTATCACTAGAAAAATTAAAATTATTTGCAAAAAGAAAGAAAGAAATAGAAAAAGGGAGAAAGAAATGCCTACTCTGTTCATAACAAACCTCCATGATTTCAGCTACTGGCGCATTTCTGACGCCTAAACAGGTTTTTGAGCTCCCAGGCTGGCCTCTGCTGGGGCTGAAGGAGCTGAGGCCTATATGCCAGCTGCTGAGTTCCTACTCCCAAGTTTAGAGTCTGGTCTATTCTGCTTAGGCCCACAGTCCCCAGATCTAGGCTGGTCCTCTCACCACTCAGCCAAGCCTACGATATCCAGAGGATGGACCTGCTGGGCAGATAGGGCTTTGCGAAATCACCTGGTCTCTTCGGCTACTGATGCTGAGTTTCCCCCTGCCAGCCTCCTTCTTTAGGTCAGTTCACTTACATACACCAGCACCCTCACCACAGCACCCCAGCGTTGAGGATAAAGGATAAGGGGAAAGAGATAATGAGATGAACACCTATGGGTGTTTGTTCAGTTATTTCCACTCTAATTTACCTTCTAGAAACATCACTTTAAAGCTCTGTTTGGAAATGGCATGCCACTCCAGTACTCTTGCCTGGAAAATCCCATGGACGGAGGAGCCTGGTAGGCTACAGTCAATGGGGTCGCAGAGTCAGACACGACTGAGCGACTTCGCTTTTTCTTTGGCCGAGTTACCAGAGTATATCATGAATAAGTGCTGCCACCTTGTGGCCGTTCCTCCTAACAACAACTTTAAAACCAGTGCTTCTGGGCACTTACTATTCACAAGAAATTCGAGGCTATAAATGATGCTTTCTCTCAAAAAATTCCTTTGGGTAGGTAATCAAAAACAAATTCATAATGGGGCCAACTCTCCAGAAGGCAATTTCAAGAGCTAAATTGTTCTCACATTCTTAAAAGTATCACATCATTCAGCATCATTAATGATTATAGAAATGCTAATGAAAGCAGAAAAACATCTACTTCTACTTCACTGACCACGCTAAAGCCTTTGACTGTGTGGATCACAACAAACTGTGGGACATTCTTAGAGCGATGGGAATACCAGGCCACCTGACCTACCTCCTGAGAAACCTGTATGCAGGTCAAGAAGCAAAAGTTAGAACTGGATATGAACAATGGACTGGTTCAAAATTGAGAAAGGAGTACGTCAAGGCTGCATATTGTCATCCTGCTTATTTAATTTAAATGCAGAGTACGTCATATATCAGGGGCTTCCCTGATAGCTCAGTTGGTAAAGAATCCGCCTGCAATGCAGGAGACCCTGGTTCAATTCCTGGGTCAGGAAGATCCCCTGGAGAAGGGATAGGCTACCCTCTCCAATATTCTTGGGCTTCCCTTGTGGCTCAGCTGATGAAGAATCTGCCTACAGTGTAGGAGACCTGGGTTTGATCTCTGGGTTGGGAAGATCCCCCTGGAGAAGGGAAAGGCTATCCACTCCAGTATTCTGATCTGGAGAGTTCCATAGACTGTATAGTCCATGGAGTCACAAAGAGTCAGACATGACTGAGTGACTTTCACTTTTCACCTTCAGAGTACATCATGCCAAATGCTGGGCTAGATGAATCACAAGCTGAAATCAAGATTGCCAGGAGAAAGGTCAGTAACCTCAGATATGCAGATGACACCACTCCAGTGGCAGAAAGCAAAGAGGAACTAAAGAGCCTGTTGATAAAGGTGAAAGAGGAGAGTGAAAAAGCTAGCTTAAAATTCAGCATTCAAAAAGCTAAGATCATGATGGCATCTGGTCCCATCACTTCATAGCAAATAGATGGGGAAACAGTGGAAACAGTGAGAGACTTTATTTTCTTGGGCTCCAGAATCACTGCAGACAGTGACTGCAGACTGGCAATTAAAAGACACTTGATCCTTGGAAGAAAATCTATGGCAAACGTGGACAGTGTATTAAAAAGCAGAGACATCACTTTGTCTACAAAGGACTGTCTAGTCAAAGCTTTGGTTTTTCCAAAAGTCATGTACAGATGTGAGAGCTGGACCATAAGGAAAGCTGAGCACTGAAGAATTGATGCTTTCAAAATGTGGTGCTGGAGAAGACTCTTGAGAGTCCCTTGGACTGCAAGGAGATCAAACTAGTCAGTCTTACAGGAAGTCAACCCTGAATATTCACTGGAAGGATCGATGATGAAGTTGAATCTTCAATACTTTGGCCAGCTGATGCAAAGAGCCGAAAGACACAGATTCTGGGAAAGATTGAGGGCAGGAGGGGAAGGGAACAATGGAGGATGAGATGGTTGGATGGCATCATCAACTCAATAGATATGAGTGTGAGCAAACTCTGGGAGATAGTGAAGGACAGGGAAGCCTGGCGTACTGTAGTCCATGTGGTCGCAGACACCCCTAAGCAACTGAACAACGAGAGTACACTTGAGGAGACCTCCCCTGGCACCAGTCAACTGGAAGTCAGCCACAGCAGACACCCCAGAGTGCACGCAGAGGAGAGACCCCGACTGCGGTCTTGGTGGCAATGTAACTTGCTGACAGCCACTGTGGGGAGAGCNAAAAACCACTATGGAGAGCAGCAGGGAAGTTCTTTTCCAAAAAAAAATATGTAGAACCAAAACATGATCTGACGACTCCAACCCTGAGAGGGCATATATTCAGAGAAAAAAAATCCTTCGAAAACACATGTACTCCCCAAGGCTCATGGGGATGATACTTATGATAACCAAGACATCAGCAAAACTTTATTATCTATCCACAGAAGAAAAGATAAAAAGATATGCTATATACACGCAGCTCAACATTCAGAAAACGAAGATCATGGCATCCGGTCCCATCACTTCATGGAAAATAGATGGGGAAACAGTGGAAACAGTGTCAGACTTTATTTTTGGGGCTCCCAAATCACTGCAGATGGTGACTGCAGCCATGAAATTAGAAGACGCTTACTCCTTGGAAGGAAGGTTATGACCAACCTATATAGTATATTCAAAAGCAGAGATATTACTTTGCCAATAAAGGTCCATCTAGTCAAGGCTGTGGTTTTTCCTGTGGTCGTGTATGGATGTGAGAGTTGGCCTGTGAAGAAAGCTGAGCGCCGAAGAATTGATGCTTTTGAACTGTGGTGTTGGAGAAGACTCTTGAGAGTCCCTTGGACAGCAAGGAGATCCAGCCAGTCCATTCTGAAGGAGATCAACCCTGAGATTTCTTTGGAAGGAATGATGCTGAAGCTGAAGCTCCAGTACTTTGGCCACCTCATGAGAAGAGCTGACTCACTGGAAAAGCTTCTGATGCTGGGAGGGATGGGAGGCAGGAGGAGAAGGGGATGACAGAGGATGCGATGGCTGGATGGCATCACCAACTCGATGGACGTGAGTCTGAGTGAACTCTGGGAGTTGGTGATGGACAGGGAGGCCTGGCGTGCTGCGATTCACGGGTCACAAAGAGTCGGACACGACTGAGCGACTGAACTGAACTGAACTGAACTGATATACACTCAATGGAATATGACTTAGCCAGAAGACAGAAGGAAATGATGTTATTTGCAGCCATATGTCAGAACAGGGAGCTCGCCATACAAAACCCAGGTAGTCAGACAGAGAAAGACATATCACCTATTTGTGGAAAACCTCATACAAAGAAACTGAGGTATCTTACCAAAAAAGAGTCACAGAAAAGAAACTTAGTTACAAAAGAGGGAATTCTGGGATAAGAAGAAATTAGGAGGTCAGAGTTAACACAAAGTCGCCTGATTTCATAGAGCAGATCATCAGTGAGGAGGCACGCGGCGCTCCGCCGCACTCTCTGTAATCACTTACGCGGGAGCAGAATCAGAGGAAGCAAAACGGTGCAGATACAGGTGCGAGGGGATCGGGTTGCTACAGAGCGCAAAGAACACAAAATTGTGTATCAACTATTTATCACTAGAAAAATTAAAATTATTTGCAAAAAGAAAGAAAGAAATAGAGAAAGGGAGAAAGAAATGCCTACTCTGTTCATAACAAACCTCCATGATTTCAGCTACTGGCGCATTTCTGACGCCTAAACAGGTTTTTGAGCCCCCAGGCTGGCCTCTGCTGGGGCTGAAGGGGTTGAGGCCTATATGCCAGCTGCTGAGTTCCTACTCCCAAGTTTAGAGTCTGGTCCATTCCACTTAGGCCCACAGTCCCCAGATCTAGGCTGGTCCTCTCACCACTCAGCCAAGCCTGCGATATCCAGAGGATATCGTAGAGATGGACCTGCTGGGCAGATAGGGCTTTGCGAAATCACCTGGTCTCTTCGGCTACTGATGTTGAGTTTCCCCCTGCCAGCCTCCTTCTTTAGGTCAGTTCACTTACATACACCAGCACCCTCAGCACAGCACCCTAGCGTTGAGGATAAAGGATAAGGGGAAAGAGATAATGAGATGAAAACCTATGGGTGTTTGTTCAGTTATTTCCACTCTAATTTACCTTCTAGAAACATCACTTTAAAGCTCTGTTTGGAAATGGCATCCCACTCCAGCACTCTTGCCTGGAAAATCCCACGGACGGAGGAGCCTGGTAGGCTACAGTCAATGGGGTCGCAAAGAGTCAGACACGACTGAGCGACTTCGCTTTTTCTTTGGCCGAGTTACCAGAGTATATCATGAATAAGTGCTGCCGCCTTGTGGCCGTTCCTCCTAACAACAACTTTAAAACCAGTGCTTCTGGGCACTTAACTATTCACAAGGAATTCGAGGCTATAAATGATGCTTTCTCTCAAAAAATTCCTTTGGGTAGGTGATCAAAAACAAATTCATAATGGGGCCAACTCTCCAGAAGGCAATTTCAAGAGCTAAATTGTTCTCACATTCTTAAAAGTATCACATCATTCAGCATCATTAATAATTATAGAAATGCTAATGAAAGCAGAAAAACATCTACTTCTGCTTCACTGACCACGCTAAAGCCTTTGACTGTGTGGATCACAACAAACTGTGGGACATTCTTAGAGCGATGGGAATACCAGGCCACCTGACCTGCCTCCTGAGAAACCTGTATGCAGGTCAAGAAGCAACAGTTAGAACTGGACGTGAACAATGGACTGGTTCAAAATTGAGAAAGGAGTACGTCAAGGCTGCATATTGTCACCCTGCTTATTTAATTTATATGCAGAGTACATCATGTATCAGGGGCTTCCCTGATAGGTCAGTTGGTAAAGAATCCGCCTGCAATGCAGGAGACCCCGGTTCAATTCCTGGGTCAGGAAGATCCCCTGGAGAAGGGATAGGCTACCCTCTCCAATATTCTTGGGCTTCCCTTGTGGCTCAGCTGATGAAGAACCTGCCTACAGTGTAGGAGACCTGGGTTTGATCTCTGGGTTGGGAAGATCCCCCTGGAGAAGGGAAAGGCTATCCACTCCAGTATTCTGATCTGGAGAGTTCCATAGACTGTATAGTCCATGGAGTCACAAAGAGTCAGACATGACTGAGTGACTTTCACTTTTCACCTTCAGAGTACATCATGCCAAATGCTGGGCTAGATGAATCACAAGCTGAAATCAAGATTGCCAGGAGAAAGGTCAGTAACCTCAGATATGCAGATGACACCACTCCAGTGGCAGAAAGCAAAGAGGAACTAAAGAGCCTGTTGATAAAGGTGAAAGAGGAGAGTGAAAAAGCTGGCTTAAAATTCAGCATTCAAACAGCTAAGATCATGATGGCATCTGGTCCCATCACTTCATAGCAAATAGATGGGGAAACAGTGGAAACAGTGAGAGACTTTATTTTCTTGGGCTCCAAAATCACTGTAGACAGTGACTGCAGACTGGAAATTAAAAGACACTTGATCCTTGGAAGAAAATCTATGGCAAACATGGACAGTGTATTAAAAAGCAGAGACATCACTTTGCCTACAAAGGACTGTCTAGTCAAAGCTTTGGTTTTTCCAAAAGTCATGTACAGATGTGAGAGCTGGACCATAAGGAAAGCTGAGCACTGAAGAATTGATGCTTTCAAAATGTGCTGCTGGAGAAGACTCTTGAGAGTCCCTTGGACTGCAAGGAGATCAAACTAGTCAGTCTTACAGGAAGTCAACCCTGAATATTCACTGGAAGGATCGATGATGAAGTTGAATCTTCAATACTTTGGCCAGCTGATGCAAAGAGCCGAAAGACACAGATTCTGGGAAAGATTGAGGGCAGGAGGGGAAGGGAACAATGGAGGATGAGATGGTTGGATGGCATCATCAACTCAATAGATAAGAGTGTGAGCAAACTCTGGGAGATAGTGAAGGACAGGGAAGCCTGGCGTACTGTAGTCCATGTGGTCGCAGACACCCCTAAGCAACTGAACAACGAGAGTACACTTGAGGAGACCTCCCCTGGCACCAGTCAACTGGAAGTCAGCCACAGCAGACACCCCAGAGTGCACGCAGAGGAGAGACCCCGACTGCGGTCTTGGTGGCAATGTAACTTGCTGACAGCCACTGTGGGGAGAGCGGGGCAATCCTTCTGAAGAGAAAATTAGAGGCCACCACCACACTCCAGCTCCCTCAGATCCCTCTCGGGGAGGCGCACATTTGGAGAATAAAATTCCTCTAAAGATACAACACCGCTGTGGCGGGTGATGGGGCAGCGTGCACAGCATCCAAGGCACGGACAAAATAGAAATGCCCATCCACAGAGGAACAGATGGAAACACGTGCTACCCATACTCAGCAGACTATGGCTCAGCAAGCGCCAGAAGAAAATACTGTCATCTGCAGTGCCACCGGTGGACGGGCAGATAACCACACTAAATCAGGTAGTCGGTCTGGGAAAGACAGACATCACGTGTTGTCACCTATCTGTGGGATAAAAAATCTCATAAAAGTCAGTCATGTGCCAAACAAAATTAGACTCCGAGACTTGGGACAGAAACTTAGGTACCAGAAAGGGAATGTAGGGTTGGGGAAAGGAGAAATTAGGAGGTAAGGATTAACACAAACTACTACTTTCATAAAACAGATAATCAACGAGGACCCTCTGGACACCACAGTTAATTCCACTGCAGAGTCTGTAAAAACCTACGGGGGATAGAATCTGAAAAATCAAAATGGCACAGGCATATGTATGAGTGAATCAATTGCTATAGAACTCAAATACAAAATTGTATATACTGCACTAGAGAAATTAAAATCATATGAAAAAAAGAAAGAAAAGAGGTAATGACTACTCTATTCCCAACCGGCCCCCGTGACTTAGGCTGGTGGCCCATTTCTGGAACCTAAACAGGCTTGGTCCCATGCTGGTCTGTGCTGGTGCTGAGATGGCTGAGGACTATATTCCAGCTGCTGAGTTCTGTTTTGGAAGTCTATTGCCCGGTCCCCACTAGGTGGGACCTCAATCCCCAGATGCAGACTGGCCCTCTTACAGCTTACCCAAGCCCAGTGCATCCAAGGATGGCAGACCTGCCAGGCAGGGTGAGCTCTAAAAAAAACACCTGACGCTGGGGGCTCTTGGTACTGGGGTGCCCACTGCCATCCCCCTTCATTCACTGAACCCACCGACACCTACCCCAGTGCCCTGTACATAGCACTTGTGCAGGGCTTAGGATTTCTATGGGATTGATTGGTGGGAAAAAAATAAAATCTAAATTTAAAACAATAAGGAGGAGGAGCTAATGAGATACAAGCCCTTGGGTGTTTGCTCGGGTTCTTTCCACTCAACTATACCACCCTGCAGTCCATGGGGTCGCTACGAGTCGGGCACGACTGAGCGACTTCACTTTCACTTTTCACTTTCATGCATTGGAGAAGGAATTGGCAACCCACTCCAGTGCTCTTGCCTGGAGAGTCCCAGGAACGGGGGAGCCTGGTGGGCTGCCGTCTATGGGGTCGCACAGAGTCGGACATGACTGAAGCGACTCAGCAGCAGCAGCAGCAGCAGCGCACCACCCAGAAACAGGACTTGCTCTAAGGCTCAGGTTGCCTGGGTTACCGCAGTGAGGCATGAAGAGGTGCTGCCGCCTGTGGCCATTTCTTCTAACAACACGGGGACACCTGGGCACTTCACATTCACGAGGCCTCTGGGGCTGTAAATGACCCGTCCTCTCACGAAATTCCCCGTGATAGGTGACTGAAAAGGCATTCCAAGTAGGGCCGATTCTCCAGAAGCCAATTTCTAGGCCTAAATTCGCCTCATGTTCTTTAAAAAAAAAATTCACTTGAAAAATGCTCAGCATCGTTATTGATTAGAGAAATATTAAAGAGATTTCTAAGCAGTACTCCTGGCACCAGTCAGCCAAAAGCCTACCCACAAGAAACACCGAAGTAGGCGTTCAATAAACAGAACAGTACTATGCTCTTGGTGCAATATAAATTGCTAAAAACTACAATGGAGAGCAGTACATAAGTTCTTTCCAAAAAGAATAGAACCTCCACAAAACCCGGCAGCTTCACTCCTAAGCAGGCATTTATTCAGAGAAAAAAATCCTTAGAAAACACACATGCTCCCCCAAGGGTTATTTCAGGGCAGTGTTTACAATATAGCCAAGGCATGGGAAAAACCCAATTATCCATCCACAGATGGACAGATAAAAACAATNGAGGATGCGATGGCTGGATGGCATCACCAACTCGATGGACGTGAGTCTGAGTGAACTCTGGGAGTTGGTGATGGACAGGGAGGCCTGGCGTGCTGCGATTCACGGGTCACAAAGAGTCGGACACGACTGAGCGACTGAACTGAACTGAACTGAACTGATATACACTCAATGGAATATGACTTAGCCAGAAGACAGAAGGAAATGATGTTATTTGCAGCCATATGTCAGAACAGGGAGCTCGCCATACAAAACCCAGGTAGTCAGACAGAGAAAGACATATCACCTATTTGTGGAAAACCTCATACAAAGAAACTGAGGTATCTTACCAAAAAAGAGTCACAGAAAAGAAACTTAGTTACAAAAGAGGGAATTCTGGGATAAGAAGAAATTAGGAGGTCAGAGTTAACACAAAGTCGCCTGATTTCATAGAGCAGATCATCAGTGAGGAGGCACGCGGCGCTCCGCCGCACTCTCTGTAATCACTTACGCGGGAGCAGAATCAGAGGAAGCAAAACGGTGCAGATACAGGTGCGAGGGGATCGGGTTGCTACAGAGCGCAAAGAACACAAAATTGTGTATCAACTATTTATCACTAGAAAAATTAAAATTATTTGCAAAAAGAAAGAAAGAAATAGAAAAAGGGAGAAAGAAATGCCTACTCTGTTCATAACAAACCTCCATGATTTCAGCTACTGGCGCATTTCTGACGCCTAAACAGGTTTTTGAGCTCCCAGGCTGGCCTCTGCTGGGGCTGAAGGAGCTGAGGCCTATATGCCAGCTGCTGAGTTCCTACTCCCAAGTTTAGAGTCTGGTCTATTCTGCTTAGGCCCACAGTCCCCAGATCTAGGCTGGTCCTCTCACCACTCAGCCAAGCCTACGATATCCAGAGGATGGACCTGCTGGGCAGATAGGGCTTTGCGAAATCACCTGGTCTCTTCGGCTACTGATGCTGAGTTTCCCCCTGCCAGCCTCCTTCTTTAGGTCAGTTCACTTACATACACCAGCACCCTCACCACAGCACCCCAGCGTTGAGGATAAAGGATAAGGGGAAAGAGATAATGAGATGAACACCTATGGGTGTTTGTTCAGTTATTTCCACTCTAATTTACCTTCTAGAAACATCACTTTAAAGCTCTGTTTGGAAATGGCATGCCACTCCAGTACTCTTGCCTGGAAAATCCCATGGACGGAGGAGCCTGGTAGGCTACAGTCAATGGGGTCGCAGAGTCAGACACGACTGAGCGACTTCGCTTTTTCTTTGGCCGAGTTACCAGAGTATATCATGAATAAGTGCTGCCACCTTGTGGCCGTTCCTCCTAACAACAACTTTAAAACCAGTGCTTCTGGGCACTTACTATTCACAAGAAATTCGAGGCTATAAATGATGCTTTCTCTCAAAAAATTCCTTTGGGTAGGTGATCAAAAACAAATTCATAATGGGGCCAACTCTCCAGAAGGCAATTTCAAGAGCTAAATTGTTCTCACATTCTTAAAAGTATCACATCATTCAGCATCATTAATAATTATAGAAATGCTAATGAAAGCAGAAAAACATCTACTTCTACTTCACTGACCACGCTAAAGCCTTTGACTGTGTGGATCACAACAAACTGTGGGACATTCTTAGAGCGATGGGAATACCAGGCCACCTGACCTACCTCCTGAGAAACCTGTATGCAGGTCAAGAAGCAAAAGTTAGAACTGGATATGAACAATGGACTGGTTCAAAATTGAGAAAGGAGTACGTCAAGGCTGCATATTGTCATCCTGCTTATTTAATTTAAATGCAGAGTACGTCATATATCAGGGGCTTCCCTGATAGCTCAGTTGGTAAAGAATCCGCCTGCAATGCAGGAGACCCTGGTTCAATTCCTGGGTCAGGAAGATCCCCTGGAGAAGGGATAGGCTACCCTCTCCAATATTCTTGGGCTTCCCTTGTGGCTCAGCTGATGAAGAATCTGCCTACAGTGTAGGAGACCTGGGTTTGATCTCTGGGTTGGGAAGATCCCCCTGGAGAAGGGAAAGGCTATCCACTCCAGTATTCTGATCTGGAGAGTTCCATAGACTGTATAGTCCATGGAGTCACAAAGAGTCAGACATGACTGAGTGACTTTCACTTTTCACCTTCAGAGTACATCATGCCAAATGCTGGGCTAGATGAATCACAAGCTGAAATCAAGATTGCCAGGAGAAAGGTCAGTAACCTCAGATATGCAGATGACACCACTCCAGTGGCAGAAAGCAAAGAGGAACTAAAGAGCCTGTTGATAAAGGTGAAAGAGGAGAGTGAAAAAGCTAGCTTAAAATTCAGCATTCAAAAAGCTAAGATCATGATGGCATCTGGTCCCATCACTTCATAGCAAATAGA